>CP092871.1:60889157-61237580 GCA_030710605.1 Cordylochernes scorpioides | reverse complement strand
CGCGAGGATTGGCAATTCGAGAATATCAAGACCATATTTGACGAATTCCGGCATGCGTCAGGAATATGCGTGAACTTCACCAAGAGTAAGGGACTGTGGTGAGGCGCCTGGAGGGACCGCGCCGACTCTCCGCGTGGCATCTCGTGGTCTTCTTCCTCCATCACGGTGCTAGGCTGCGAAGTTACATCTGGCCAAGAAACATCGATCCAGAAAAAATCACCTGCTGGGAATCCTGGAGAGAGCAATCTCTAGATGGTCCCCATACGTCCGTGACTTCTCCCTAGTCGGGCGAGCGAGAGCGGCCAACTCGCTGGTACTAGCGGCAGTGCACCACCATCTGCACGGCTACCTACCCTGCGACGTCACTATCGCCAAACTACAGGCCAGACTGACGCGGTTCGTCTGGGGGTCCTGCTATCGAGCTTCCTGGCTTCCGGGTACTGTTATGGCTCGTCCCGTGTCCGTCGGCGGAGTTGGATTACTGGACATCAAGACTCAGCTTCAGATTGCCTGCTTCAAAGGGGTCCAAACCGCAAACAGGGTTGGAGGCCGAAACGCCTACTCTTGGCTGGTGGAAAGTGTAGTCTGGATGGCTCCCATGTCTTCGGGGGCTTGGCTGCCGGTACGTCGTCGCCGTCTACTGGAGTTGTGGGAGCAGGCCTCCTCCATCCTGGGCCTGAATCACCGCGTGGTGCCCACTCCCACACTTCTGAACCTACCTCTCGTCGGTGCCTGCAGGTTCCTGGCGACGCCATCACTTCGGGCTCCCTCAAGGTGGAGTGGAGTACGCATCCGAGACCTGGCGGGCCCTGCTCCGTCGCTCACCACCAGAGTGACGAGGAACACCTGCGACGATGCAGCCGCCCTTGTTCCTTTCTGCCGGCGTCTGGCCTTAGTGCTGCGCGGGACGGCTACACCGTTCTTGTGCATCAGCACACGCACTGCGCGTCGCATATTGGAGCGTCCCCGCCTGGCCGCCGTTCCCATCTCGCGGTATCTCTGGCGCTGGGCGCCTGTCGTCGACGTGCCCTCCACCAGCCTGGCGTTTGCATCTCTCCGTCGCTGCTCCTTCGGGGGCCATGCAGCGGACATCGCTCTGCGGCTGGCCCTGCAAGCCCTGCCTCATGCGGGGCACCCGACGTCAAGCCAGCCTGTCTGCATCGCCTGCGGCTCCAGTGATCTATAACTGGCCCACCGCTACTGGTTCTGTAGCGCCGTCCGCCCTCTCATCCGAGAGGCGTTCTCCATCATCGGGCGGCCGCCGGACCGGCAGTCCTGGATCTTCGCTGCGGGTCTCGAGGACCATGCCATCACCCTTTCCTCAGGGGCGAAGCACGCGATCTACATTTTTTCGTATATCGCGAAATTGGTGGTATCGCTGGAGACCCGTTGGCGATCTTCCATTAAGTTCTGCAGAGGTGGCAGAGGCGCCATGTACACATTCATTGTACATGGCATAAATATATATATGTAATGTTTCTATGATGATCTGTACACGCCAATATGCAGATGATATTGTTTTGCGTAAAGAAAAGAGAACAATCACCGTCTGACTAACTTTATTTCAATCACGCGCCTTTTATTTATAGTTACAAATATTTACATAATTCCTCACAGCGTAAAAATTTACATATATTAATAATTTATAAGCAGAATGTGACATATATATATATTCTTAATTATAATAACCATCATCATTGTAAATTTTTCATCTCTACTTGGATAGTGCGGACTGTGCACTTTTGCCTATATTTTGACGGGATGTTAATAAAACTATGTTATTTGTCATTTGTCTCTCTCTCTCGAGGTACGAGGGTGCACGTGTGCGCGCTCCTGCCCAAACTCTAGAGGCTTGAAAAAAATAAGCGTCTCTGAAGAGAATGAGGAATTTTTCATTTTTTGGGGGATTCCCCACTCCTGGCTAAGAGCCAATTGCCATCCGCAACTGCTGATGCCATCAGCACCCCTCTCTCGCCAGAGGGGACCACCCAAAAACAGCCTGGCATAGGCAAGCCATCGACGAGATGGGCCGATCTCGTCGTTCGGAGGATCAACTCCCTATGGAGGAGGAAAATAAGGGCTTCACCAAAGTGAAGCCCAGGAGGAAGTGACCGGTGGACTCCGAGGCGGTAGAACGGAGAGCCAAGTCCAGGCAGCGGCAGCGAAGCCAATCCTCAGCCAACGCCCAGTGCCCAAGTCTAAGGTAAAATAATGTACGACCACTCGGCAAAAGCAAGCGGCGTTCAGAGCCAGGTCGACGGCAGAAGGTAGACTAATGTGTCCACCTTGAATTCTTCGCGGACTTCAGCCAGGCCCAATACTTTCTGGCGCTGGAGGCGAAGCTGGGCAAGGGCTCTGTCTACCAGCTAACGAAAATGGAGAGGCACATCTTGGTCGGCCTCTTCAGCGTGCAGTTTGCCGACAAGCTGATCGAGGAGGGCCTCGAAATCGAGGACGCCACCCTGCGGGCCTTCAATCTGAGGAAAAGAGCCGAACGAATAGTGCTCGGCAATGTGCTGTTCTTCGTGGAGGACGGCGACCTCGTCGCTGCGCTGCGGCCATACGGACAGCTCACGTCCATCCTCCAGAAGATGGTGCCGTCTAAAGACTCCTGCTGGGCTGATGCTCGTCGGGAAATTTTTATTACTCTGCGAGACGGAGTAGAGCTCTCCCAGATTCCTGCCCTGCTGGATGTCAAGTCCAAGGGGGTGGCCACACACGTCTATGTTACCTACCGCATCAAGTGTTCCCTGTGCTATAAGCAGGGACACTAACGTGCTAACTGCCCTCGCAGAAATTACCTCCATAGTACAAACTAGTTCTCCCTTTGTTTGCCTTTGCTGCAAGCACAAAAGCCTGGTAGAAGCCGCCCTTCACTTCGAACGCCTCTCCTATTTCAGCACCACCACCAGCTGCTGCTGTCGTCGCAGAACCTCCTCCCAGCCACACAGCTATGAAAGTTAAGGCGATCGACTCAGATCCTACTCCTCCCGAAACGCTAAGCGTTTCTCAAAAGCCTCATCAACTAAGGATAGGCGAACCATGAGATGGACGATCTCTTGAAGAACGAAAAAGTTTCTGTAATCATTGCCAGTGTCCAGGAGCCAGGACTGGAGAGAAAATATCTACTCCAGGCGCTTACGCACAACGGAAAATGGACAGGCTCATTGCCCTTCGAGAAGAAAAAAGCCATTGACAACTTGGCCACGGCTTTCACGCGCAAGAAACTCTGCTCGACAGACCGAATGAACTTTCGAGTTGCAACCCTGAATACTCGCGGCATCGCCGCTCTTCGCCGGAGAATCCAGCTCTGCTGTTTTCTCAAGAAGCATGAGATCGACATCTTCTTCCTGCAAGAGACGAACGTCATATCACCGGAAGAGGTAGGAGACTTGTGCCACGGCTACAACGCCGTTGTGGGATCAGGCCTCGCCTGCGTCTTCGTAGTCGTTGTTCATCGGCAGCAGATCTTATGGCCTGGCAAGATTGCTGTCATCGACCTCACCGTCCGGGGAGTCTCCATGACGTGCGTCAACGCCCACGTCTCTCATGCTCCTGAAGAGGCAGCGGCCAGCTCCAGATCATCGCAGCCCTGGCGCGTGAAGAAGGTTCGCGAATCCTCTGTGACTTGAACATCTCCGAGGAGTCGGCGAAGGATATGGCATCTGGTTCAGCAGAAGCCCTACGGAGCTCCTGGACCAAGCCGACCTCGTCGACGTCGCCACTTTCTTCGATGCTGCACTGGAAAACACCTTGCTAGCGACTATCGGAAGCCGGGTCAACGCGCGTCGTCTGGACAGAATCCTACTTCTATAAGGCTTCTGCGAGCGCGTCACCCAATACCAAACCATCGACTACGCCTACTCGGACCACCATGCTGTCCTTATACAAGTAGGAGATCCAGCTCTTACAAGAATTCCCTGAATCGGCAAGCTGCTACGGTTCAGACCTGTTCTTCGATCGAATGGAAACGTTCATCGATGGAATGTTGGAAGGCCTGGTAAATCTTTTCACCCTCGATGGACCAGAATGGTCGCGGAGATACGGTTCCTCTTACCTTCTGTCGCCGACTCCGGAGGTGGATTCACCGAGAGAACAACCCACTTCCTGAGGAGGACATTCACATTTGAACACTTTTATTGACATCATTTCAATTAGGCATTACAAAATTAATGGAGAATAATGGGAATATTTACAATTATTTATGAGTGGGGGAGACGCCCCCATCTTGATAAGGTCCTCCTCCAGACCAGGAGGGAACTTCCTGAGGAGGAAATTGGAGGATGACACTGCCTGCTCCGACTATCCTTTCCTGTCGGACCTCGGGCGTTCTCTCCGAGCCAGAAGTCGCTCTCCCTCCACCTAGACCGACGACGACGGCACCTCCATCTCCAGGGGCCAGCTTAAGTGTTTCCTTCGAGAACGCTTAAGCAGTCGCTTCGCTCAGGCTCCAAGCTCGGAAGAAGCCATAGCCGACTTCCTAGCTGAAGTGATTCCCCTGGAGTTCGACGAGTAGGACCCATTCTTTTCGCCGACATCTCCCGCGACCAGATAGCGGCAGCCATCCACTGCCTGCCGATCGGCCATGCCTCGGGATGGAACAGTTTACCCTGAGAGCTTGTCAAAGCCTTTGAAGATTTCTTCGCCAAAGCTCTTTGCAAGTCTTCGAGGCTTCTCGACTCCCCGGTGCCTTGCCTTCATCTTCAAGGCGCAGCAAGGTCATCTTGCTGCCGAAAGTGCACGGTGATCCGGGTCGGGGCGCTCCAAAAGCGACGTCTGGCTCAAAGGGAACGCCCGAGGCCCGACAAGGGAGGATAGTCAGAGCTGGGGGTATCGTCTTCCACTCTCCGCCTCAGGAAGTGGCTTTCTCTCTTTTTTTTTTTTGCTCTTTCGATGTATCCACCGCCGGACTCGGCGACGGCGGGCGCGAATGACCGTATCTCCACGACAAGATCTGCCTTGATCTTGGTTCAATGTCCTCATAATACCGGGGTTGAAATATTTACTATGTCTTCCGATATTTCATCAATGAGCGTTTCAATTCGACTGTTTGTCTGAACGTAGCAACTTGACGATGCAGGGAAGTATTGTAGAAGCTGGTTCTCCCACTTGGATCAGAACGGCACGCGGTGGTCCAAATAGGCGTAGACAATGGTTTGGTATTGGGTGAGGCGGTCGCAAAGCCTGATGGAAATAGGATTCTCTCCAGACGACTCGCGTCTAACTGGTTTCTGGTCGTGGCAACCCTGGTCTGTTTCTTGTAGAATCGAAAAAGGCAGTAGCGTCTAAGAACTCCTCAATGTCTTCTATTTATCCGAACGCGGTGTCTCTGAATATCTTCAGGTTACAAAGGATTTATGCACCTTATTCACACGCTATAGATGTGATATTCAGCACATAGATGTCGACACACGCCTCTCAGACGGTGTGGTCGACAATGGAAAACTTGTCCGTCCACGACGCACGAGAGTCCCTGATCCCACAGCAGGTGCAACGACGGCGCTGGATTTCTACGTTATTTAAGGAGAGGTCTCCAGCAGGATACTGATGCCAAACTGAAGCTCTTTGAGAAAATAGCAGAGCTCAATTCTATTATGAAGAGGAATTGCCATATCTCAGGGTCGCAATACAGAAACTCATTTAGATTAACTTGTAGAATTCAAGGTGCTGATCATATCCTCTGTAAAAACCATCAGAATGCAGGCCAAGGTGTCAACGGTCTTTCTCGGCGTCGAATTTGGAAAGACTCCTATCCATTGTTGACAAAACTTAGCGGAGTTCGTCTCTCTCCAGACCGAACTGCCGAACACTGGCTGAAAATTACCTTCTCGTTTTCCCGAATATTATCTATTTGCTTCTGTGCCAAGGCTCCGCTTATCCGGAGAGGTATGGTATTTCGGAAAACTTAAGATTTTTTAAGTAGAATATTGTTTAAGCCGTTCGTCTTATTCAAGAGGCTTTACAAAGACAGTGGCGACAGGGACCTAAACTGCGGTTCATTTTGAGGAAGAGATGATTGGCTTGCTCCACAGGTTTTCACGCGCAACAGAACGCTATTCGAAATAAATAATAAATTTTTAAAAGTTTTTGAATTTTTTTATCTTCTGTCATTGAGCAATTAGATGTATATGAGTGAAAATAAAAGCGGCGGGGGACGTTCATCATGAATTTCGAACCTAATGTGATTTAATATGTAGCAACTTATAAGCGAGATTTATAAGTGTTTTCTAAATTTTTGCTTCTTCTCTATGATCGTCCCCCCACCGCTTTATTTTCACTCATATATATCTAATTATTCAATGACAGAAGATAAAATATTTTAATTTTTCCTTTTGTGTATTTAAATAAAAGCTTTTTTTTCAAATTAAAAAAATGCATTATTTATTTTTAGCTATTTAGTCATGAATTTAAAACTTAGAATCAAAATTTAAAATATAAACGAAATCTCACCAAAATATAAAAAATAAATAAATTAAAAATCATAAATAAAAAAATCATAAAAATAAAAGTTTCAAAAGTGCTCTATTTTGAGACTGCAAAGATAGCCCATGGAATTAAAATAGTTACAATATCCGTGGAGAGATGGCGGTATGTTTGCGCGTCATTAACCCTACCTTCCATGTGATGAACTTGTGTAGAGTTCGTGGCAGTGACAACAAATGATACCGTCTAAAAAGTAAATACTGAGTGCTTCTCGCTGCTCTCTTATCGATATCTTATCAGTTTTTTTTTTGTTTTCACTGAAGAAAATTTTATCTTTTATTTAGCGATTTACAAATTTATAACCGCTAACAAACAACCGCATTTGGGATAATGTGAAAGTTTCAAGTTTAGCCAAGTGGAACCACATATTTGTAATTCAGGTAGGAAATTCTCTACTTTTATTGTCATAATGTAAGCGGTTTTATTTTATGTTATTTACTCAACCCAAAAATATTTTTTTTTTTTTAAAGTTATGCCACACTTTTAAAACTATACTTTTTTCTTTCAGATTTATATAAAGTATTTAATTGTTGATAACCCCGCCCACACCAACAAAAAGGGTTGTAAAAGTGTATGCCTATAAGCTTTTTAAAAGCACATTATATAATTTCCAGGATTAAGCATATTATTTTATATTTAAATGTATGAACCATAAACAATGAAAATCTGCAAAATATATGCCTATATATATATGTTTATAATAGATAATTAAAATATTTTTAGCCAATACTTTATATATAAAAAACATAATTGAAATAAACTATATACCCCTAAAATTTAGGAAAATGCAAAATAGACAAAAAAAAAAAAAACAAAGCTCAAAAGTTTTTAGTGTGAGCAAAATTATTTTTCTGGCACCTTCAATTTTAAGTTATTTTCACTTGTATAATATTTTGATTGAATGAATATATTTTGTTACCTAACATTTGTGGATATTTTAGGTTGTATCAAGTTTTATTTTGATATTATCTTCATATATGCTTATATTATTTTTTAATGGTTATAATTATATATTTTCCATATATTTTAGGCACACACTAACCAAAGCCATTTTCTAAGTATCATCAACTGATTTTTTGCTAGGCCCGGGTTTAATCTATAAAAATTTTTGTCTTAATATTTTTTCACAAAATACACAATGTGAATTATTAAGAGGATTTGATATCCTCTTCATTAAAACATTGCTATTTTCAAATATTTCTAAAATTTGAGAAAATATTTTAATTGCCGTTAAACAGAGTACATATTTTAATAGTTTTCTTGATCTTATGATGAGATACACCTTAGTTTTTCTACAGACTTCTGAGAGCTACCAAGTGTCTGACAGTTGGTGATATATAGATATGCGCACTATTTATTTATTTGGATTTGGTCTTATTACCAGATGGCATTATAAAAAATGAGTTGGAATATTACTTTAACTGTTAGGTTCATTATTGGGAGTACCATATATAACTGTAGGTTTTGAATTAATTCAAAATGTAGACTTGTCAATCTTCAACAAATTTATTGTTCAATGTCTCTGTGACCCACTGTCATCCTTTTCAAGGTGCAAAACTTCAAGTAAAGTTATGGTTAAAATTTATTTGCATCATTGTGTAAATAGAAGACAATGTACATATTGTTAGGTTGCTGTGATGGGCCAACAAGTATATTTCTGTACCCAAAATATGGAGAAGCAGATTATCCTAATCAAACGATTTACATGGTTTCTCTTAAGAGTTCAAAATTTTCTTACTAAAAAGCTTCTAAAGAATCAATCTTTATAATTTAAATTAAGCATTTTTTAGTTGTAATGTGATAATTCTTTCTGAAGTTATCCATATATCAATTATATTCGTCTATACTTCTCTTTTACAACAAATCCAATTATTTCAACCCCTCCTGACTTAATCACCCTTCCATTATTGAAGTGATGAAATCTCTGTTCCCTATTCCCAAAAATGTCTCTAGTCAAATTTTAGTTGTATTTAAAAAAAAATCTTTGCAAACTTCTTTCAACTTGCCAGTTGAATTGAAATCCCTTGATTCCAAATTTCCATCCTCTTTCTGCTGCTACAGGTGCTGTAGTAGTATCTTAAACAGGTCCAGTCTGAGGAAAAATTTGATCTCACTGGGGGCCACCCAGATTACATGGTTTAACATTGGTGTAACATTACATATCCAATTAGATATGTTTAAATAAAAAGGCATATATTGGATCAAAATATCCTTTATTTGACCAATATTTCATTTGGCTGAACACCAACCTTTATCAAGGTATTTAACATTTTAATGTGTGTCAACAACAAACTCAGTGCCACATAACGTCAATAGAATTAAGTTTAAAAAATATGTTTGCTTATATTCAATGGAGAGAAAAAAATTGACATATATATATTTATTGAAAATAAAGAAGGCATCTCCTGATGCTAGTGGAGCAAAAATAAACTAAACATTTATTTAGCTTGCTCCGTGATATTTGGCCAACCCAATTTCTTGATAAATAAAGAAAAGCTATCCACGAACGCGTTTTGCGCTGTTGCCGCTCATCAGCGTGGAGTAGGCTGTAACCACTGCGACCAAAAAGATTTTTGGTCCCAATGGCTTCCCGAGAAATCAAGAAATGGGTATTTAAGGCCAAATTTGCGTAAAGACGCTTAACACATGAAAAAACAATCGAAAAAAAAATAAAAAGTGGATCAGGTGTTAATATTAAAAATAAAGAAGGCATCTCCTGACCACGAGCACATGTGCTTTTTAGATGGCAGAGCGCCATCTAGTGGAGCAAAAATAAACTAAACGTTGATTTATCAAGAAATTGGGTTGGCCAAATATCACGGAGCAAGCTAAATAAACATTTAGTTTATTTTTTTCTCCACTAGATGGCGCTCTGCCATCTAAAAAGCACATGTGCTCGTGGTCAGGAGATGCCTTCTTTATTTTTAATATCAACACCTGACCCACTTATCTTTTATTTTTTTTCTATTGTTTTTTAATATATATTTATATTATGGGACAAAATAAATTTTGTAAAATAAGGGTGTGAATATTTTGTATATTAACAATAATGCCTATTTTATATTCACAATTATTTGTACTATGTGTAAAAAGATTTTTTATAGATGGAAATTTTGCCGGGAGGATATTTGTCTCTTTAAAAGATTCTTTATATAAAAATAAAATAAAAATAATAAATTATAAAATAAATGGAGAACTAAAATTTTTTAACGAAAACACAAGGCATAAAATGTTTGCAAAGTTGGTTAAATTAAAACATTAATAATATACAGTCGAACCTCTTTAATTCAACACCCCAAGGGTGTTGAATTAAAGTTAGATGATTAGTTAATCATCTAACTCGCTAAAATAATATTTTTTAAAAATAGCTTTGTAATATAAATTAATGATATTGAAACCATTGTGTGTGTACTTTTTTGTAATTATTTTTTATTTTTATGGTTAACTCTTAGTATCAGGGACAAAATGACATTAATACATATTTTTGAAACATAAATAATTACAAATAATATTTTATTCTAATTGAAGAATAGCAGTTGAAAGAAAATAAATATGGAAAATAAAAATAAAAATTTAAAATATTATTTTAAAAGAATCATGAAGATTTCCATGCAAGTATGAGATTGTTGGATTCTATGATCTTGACAGTCCTACTCTATGCGGCTCCAATCTGGGCACATGATCAAGCCTTAATCTTAGATAGAATCCAGGATACCTTTCTCAGATGTTTTCTGTGCCTTCCAAGCTATACTCCGGGCTATATTTTGAGAGCCGAAACAGGAAGAAACTCTCTTGATATCACAGTGAAAAAACTAACTTTAAAATTCTGGACTAGAATTCTGAAAATGGACGGCAGAAGGCTACCTTCAATTTGTTTGGCACATTTGTGGGACATTTCAATTTCTTCAAAACAGAATATCGGACTGGTAAAAAGTATAACAGAGATACTTAATAACACCGGCTTCTCATGGCTTGTTGGAAGTACAGACTTCAATATTCTACAAAGATACATCCCCCTAATTATTAGAACGACAACCGATCAATCCTTGCAGCTGGATTATGTAAGAATAAGAAAATCAGTACTCTACTCTCACTATAAATACTTTCATTCATCACCTACAATGGAATGCTATCTGAATGACAATATCCCCCTAACCTTAAAGAGATCATTGCACAAGTAAGAAGCCTTTTTGCAGTACAGAGAATTAATCATGTTTCACTTTTGAAAACTAAGACCATAAAATGCACCTTATGCAACGGTGAATTTAGTCTCGATTTTCCACACTACATGTTGTACGGCAATGGAAGAAGAGAGAGAAATTCTTCATCAAGAGACCGGCTATAATAGCAATTCGCCTTATGTTTTAATGGCAAAAGTCGTAAAATCCAGACCCTTTGCATTCGCTTTTTATAAATACTGGAAATCAGCTCAATCAAAATATTTAGCACAGACACCGGATCCAACTCGATAATTGGTCGAGGTCAATACACAATATTTGTATATAACTATGATACAAATTTGTTATTTATTTATTTTGTCCTACCGGGAGAATCCTGTATGGCACGTGTGCCCAATAAAGGCTTTTGTTGTTGAATCATGAAGATCTTAAAAAAAATTCCTTTATAAATGTGTTTTTGCACGAAATCCTATTCAGGATGTATTCCAGATGGTCTATTTTTAAAAGACATTAATGTCTTTCTTCTTGTGAGATATCTTTTAAAATAACAAAGAGATTTTATTGTATTAAAGCTATCCACTGCTGCTGCAGGTGTTATTGATTTTGTGTTTAAATATTTTATAATAACACGGAAATGGAATATTGAAATAAAATGTTATCATAATCATTGTGGCTACATTTTATAAAGATTTATTTATTTAAAAGGTAATTATTTGTAAATTTTAAAATAACTAAAATATTTCATGCCGAAAATTAAAAATAAAATATTATCAATTTGCGCACGATGCCTAAATTCCAGTGTAAAAACAAACAAACAAAAAAAAAACAATAACACTCGCAACATTGCGCAACGGCACTGCAAAGTGAAACTTAAACTAACCAGAAACAAAAGTGCGCAGGCGCGATCCTATCGCCGCCGGCCGATCGTCGCTGCGTGCCGCCGCTGTAATACTTTTTTTAGCGGTAAAGTTGTATGTAAAAAAATATTCAACTGTCAAAATTCGAATTTTAAAATGGTCGAACTATCGGAAGTGTCGTATTATCAATATTGTCAAATTATGGTTTGCTATTTGATAGGCCGTAGGTCGGGACATCAGAATATGGTCGAATTATCGCCGAGTGTCGAATTGGCGTGTGTCGAATTAACGAGGTTATACTGTAATTAATAAATAAAAATACATTTTAAAAAAAGCTTTTATTCAAATGCACTAAAAAGGAAAAAATAAAATATTGTATTTTCTGTCATTGAGCAAATGGATGCATCTGAGTGAAAATAACGGACGGGACAATCATCATGAATTTCAAACCTAATGCGATTTAATATGTAGCAGCTAATTAGCGATTTTTATAAGTGTTTGTTATATTTTACCTCTTCTCTAAATATGATCGTCTCTCGCTACTTTTATTTTCACTCATATACATCTAATTGCTCAATGACAGAAGATACAATATTTTATTTTTACTTTTGAATAAAAGCTTCTTTTTTTTTTTAAATGTATTTTCATTTATTAATTATTTAGTTATTTTTAGTCATGAATTTATAAAACTCAGAATAAAAAGTTCACTGGGGATTAGACCTTAAATAGACAAAAGCCTGCTCGCAGCTGATTGTCAATTCTTTGTAAGGGGCGTAACATAAGACTTAAAAATAAATATAGAAATTTGTTTATTCCTGGCCATTCTGACCACCCAGAAATCTGAAAATTTGTACACTTGCATTGTTCATTGGACTGAGTGAGTCTTAAAAGTATCATACTTCTATGTGATCTGGAAGTATATCAAAATTAATTTACAAAATTAGAAAGGCAATTTGGAAATTTGTCCATTTCCGGCCACCCTGACAACCCAGAAGTCAGAAAATTTGTCAGCTTGCATTGTCATCGGGTTTTGAAAAGTGTACCAAATTTCAGATTCCTACGTGCCCTAAAAGTATATTAAAAATCGATTGCAAGATTTGTGGACAGTTGAAATTATTGAAATAGACCCATGCCTCTTCCAGTGCAACAACATTCCACCTGCCAGGTACTTTTCATAAAGGGCTCTGCTGCAGGTCTTGTGTTCTTTGATATAGAGCATCTTGAGACCACAATCTTTAGTATTTTAATGCATTTTAAGCCAATTTTTTTCCCAGTTAATATGGTAAATGGTAGAAACTGATACTCTGGTTATGGTGAAAATTCTTTCTGACAACTATTTCCTTTATATTTCTTTCAGTTGGAGTTAATTACTTTTTAGAAGATATTTTTTGTTCTAATTTTTTCATTGTAATAGAAATTTTCTTCATTTTCCTTTATTATTTGGCTGATTTTGCACTAGTAATAGAAATATTTTTCTAGATCATACCTTTAATTAGATATATTTCTCTTCTCCTAAAGTCTAAAAAAAAAAAAAAAACCTCTACAAAAAATCACTGATAATTTTAGTCATTTTGAATATTTAAAGTAGTTTTTACAATGGAATATAAATAAATGATTGTTCTTTCTGAAAAATATATTTTAAATCACACGTTTCTTTTGCAAACTTCAAGGCTCCAAAATTGTTCTTTTAAAAATGAGACATCCATAAATGAAAATTTCATCCAGGTGTGTCATAAGGTATTAAGAGAAAATCCAAATAATTAAATAGTGTGTGACTTTCCGTAACAGCATTGTTACCGAAATGTCACACACTATTTATTTATTTGGATTTGGTCTTATTGCCTTGCGTTTCAAATCTATAATCCAAATTGTGCCTTATTATTCAGGTGTGTGTTCGTATAAAGCAGGTCTTAATGTAAACATATATATTAAACTGGGGAAACTGCTGGAAGGGTTCACCACTGATGAGCCAGGCCCTCCCATTATTTTATCATTGTTGTAAGGACAGCAGAAAATTGTTTTATTTTAAAAAGAAACATAAGCATCAAAAATGGTTTACATTTTTTAATATAACAGATGCATCATATTAATATATATATAAAAATATAATTTAAAAAATATTTCATTAACTCTATATAATGACACTTAAGTCCAAAGATAAAGCATTGACAACATGGGTTTCAGCCACCTGGGTGGAGCTCCAAACTGACAGTTCATATAGAAGAAAGAAAACTGGTTTTAATACAAGAACAGATTCATGGCTTATATTGGCAGCTCATCTAAAAGAATCCATTTTGATCACAAACCTCTATTTGGTTCAAGGGGTCCTTATACAGTTTCAGCACATAAGCCACATCATGGAGTGTCAGGGTCACAAGGTAACAAGACCAAATCCAAAGAATTATTTTTTATTATTATCCTTAATATACTTGGTACAGGCCATGATAATCATGGTGGATAGTTACTGACTGTTTTTACTGTTTTACTGCAAGTACACCACATGTGTCTACACATGTAGAAAGCAGTTTGACTTCGCACTTACAAGTGTGCCAAAGCCCCATTTGGTTATTTACACTCACTGGTGAGGTTGGACTTTTGCAAAAATCGGGGGCCATTGAGAAGCAATTTCTTCTTTAGAAAAAAGTACCAAATTTTGGCTTCAATTTCGGGTCGTGGCTGTCAAAAAATTACAGTTTATGCCATTTCCCTAATCCAAATAAGTACATGATATATACATGATGTTTCTGTAACAATGTTATAGAAAAATTATGATTTACAGTGGGACCTTGTTATAGCAGCCTAATTTATAATAGAGAAACTTGGTTATAACATCTTAATTCTAAAGTCCTAAGTCCCAATTGTTTGAATGTGGTTATAAAACAACATACATTATAACCTCGTTAATTCGACACTCGGCGATAATTCGACACTTCCGATAGTTCGACCATTTTAAAATTCGAATTTCGACAGTTGAATGTTTTTTACTTACAACTTTCCGCCAAAAAGGTATTAGGCGATCGGCGGGCGCCGATAAGATCGCGCGCGCGCACTTTTGCTTCCTGGTTAGTTTAAGTTTCACTTTGAAGTGCCGTTGCGCAATGTGGCGAGTGTTATTGTTTTGTTTTTTTTTTATGCTGGGATTAAGGCTTCGTGTGCTAATTAACAATAATATTTTATTTTTAAATTTCAGCATTAAAATATTTTAGTTATTTTAAAATTTACAAATAATATTCTTTTAAATGAATAAATCTTTATAAAATGTAGCCACAATGATTATGATAACATTTTATTTCAATATTCCATTTCTGTGTTATTATAAAAGATTTAAACACAAAATCAATAATACCTGCAGAAGCAGTGGATGACCTTAATACATTAAAATTTATTTATTAAAAGACATTTCAGAGGAAGAAATGCATGCATGTTTTTTTCAAAATGACCATTTGGAATACATCCTGAATAGGATTTCAGAGCTAAAACAGACATCTATAAAGGAATTTTAAAAATATCTTCATGTTTATTTCTGAATAATATTTTAAAATTTTCTTTTTATTTACCATATTTATTTCCTTTCAACTGCTATATTTTTCAATTTGAATAAAATATTATTTAATATATTATATATTTTTTAATATTTTAATGTCTGTAGAGTTAATATTTGATTATATTACTGAAAAGAAACACATTGCCAGTAAATTTATTTGTTACAATTACACTGGTCAACAAGATTTTTGCACAAGAGAACCTGATTATGTTTCTAGTGTAACTTTTCATGCTGAACTCAAAAATCTAATCAGAAATTTCCCATCACCTATGGTTTTTGCGTGACGGTCTTTTTTTAGTATTGGGATAAATACACTAAAAATTGCAAACAATGTCACGTAAATGGTTTATCAAAAAATATTTTTCTTTGTCCACAAAGAAATAGCATCTTATCTACATGTCCTGAATCCAATTTTGAGAGACCATCTCCTGATGAAGGGCGGCTGATGTCCGAAAGCTCGTAGTTCCCAATAAAGAAACTTACCACGCTGTTTACCTACTTGCTGTTTCAATTTATTGAGCGTGGCTATATTATGTCTGATACCATTAGTTTTTTCTATTACACAATATTTCTGAGATACATCTACTTGAATTTGGAAATATTGTTAATATATAGGCATATATGAACGAAACATATTTATTATTGAAAAGCAGTGACAGTGGATTTTCTTCTATACTTTGATTGTGGTAGATCCCTCTTGAGTGCCCAGCAGTCGTCGGCAAGCATAGTGGGACTCCATTTAACTTGGTACCACTTCTCCATGCTTGATATAGCTTGATGAAACCTCTCACCATGCTCATCGCTAACTGCGCCAAGATTGTCTGGAAAGAAATCTAGATGTGAATGCAGGAAATGGATCTTGAGGGACATGTTACATCCCAGTGCCTTGTAGGAAAGCAACAGATCATTAACTATGTCTCGGTAATTTTCAACCTTGACACTTCCTAAGAAGTTTTTGCAAACGTTTCTAAAGGAATTCCATGCTGCTGCTTCAACTTCATTCAAACTATTTTGAAAATTTCCATCCTACTGCAATTCTCGAATCTGAGGTCCAACGAAAATGCCTTCTCTAATCTTCGCTTCACTTATACTAGAAATTTTTTGTTTTAGGTAGGCAAATCCACTGGCATTTCGATCCATTGCCTTGACAAAGTTCTTCATTAATCCCAGTTTAATATATAATGGTGGTAAGTAAATATTTTCTGAATCAATCAGGGGTAGATTTGCAATATTTTTATATCCTGGAGTAAAGATTTTACGGTTTGGCCAGATTTTTTTAATGTAATGCCTTTCCCTATCTCTGCTATCCCACTCGCACAGAAAACAACAAAATTTTGTATATCCAAGCTGTAATCCACGCAAGAGAGCAACGACTTTCAAATCGCTGCATATTTTCCAACCGTATCTTTCATATTCTATCTTTTTCAAAAGCAGTTTCATGTTTTCGTAAGTCTCTTTCATGTTGGATACATGTATTTATCTCAATACTAAAAAAAGATCGTCAGGCAAAAACCATGGGTGATGGGAAATTTCTGATTAGATTTCTGAGTTCAGCATGAAAAGTTACACTAGAAACACCATCAGGTTCTCTTGTGCAAAAAAAAAAGTTTTTTTTTGTAGACCTGTGTTATTTATGTTTCTAAAATATGTATTAATTCCATTTTGTCACTGATACTAAAAGTTAATCATGGAAATAAAATAAAAACACACAATGGTTTCAATTAATATCATTAATTTATATAAATATTATAAGGCTATTTTAAAAAAAATATTATTTTAGCAAGTTAGATGAATACCTAATCATCTGACTTTAATTCAACACTTCCTTCAATTCAACCGAAAGCTCTGATCCCTTGGGGTGTTGAATTAAAGAGGTTTGACTGTAAATTCTTGGTCCTGAATGATGTTCTAGTGAGGCTCTAATATACATATTTGATCTTATTTATAATCCAAATTGTACCACATCATAGTTTACCTTGATATGTATTGGCATTGCATTTCAAAACAAGTTTCTGATCCTAGTTTGTTTTGCAAGAGAACTGAGGTATAGTGTGCAGGGAATTTGGGTGAGGTAGTCTGGGGAAATAATGCCAAGGGACTTATTTTTGGCTTCACAAGAAGAGTTAAAAAATAAGATTATTTTATGGAAGTGTTCAGAAACTTCATTAAAAATATAATAGAACCACCCACACCCATGAAAGACATGTTACTAGAGATGGTCTCTCATTGGAGGTTTGGTTAGGTCTGATATCATTTTATAGTTTGCAAAAGGTGGTCACTCATGGGGTGTTTTATTTTATGGGAATGATTTATTCAATTAAATTTTAAAAGATTAAATACTCGCATCTCATTAACTCTTTTAGCCAGACTACTTTAATAAAAAAAGCTGTTTATGCATATGCAGCCCTGGTCTCCAACTGTAGCTGCATTCCAATATGTAGACAATTACCAAACAACTGAAATAAACATTTTCTAAAGCATCAGTTGTCAAAAGAACCCTCAACATCAAATGGACAGATAGGTTGAAAAAACAACTGAGAGTATAGCCTGAAGTAATCAAGAGGAAGTTTGCAGGATAATGTTTTCTCAGAATCCTCAGGATATCATCTATATCATGCAGTTATTAAATTCTTTGTTTTGGATGCATTAACCCCTAAATAAATTCACACAAAGTTGACAAAAGTTTACATGAACTCTGCTCCTTCAATTTCAACCGTTAAAAAGCTCGAAGATAACCCATGTGAAGGACGGCCAAAAACTGCAAACCCACACCAAATCCTATAGAAAAGGTGTGCAATATTGTGTTTTGGACAATAGGTAAGTAAATGTGTGTGAGATAGCTGAGGTCGTGGGAATATCTAGAGAAAGGGTGTGGAACATCTTGCATGAAGAATTAGAGATGCGAAAGCAATGTGCAAAGTGGGTGCCGCATTTGCTGAATGCAGATCAAAAGCAAATACGTAAAGACATTCGAAGCAATACTTGGATTGTTTCAAGAGGGATTCAACTGCATTTTTGGAGTGATTTGTCACCATGGATGAGACATGGGTCTACACACCAGAAACCAAACAGCAGTCGAAGCAGTGTGAGGAAACGGGTGGTTCAGTGCAAAAGAAAGTGAAGTCGATCGCATCTGCCCGAAAGGTCATGGCCAGAGTGTTTTGGGATGCCAAAGGGATCCTGTTAATTCATTACCTTGAAAAAGGCAGAACTATTACAGGTGAATATTACTCTAACCATCTTGAGCAGCTGGATGTCAAAATTCGCTAGAAGAGGCCTGGCTTGAGGAAGAAAAAATCATCTTTCACCAAGACAATGCACCTGATCACAAAAGTGTTTGCAATGGGGAAACTGCAGGATTTGAGGTACAGTTTTCTCAGCTATCCCCCCTATTCTGATTTGGCACCCTCAGACTTCTATCTTTTCCCACATCTATAGAAATTTGTTTCTGGAAAGTGCTTCATGTCCAATGAAGAAGTTGAGAGGGACTTAGATGAATATTTTAACAGCCTTCCAGACATATCTGGAGAAACACTAGACCAAATGTGTGGAAGTCAAGGGAGATTATGTAGAAAAATAAAATGCTTTTTTAACTGAAAATCAGTCTTTCCTTTTCAGGTAGAGAACTTTTTACCTTGCTCTTGTATAATAGAATGGTAAAAATTAGAACATACAAAATGGTGAAAAAAATTGTAGAGAACAGTGTGAAATAGAGTTGTTTGATGGCCAACCTTCATATTGAAGCTGGCCCTACATGATGATGTTCAAGATGTTTTGGCTCTGCTCTAATTTATCTACACAAGTTGTTATCGACAGATGAGAACTATCTCGCATGATAACTGTCAGCAAATGTTAGCTTGTAGGGCTTGTCTACTGACCCAATCTCTACTGGGATACCCATGTAGGGTGTTGGCCCTTCTTCACAATGGGCCATTCACTGCCCACTAAATAAATGCAGCAGTTTTATAGACTGGAGACATAGTTTGGATTTTTAAGAGGAATTTTAGAAATTGTTTTGGCACAACTAGCAATGAGCAGCTATCTACAAACTTGGCCATCAGGTCTCTTCTATTAGTTGGACTACATTGGAAATTTTACAAAGGTGGAGGTTTGGTTGTTATATGGCCAATAATAGGTACATTTTGGAATATAGCTAAGAAACAAAAGCTAACATGACCAAATCCAAATAAATACATGCAGATGTATATAAAAGGAGAGCAGGATAATACCTATAATTTATATAATTATAAGTTTATATGTACCTATTTCCTATATAACTTTGTATATTAAAATTTCTTTCTCCCTCTTTTTTTCCTCACTCCTTTTCTGTATCTCTAAAAATAATAAGTTTATATTGTCACGTTGAAAAATAAACGCGAGGAGAGGTAAACACGAACAGACTTTATTGTGTAACATATCTACCTTAAAATTGTATTTACGCGCATTTATATAGCTATATAATTCAAAACTATGTAAACCAAAAGCTCTGTCCCATTGGGGTTCACTATCGAGGGGTTTTACTTTATATGCAAATTAAAAATTATTATTTTTTTTTAATGTGAAGTCATATTTGCACACTCAATACTTCTATCACTTTCTTTGTGACATGTTTAGCTGATGGCTAATTGGATGGTAAAACAGAAGAATGTGTCTGTAAATGACTTGTAGGTTGAGAGAAGTGGGAAACCACTTATTGACGTGAGAAGGTAGTTATCAAGGCCGTCCACTTGTCCTGGGAGGCCACCTTGGTGGCAAACTACCCTGGAGAATACCTTTTATTAGTTGTCTATATGTGTGTTTATAATGGAAGATGGTAGACTTAATGAGGATAAAATTGTATGGTTTCCTTTTGGCACCTGTTGTGTAATTAAATGTTATACTTTTATCTGTGAAGAGATATCATTTTGGTCTTTTCACATTAAGGTGTTTATCCATAGTTTAAATTAATGAATTTGCATTGCTCTAGTTCACACCTAATGTGACTTAGCAAAGCCTTTCTTTATTAAAAAATTTAATTCTTCAAAATTTTAGCTTAACAAAATATTTTTCTTAAATAAAAAAATGCCAAAGATAGAGTAATTTTGTTAAAGAATTTGTTTCTTTGTGACTTTTAAAATTGGTTTTTCATTTTTCCATATTATAAAAGTGATGAATAAAAATATATCAATATCAGCAAATTGATCATAAGCAATTAATTAAATGTAAATGCAAACATTCTGATGTACATTTGGTAAAAAGTCAGGGCAAGTTGAAATGCCAAATTGCAAAAGTTCCTTTTCACAGATACACAAAAAAATTCACAGTTATGTGACCAAAGAAAATCCTACATTGCAAAGGAAGATTACATTATTGATAGAAAAGCCCCTTTCAACTATCAAGATAATCATTAAGCATTATCTCATGCTAAAAAAATAAAAAAGGGGTAGTAAATATGCACTTGGTCCAAAGCACATTGCCAAAAGAAAGTCCTTGAGCAGAAAGCTGTATGTAAATTTTTTAGCTGGTAGCGGCATAGAATGGAGTTACTTGGGGGGAGCACTTGCTAAGATGATGACTATTGCAGCAATAGATACCTCCCTGCCAAACTACTAATTGCTATATGTGACCACTCTGACTTTCCTAGCTACTTTTGGCTTCATTTTAAATAGAGAGGGGAAACTTGGATGTGGTCTCAGTGGATTTTAAAAATTACATTCTTGCTCTGCTGGTAGCTAAACACCTCCTGTTCCTGATTGGTCTTGTCTGAACTTCAAATGGCGACCCAGTAAATATTTGCTATATAGAAGGTTTATTATTCACCCATTCATTCTATGTGCTGCCACATTCTTGTCTTGTGAAGCAGCATCCTCCGGGCAGACGACATTCCTTCTATCTCTGTACCACAGCCTGAATGTCATTCCCCTTGTGGGATAGGAGTGATTATTAACCCTTAACTGGACGGGTGGATTTTTCTTACGTAACTGGACGGGTTGAGCAGATTCAACCCACCTATGTAACTTTATGAAATAAGCGCTAATTGATGATTGAAATCAATATTCAAAAAATATTTAATTAATACAGTATAACCTCGTTAATTCGACACACCCCAATTCGACACTCGGCGATAATTCGACCATGTTCCGATGTCCCGACCTCCGGCCTATCAAATAACAAACCGTAATTCGACAGTATCGATAATACGACAGTTCCGATAGTTCGACCATTTTAAAATTCGAATTTCGACAGTTGAATGTTATTTTACATGCAACTTTACCGCTAAACGGTATTACGGCGGCGACGATCGGCATCGGCGGGCGCCGATACGATCGCGCCTGCGCACTTTTGGTTTCTGGTTAGTTTAAGTTTCACTTTGCAGTGCCGTTGCGCAATTTCGCAGATGTTATTGTTGTTTTTTTTTACGCAGGAATTTCGGCATCATGCGCCAACTAATAATAATTTTTATTTTTTTATTTTTAACATTGAAATATTTTAGCTATTTTTAAATTTATAAATAATTTCTTTTTAAATAAATAAATCTTTATAAAATGTAGCCACAATGATTATGATAACATTTTATTTTAATATTCCATTTCTGTGTTATTATAAAAGATTTAAACACAAAATCAATAACACCTGCAGCAGCAGTGGATGACTTTAATACATTAAAATTTATTTATTAAAAGACATTTCAGAAGAAGAAAGACATGCATGTTTTTTCAAAATGACCATCTGGAATAAATAGTGAATAGGATTTCAGTGCAAAAACAGACATCTATAAAGGAATTTTTTAAAAGATCTCTTCATGATAATTTTTAAATAATATTTTAAAATTTTCTTTTTATATTTACCATATTTATTTCCTTTCAACTGCTATATTTTTCAATTAGAATAAAATATTATTTAATATATTATATTTAATATTTTAATGTCTGTAGAGTTAATATTTGATTATATTACTGAAAAGAAACACATTGCCAGTAAATTTATTTGTTACAATTATTTATGTTTCTAAAATATGTATTAATGCCATTTTGTCCCTGATACTAAAAGTTAATCATGAAAATAAAATAAAAACACACAATGGTTTCAATTAATATCATTAATTTATATTACAAGGCTATTTTTAAAAAATATTATTTTAGTGAGTTAGATGATTACCTAATCATCTCACCTTAATTCAACACTTCCTTTAATTCAACCGAAAGCTCTGATCCCTTGGGGTGTTGAATTAAAGAGGTTCGACTGTATATATAAATACAAAATTAAATTTCAACAGAGTTAATTTTTTTACATACTAGCTAATAATCTCAATCTAAAAAATATTCAAAACAAGCAATTTTAAGATAACACCATATGTAAAACAGTCGGCCAAGAAAACAACAACGATATTACATCTTTCTCACATATTCACACACAATCTTAATTAATAATTAAAACTAATCTTTAACATTGTTTATTATACTTCAACTTTTATTTCTACATTTGTTTTTAAATACCCAATTGTTTTATCATGTTTCTAATTTCGCCTAACAAATATACAAATTTATAGTGACCAACATATGCAAATTTTATCTTTATTTTTATTTAACTTGATATCGTAAACATAACATCCATTGTAAGCATTTTTCTGTTCACCTTCCGTGGTTTCTCTTTTCTCTGATAGTTTTTAGGTGTAGTATATTTTCTTATTACTAGACTACAAACATTCCCTCGAGAAAAACCTGGGCGAAGCCGGGTACATCCGCTAGTATAATTATAAATTTGAAACTTCTAACTTCTCCAATTAATCTAACTAACAACTCATATTCTAATCTTACAGTAAAACAAATGATAGAAGAACTAAATATATTTTCTCTGACTTTAAATAAATTATCTGATAACAATTATAAAGCATTTAATTCATTCAATTTGATCTCCAGTTACTGTGGGAAGGAACTGGAAACCAAATACAGTCGAACCTCTTCAATTCAACACCCCAAGGGATCAGAGCTTTCGGTTGAATTAAAGGAAGTGTTGAATTAAGGTGAGATGATTAGGTAATCATCTAACTCGCTAAAATAATATTTTTTTAAAAATAGCCTTGTAATATAAATTAATGATATTAATTGAAACCATTGTGTGTTTTTATTTTATTTTCATGATTAACTTTTAGTATCAGGGACAGAATGGCATTAATACATATTTTAGAAACATAAATAATTGTAACAAATAAATTTACTGGCAATGTGTTTCTTTTCAGTAATATAATCAAATATTAACTCTACAGACATTAAAATATTAAATATAATATATTAAATAATATTTTATTCTAATTGAAAAATATAGCAGTTGAAAGGAAATAAATATGGTAAATATAAAAAGAAAATTTTAAAATATTATTTAAAAATTATCATGAAGAGATCTTTTAAAAAATTCCTTTATAGATGTCTGTTTTTGCACTGAAATCCTATTCAGTATTTATTCCAGATGGTCATTTTGAAAAAACATGCATGTCTTTCTTCTTCTGAAATGTCTTTTAATAAATAAATTTTAATGTATTAAAGTCATCCACTGCTGCTGCAGGTGTTATTGATTTTGTGTTTAAATCTTTTATAATAACATAGAAATGGAATATTAAAATAAAATGTTATCATAATCATTGTGGCTACATTTTATAAAGATTTATTTATTTAAAAATAAATTATTTATAAATTTGAAAATAGCTAAAATATTTCAATGTTAAAAATAAAAAAATAAAAATTATTATTAGTTGGCGCATGATGCCGAAATTCCTTCGTAAAAAAACAACAACAATAACATCCGCGAAATTGCGCAACGGCACTGCAAAGTGAAACTTAAACTAACCAGAAACCAAAAGTGCGCAGGCGCGATCGTATCGGCGCCCGCCGATGCCGATCGTCGCCGCCGTAATACCGTTTAGCGGTAAAGTTGCATGTAAAATAACATTCAACTGTCGAAATTCGAATTTTAAAATGGTCGAACTATCGGAACTGTCGTATTATCGATACTGTCGAATTACGGTTTGTTATTTGATAGGCTGGAGGTCGGGACATCGGAACATGGTCGAATTATCGCCGAGTGTCGAATTGGGGTGTGTCGAATTAACGAGGTTATACTGTGAATAAAATTAACTCTGTTGATTTTTTGTATTTAATCGATAACAGCGAAGTTACGCATGTTAATGTTAGGAAATATATTTTGATGTTAAGCAAAACCTGCTCCATCTCGTTTTACATAAATGTTGAAAATTTGGTTGAAATTGATGCATTGTAACGAAAGTTTTTAGTGATGTCCACTTATGAAATTTCCATTTTATTAATATAGATTTATTTTTACTTAAGTACTTGTGTATTGCTAGTTTATTGAAAAACTTTACTGTTTTGTATTTAAAACCGTTGTTTAAATACTCTTTATTAATATTTTTAATGTCATTAATTAAATTTATTTTAATATTGTTGATTCTATAAAATCTTTAAAAATTGACCAAAATATATGCCTTTGCAGTAATTAAATGATATGTTGGAATTAACATTACAGAATTTAATAATTTTAAAATTATAGCAATTTCTTTTGTCATATGTTCCAATTGATTTGTTTGCAAGGTTTATATTTAAGTCTAGAAAGTTAACTTTTATGTTATTAGTTATCTTTTCATTGTTTTTAAGTTTCAAATATTTATGGTATATGTTGTAAATTACATGATTGAATTGTGGGTTATTCAAGATATAATAATGTCATCTACATAGCGTAAATTTCTTGGAACATCGCGCGTGTGTGCGACGAGGTCACACGGCTGTGAGGACCTGCTCGCCGCTGGCCGTCATTTCCACCGACCTTGAGTCTGCCTTCGACACCCTAGACCGCTGCTTCTTGGTGTCCCTGATGGTCTCGCTGCGGCTGCCACAGGTCTTCATCGGGTGGTTTCTCCTCCTCTATGCCGGAGTGGACACGACAGTCCGAGCCGGAGGCCTCCACACCAAACGCTTCCAACTTCTGAACGGTGTGAGACAGGGCTGCGCCATCAGCGCCGCGAGGTTCAGCCTCGCCACAAGCCCTCTCCTACATCGCCTTGAGCAAGCGCTCGGCCCTGGTAATGTCCTCTCCTACGCCGACGACATTGTCCTGCTCATCCGCAGTGAGGAACAGTTCGGTGTGGTGACCTCCATCTTCGAGAACATCCGCCGCGCCTCCGGCATAAAAGGAAATTTCACCAAGACCAAAGGTCTATGGTGCGGCGCCTGGCGTGCCCACAATGAGGCTCCACTCGGCATCTCCTGGTCATCGGTCGAACTGAAGGTGTTGGGCTGCAATGTGACACCAGGAAATCAAAACTCAGCCCAAGAAAGACATATCCTGGTCCTGCTCGGAGCTGCTATAACGAGGTGGTCTCCCTACACCCGCAGCCTCTCTCTCGTCCGCCGGGCCAGAGCCGCCAAATCCTTGGTGCTCTCCTCGGTGGTCCATCACATCCACGGCTACCTACCTACCGACCGTACCATCCACAAGATCCAGGCATGTCTTGCGCGGTTCATCTGGAGGCCGGACCGCATCGCCTGGTTTCCTGGTAGCGTCCTGGCGAGCCCGTCTCTCTTGGAGGATTCAGCCTCATCAACATCGAGACCCAGCTGCGGTTGTCGTGTTTCAAGGGCATGCAGGCTGCACTGCGTGGAAGCTGTAATGCCCTACTCTTGGCTGGTCGAGAGCGATGCATAGCTATATCCACTTCCATCCGGGTCCTGACTCTCACCACGGCGTCTCCGGCTTCTTCAGATCTGGGAGGCGGTTGCTGACATCTTCAGGCTGGACCACTCTGTGCTTACACCACATCAACTCCTGAACCTCACCCTTATAGGTGGCTGCCGCCTTCTACGGCCACCCGACCTTCTCGCTCCTACCCGGTGGGTCAGTGCCTGCATTGGGGATTTCGCTGGTCCTGCCCCTCCCCTCACTCGGCCTACACTCTGCGCCCTGGCTGACGCCACGTTGCTGACCAGCTTCTGCCGTCGTCTTATCGATGAAAATCTACGCGAGACCTACAGAGTAAACACCATCGGCCAGGCCGTAGTGCTGCGTGGGACGACTACGCCGTTCTTGCGAGTCATCATTTGAACTGCCCGTCGCATGTTAGAGTGCCCACATCTGACTGCCCTGCTCATCATCAAGTTCGCTAGAAGGTGGGAGAAAAATATAAACCTACCCATCAACATCGGCTGGTCGTCGCTCCAGTGTTGCGCCTTCTCCGGGCACAACACGGACGTGGCAGTGAGGCTAGCTCTGCAAGCCCTGCCCCATCCAGCATCGGCAAAACAGTCTTTAATCGCCTGTGGGTCCGGCGACCTGTCGCTGGTTCACCGGTACTGGACCTGCCGCTACATCAGGCCTCTCATCCGGGAGGCATTTACCATAATTGGGCGGCCCCCTGACCTTAAGGGCTGAGTCTTCGAGCATGGCCTAGATGATGACGCCCTGGCCATCCTGGCGTCTGCCAAAACACGCATCTATAGATACTTCCTCGGCGTGGAACTGAGGAGTGTACAAGAAGACCCCCTCCTTGTTTGGAGGAGGACTCTCTCAAGGTGGGGAAGCCTTCCTTGCTGAAGACATTTGTACACAACTATATATATATTCCCCTACACTTTATATGCCCTTTTACTCTTTTATTTTTCCACCTTTGTAAAATTTTATTAAAAGAATCAATAAAATTGTTTAAATTGTCTTTTCTACATAGCGGAATATATGCCAATTTACATCATTCTGTAGAAAAAATTCTCTTTCATACCAAAAAGTAATAAGTTGGCTAGTAGTGGACTGGATGTAGTTCCCATAGGAACACCTTTAGACTGAATATATATTTTGTTTTTAAAATTAATGTAATTGAAATTTAAGAAAGTTTCATGTGAATAGTTTGAATTTGGAATGTTTTGTCATTAATGAATTCATTTATTAAGCTGTGAATTTTATTATTAAGGTCTTCTAAACATATGTTAGAGTAAAGATCTTCAAAATCAAATGTATGAATTGTATTGATCTTTGGTAGATTATTCGTTAAGAATTTAATAATTTTTTATTAGAATCGATAAATTTATAATCATGTTTGTTAGTTATTTTTTATTTATGATGAATTGAAGTGTTGAAGCTAGTTTCAAATATATGTTTTTTTATGACTGAGTTTATTCCTGATGTGATTATTCTAAATGAGATTGGTGTTTTGTGTAATTTAGGAATAATAAAATTTCGGTATGTTTGTGTTTTGTTGTAATTTATAATTTTTAGTGAGTTTCGTGATTTTAGTGTCAGTTGTTCTTATGAAAGTGTATTTACAATTATTATTAATTTCATTTTTTAAAATATCATGATATAAGTTTTTACATATGATAGATAAATTATTTGAACATTTATCTATTGGACATATGATAAAATCTTTTTGTAAGCCTTCAAAAGTGTATTTCAAGGAAGTAATTTCTGATTCAATAGGCTTTGTGTATTTTAGTGTGTTGTTATAATATATATATATATATATATATAAAGATGCCTTTTTCTTAATTTATGCACCTTATCCCAGTACAATGTTACATTTGTACTATTTTTTCATATATATATATATATATAGTTTTTTATTTCTTTACTTAATTTATATTTCCATTCTAGGAAAGTAAACTCAGGAATTTTTTATTTATACTATTTTTATTAATGAATATGTCAATGTCTCTCGATATATATTTAATTGTATTATTGAAATTGTGTTTGATCTAAGGTACATATTTATATCTTCTATTTAAAATGTTTTGGAGTTTTGGTTCCAAAAAAGAATAATCGCTTGTTAAAATATGTCCTGTAAATTTATATTTATCTAGAACTTTGTGGCAATTACATTTAGATTATTTAAAATTTGTAAGATTATTAATAAACTGGTTATAATTGCATAATATACTGCCTATATTTTTGTTATATTTCCAGGTAGTTTTAAAATTTAAACCCTTTATAGGAAATAAACTGTTAATAGATTGGTCATTAAATATATCATTAAATTTGAAATGATCAAATAATTTGTTATTGAATTTAATAAGGTTAGTTTTTTGTTTAATTCTTCTATATTTGAAGATGTCGTGTGTCATTCCTATTAATCTGTTAGAAAGATGGTAAATTTTATTGTGTTCCACAAGTTTTATATATTTGCTATTATTTAATTTAAATAATGTTTTAATAAAATTTTCAATGAAATTTTTTTGTGTACATTTTGTTTGTGCTTAATAAGTTATTAAAGTTTATAAAGCCTAACTTGGTAGTTTTACCTCTGGTCTTGACTGAATTATTATTAGAGTTATGTTTTTTGTATTTATTACTAATTTCATAGATTGATATTTCAGATGGTTGTGGTGTGTATGTGTGGTTAAGTTCGTCGTTAAGTCCATAAGGGTATAAAGTG
Source organism: Cordylochernes scorpioides (assembly GCA_030710605.1). Lineage (NCBI taxonomy): Eukaryota > Metazoa > Arthropoda > Arachnida > Pseudoscorpiones > Chernetidae > Cordylochernes > Cordylochernes scorpioides. The sequence goes on along the minus strand of CP092871.1, from coordinate 61,209,113 downwards.
TTGTGTTGATAAATGTAATTGTTTTCTAATAATAATCATTGTTTTTTGTCTTGACAAATGTCAACTAATATGTATTTTATCGTGTTGTTTCATGTATGTGTTACCAATTGATTTTTTTGGAGTGGCTTCTATGTAAATTGATTCTTATGTTTAAAGGATTGCAAGTTTGTCCTATATATGAAAGTTGACAAATTAATGACAAATTGGCAAGTTAATTTATAAATAGTTTTGATTATCTTACAACTAGGTGTTTGAAATGTGTTATGGTTCTTGAAAGATGGGCAAGTTTGACATTTCCTTTTTAAACAATTTTTAGCGAGTTAAAAAAACATTAGGGGTGCTGACCCTAAAATGTTTGTAGTTTTTTAAGTTTTTTAGTTTGTTATTCTATAAAATATTTTTTTAAATAAATATTTAACATCTGTTATAGGTGTAAGTTGAATTAATTAATAATTTGTTTCATAATAAATATAGATTGTTATATGTAGGGCTGTAGTAATTGTAAGAATAACTAATAAAAAACATCTTTAAACTAACTAAACACTGAGAAAAAAAAATTCTGTCAGTATTATGTGATTATTATTACTTTTATATTTTAATCTTTCCCTTAACCCTTAGTTACTGGCGCCTATTTTCCTTACACAATTACTGGCGTTCGGCCTCTCAGGCCGTCTTTTAAAATCAATAATAAACCATGCTATTTATAAAATAAAAAGAAATTAAACGTATACACATAATTTCCAAAGAATAAATATTTTGTTTTTTCGAATAAACAGAGCTCTAAACAAAATTAAATGAAAATGTACAAGAAACTCTTTCTATCTAAAATATTCTATATATATTCTAAAAAATTCTATCTAAAATATTTTATTCAAGATTAGGTGCACAATTCAAGCATATTTCAATAGAATGATCTTTGCAGATTGGATCTTTGCATTTTTTGAATTACAATTGAGTTCGACGATCTTTTTTACATAGGTAGCATCTTTTGCGTTTTTTGGACCAAGGACTGCCGCTTGTGGATTCCTAGATAACACATATTATTGATATTTCGTTTGAATATCAAATATATATTTACCTACCTCAAGTGATGAAGTTCCAGCATGCTTCTGAATTAATACTTGCAGATCTCTTGACAAATTTTTGGCTTGATTTCTCATATTCTAGGCATCTCTCATTAGTTGTAGAGCAAGCTGCTTTATAAAATCTTTTCGAGCCATTCCACCGTCTTGCTTGACAGCCTTATAAATTACTGCTGAATTTATTGCAACCACATCCAAAAAGTTGAAAAATAAACTCAGGGGCCATCTTTTGGTTCTTCTTCCAACTGAATACATGTCTGATCAACTACATCTACACCACCTTTAGTCATATTATAAAATGTGATTATCTCGGGCTTTTATTGTTCAGCAGTTTCTTGATCAATTGTTGTGGTCGAATGCATTGTGGAGACTAATATAACAGATTTTCCAATTTTATAGGGACATAGGATACCAAATTTTTGTTTTTTGAAAAACCAAAAGTGGAACCGAACTTCTATTATATTATACAAAATTACAATCACAAAACACAATTTAGAATGCAGATAATTGAAGCAAGAGTAATAAAAAAACGAATGCTCAACCTATTTGTTGCGTTTGAAAGTCTATAAAACCAAAAGTGAAACGGCCAATAATAGGAGCGCTAAAATTCCCAGTGACGTAATTACTGGCGCTCGGCTTTAAAGGCCGTTTGATTTAATAACTCGGGATATACAAAATAGATTTCTCTTAAAATGAAAAGTTCTTCAAATAAATGCATTTTATTAAGATACCTAAAATTTTGATGAAAAATATTGCATTTTGAAAATTTCGCAAACATTTTTAATTTTCACACGGCCTTTCAAGCCGAACGCCAGTAATTACGGGTTAAGATATAAATTATACCTTTTGGAGAGATGTAAATAACTGAGTTTATCTAATAAAAATTGAAATCTTAAATATAACTCAAATTAAGTTGTTATCATAGAGCAAGCTCATATGAATTTATATGAAATGTAAATAATAAAGTTTATCTAATAAAAATTAAACTCGCAACCAGCGCCTCACTGCGGCAACTGAGAGAGGTAAAGTTGGGTGGAATCCAGCTGCGAGAGGATGACTCATGTGGGGTCCCCCCCGCGGCATGACAGGGATTGGTGTGTGGGGGAAGGTGGCGCGGGATGTTTCACAAGAGTGACATAAGACGTAATGGCGACGCAGGGGCACTTGCTATCATCAAATATATCGATTTATGTATATATCAGATTTAAAATGTATTCATATAAAATATATATAATTTAAAAAAAAATATTTTTATACCAATATTTCAGTTGACTGAACGCCAACGTTTGTCAAGGTACAAGAATAAATTTATTTTAAGTAAACAAGCTTAGCACCATATATATATACTAGCCGAGTGACCCGGGCAATGCCCCGGGTTTACCCGAAGGGCCCGCGGGTGAGAAACTATAGGCATTGGTGCCTATGCCTAAAAAAATTATTTAAAATGAAAAAAAGAAGAAAAATTTTAACAAATCAGAAAATAAAATTGCAAACAACACATCTACACTACTTCAAGTACATGAGAGCACATGCGCTAGAACACCATACTTGTTCCATTGCAAAGATGCTATAGGCATTGGTGAAAGTGTAAATAAATATTTTGGAAATGAAAAAAAAAATATATATATCGCAATATCGTTGCGAAGTTTTTTGTTATTGGTTGAGAATGGGCTTGATTGATGATGGCGCAGTCGTTTAAGAGGGAAGTGGAGCATACAGGGGAAATAAACCAGAATACACTTGATTGGGATTGAAATAAGGCAACTAATCGGAGGAGAGAAGGGCTTGAGAAGGTGGAACGGTTTGGCTATTGGCTATTCAATTACATTACGGAATATTGAACTTATCTGATGGATTGAGGCGTGAGAATGACTCCAAAGGGCTAGGTGCTAACTCGGTGGGATCCAGCTCTCAACTGTAGGTCCGAACTCGGTGGGATCCGGCTAACCACTCTGTAGGTCCGAACTCGGTGGGATCCGGCTAACTACTCTGTAGGTCCGAACTCGGTGGGATCCGGCTAACTACTGACAATTCTATGTTCTCGATTTAAAACAAAAACTCTTCTTCCTTCTCATTGGTTGACCTGCGTGACGTGGAGGTTCGCTATAGGCTCGAAGCTAAAATAGCTGCTCTCTGATTGGTTCGTTCTAACTCTTTGTATTTGGACGTGTTCTGACCTGTCCAGTAAGTGACAGTTTGTTGAACTCGAACTTTTACGAGTTCCGGGATAATAAAACTACTAATGATCATCCTTTCCTAGGCCTTCTTTCTCTCCAATTTTGTTAAGCCTTGTTCTTTATTGAAATTCAAAGCATACATTTTCATACATATTGGATTGGGTTGGCATCTAGCTATGTACAAATTATGACATATATAAGAAAATAAATTAGAATATAAATTTACAAACTATATTTCAGAGGAGACAAATATATTTGAAAGGAAAAAAAAGTAAATTGCAAACAACACAACTATATTGCAGATATGACAACATATTAAAGGAACAAATTCATTTAAAAGACCTCATTTAAAATGGAAGGATTTAAAAGCACGAATGTTTCTTTTATACATAATACAAACTTCTACTGTCCTTACTGCGATGAAAAATATATTGGGAGGGCTTGGCTCATCAGTGGTGAACCCTCCCAGCGGTTTCGCCAATTTAATCCACCAGACCGCTTCTCAGAGCTCTAATCTGGTGGATCCTATCGAGTCCTGCTCCAAGGCCATCCCTTGGCCTCTCACGTCAATGGGCCTTTGTCAGCATCAAAAATCTCAAAAAGTGCCTTGGTGACCTCCACGAGGAAGAAATCCCACTTCTGACACCAGTGTCGCGCGCGTTCCCTCTTGTTCTTCGCGACGACACGCTTCTTCCCTCGTGGATCACCTATCCAGGCTCCCGTTGCTCTCTTCTGCAGCTCTACCCTGAAGACCACCCAAAGACCTCCGAGAACCACCACTCAAGTGGATCTCCTTTCCTCTGGCAGTATCTCTCGGCCTTACCACTGGTGGGGGGACACGAGAGACTTACCAGAAGAGTAGCGACTGAGGCGTTGGCGAGAGTAACAACGGCATCAAGACTTCTAACACTCCTCCTCTTTTATTGTCATTTATATTACACATTACATATTACTAGAATAACAATTAACGGGTATTTACAAACTTTTGCCCCATGAAACAGGACCACAGCAGTCGGCGATTCCCACATTATTTCCAGACCGGAAATAGGCGAAAGCGCCATATATTGGCGGAGGTTGTAGGTGTTTTGAGGCCCATATACGCGACAATATACTTCCTTGGCCACCCTGACCTCTCACCAATCGAGCACGTCTGGGACATTATTGAACACCGTTTGCATGCCTTGCCTCAGCCCTTTTCAGAAGACGAACTGTAGCAAATGGTTGAACGGGAATGGAGAGCCATCTCTCAGGACGCCATCCGTAGTCTGATTGACTCTTTACCTAGATGTGTTGCTTCCTGCATCGACGTCCACAGTGGTCCTACTTGCTACTGAGCCGACGCCGTTCTCGCTCTGCATTATGACTATCAATATGAAATAAAGATTACTTATTGTTCGTTCCTGTGTTTCCCCGTTTTCCAAGTTTAATCACTTTCTGGCCTCTCTTTCTTGGTGTTCAATGTCATGCAGTGTGCTAAACAAACTTTGAAATTAGATTTCTCGTGACATTACACCCTGCGAGAGGGCTCACCAACACCCCGAGATAACAGTTGTGTCTTTGAAGTTGTATTTCTACATATTGTGGATAGTGTCTGACATTCATTCCACAGTGAAAGCGCCTCCTGTTTCATTGTAGACCTCTTGGAGATGATTTTATATTAGAGTATATCGGGCTTGTGGGTTCGGGAAAAAATATTCGATATCTAGAAGGTCCTGTCTTCTGTTCATGTATTTTATTGATATAAGTGACTCCATCTGTAGTCTCTGTAGCTTATTGGGGATGTTGGGTTAATGGATTCACGGTTCTGATAAGTTGAAAGAGTGGCCTGTTTTACTTCTTTGTTGGACTAAGGATTTCATGTCATTGTTCAGATATTTTGGTTTTCACATCTCTTTCAGTCTCGTCTACATATTTAAGCTGGCATTTTTTTTTTTGCATTTAATTGGGTAGATATGACATTATTTATTCTTCATTATTTTATGCGTACTCGTCGATATTGTTTTTGTTTTGTTTTGGGGTTTCTTATCAATAAACCTATATTTGGAGAGGTGTCTACAAATTCTTGAGGATGAAATAGCATTTACACTTATAGTGGCGACGCCGATAGGATCACGCCTACACACTTTTAGTTAGTTTAGGTTTCACTTTGCAGTGCTGTTTCGCGGGTGTTATTGTTTTTTTTTTTTTTTTACGCGGTAATTTAGGTATCGTGCGCAAATTTATATTATTATTTTATTTTTAATTTTCAGCATTGAAATATTTTAGTTATTTTAAAATTTACAAATAATTACCTTTCGAATAAATAAATCTTTATAAAATGTAGCCACAATGATTATGATAACATTTTATTTCAATATTCCATTTCCATGTTATTATAAAAGATTTAAACACAAAATCAATAACACCTGCAGCAGCAGTGGATGGCTTTAATACAATAAAATCTATTTGTTATTTAAAAGACATTTTAGAGGAAGAAAGACATGCATGTCTTTTAAAAATAGACCATTTGGAATACACCTTGAAAATAATTTCAGAGCAAAAACGGACATCTATAAAGGCATTTTTAAAAAAAGATCATGATTCTTTTTAAATAATATTTTTAAATTTTCTTTTTATTTTCCATATTTATTTCCTTTCAACTGCTCTTCTTCAATTAGAATAAAATATTATTTGTAATTATTTATGTTTCAAAAATATGTATTAATGCTATTTTGTCCCTGATACTAAAAGTTAGTCATGAAAATAAAAAAATAATTACAAAAAAAAAAAAAAAACACACACAATGGTTTCAATTAATATCATTAATTTATATTAAAAAGCTATTTTTTTTTAAATATTATTTTAGCGAGTTAGATGATTAGCTAATCATCTTATTTTGCTAGACCCCACAACCCTCATGATGGATGGCGTGGGACAGTTAATAACTAGAACTTTGCCCCCAATGTCCATTATAATATTCAGGAAATATATCTTCTTAGATAGGTATCCAGGATAAGCACATATGGGGGTATTTTATTAAAATATATTTTTGTTTACTTTCATAAACTATCCTTCATAATAACTTTATTACAACTTCCTTCATCTTAATGCGCCCATTTTCAACTTTGAATTGTGTAAACCCATTATTTACTACCCAACTGTATTCTGCTATCTGATTTGTAAATCAGGCAATCTGGGTGGCAATGAGTAAAAATAAGGAGGGCCAACGGCTCATGGAAGACTACGGATGTATATACATATAATGTTTATAATCAAAGCTGTTTCCATGTGGGTTCGAACCCGTGACTACACCAACTTGTCCGAAGCTCTCAAGTTTCTGCCAACCAGTATATATTCTGTTCAGTTCTAACGACGGTGGTTGAAGCTGCCCAATCTGATTGAGGCAGAGAAAAAGAAGATACCTAATGCCTATCCCCATTGTGTAGAGGTAATGAGACAATCTACGACCGTCGCTGAACATTTCTTTGAACGGGACGGATTTCTTATCTACTGATATCTAGAATCCTTAAACCCACCGATAACACCGACAGAGGATTACGCCCCTGTATTGGTGCATTCTTCTTTTTCTTTCACATCTCTCTAGGAAGGCCGGCTGCTGCTACTTTGCAAGGTTAGCCTTCACTCTTCACACTTTTTTCCAAGTGTATTTGACCGTTTCTTTTGGAAGGGGCCTGGAACGATCGCTCAAAACATATATAACCCCGGTCTCTTCTGGTCTCTCATTGGTGGTTGGTTGGCTTAGTTCTGTTGAAGTCATTTTTGATTTGACAATGATATTCGCGCGCGCGCTCAGATAGATCGGAAATAGTAAGTATGCTTAGTTAACTCTAAGTTGATTTTGAAACTAAAAAATTTGTTTAAAAACTATTTTTCAAATTAAAATAGCCACTGCATTTGTGTAAGATTAAAATCGTATTCTTCTCTCTCGTTCTAAAGAAATCGCCAAAATTCTCGTCATTGAAAAGTTACACAATTTCTGAGAATAAAAGGGATCAACAAATCTTATAAAACTAATCTTAGATTTAATCGACTTTCAATATATGAAATATAAATTGACGAGGTTTCTAAATTTATTAATTCGATGTAGAATTTTGGAGTGAGATTACAGTGACCAAAATGCATGGATTCAGTATGAATTATTGAAAAATTTTTTTTTTTTAAATCGTATTTTGAGACACCTATTTCAAAATGCGAAAAATATAATTGCCCCCTCCCCATTTAGAGGTGTGAGATGTAAAGGAATGTGGGTACACGCACCTGCTCGGACGCCAGTTAAAGGATTGGGGAGTTTGGTATTACCGATTGGCCGAATCCTTCTACGAGAGTTGTGGCTTTTTTGTTGGCAAATGAAATCCCTAATGAATATGCGTTCGGGGGTTAAATAAAGAACATAAGATGAATTATTAAAGTTATTAAAAAAAAGCTTTCTTTTTAGCCTAAAGGTTTGATGTGTAATATCTTTCATATACTTTTCCAGTAGATAAAAAAATTAGCATTCTAAAAAAAAAATAAAACTTTCAAGCAAAAAAAAAAAAAAACTTGCGGTCCTCAACTATTAAAATAAAAAGTATTAAGCAAGCCTGGTTGACTGACTTAACTGTAAGTGAATTCTCCCAGCAGTTTCGCAGAATTAATCCTCAGAACACCACTATTTTCCAGATTACAGTCTGTATTTGAAGATGACTTTGTGAAAAGTTTTTTTTTTCTTTAGAAAACAATTTATTTTTGTTCTATTTTATTGATATTTAATTTGCAGAGATCCTAACGCCTCTATCGGGGAAACACCCAATCACCGGTAGGCATGTTGTTCGTACTCAAACCTGATGTGACCAAAATGAAGCTACATTCTTGCTTCTCTTTACCCCACATACAATTCCTACTCGACTAAGGATTCTTAATCAAAAATGATTCAACAATTGAAAATTACTCGCCTTTAATTTCACCATTGTTTACTTTCTTGTAGTAAATGTTAGCTTTGATTATTGCCAATAGATTGCCTACTCTATTAACGAAGATGTTAAGCCTGAAGACGTGACTGCCGTGAATATCAAAATACCCATAGTACATTCCATGACAGCGACTGCTCAAGTACACCACATTTCAAAATACATGAAAGCAATTAAATTTCACACTTGCCAGAGTCCATTTGGTTACTTCACTCACTTATAGGGTTAGATTTGTACTAGATTGGAGGGCCATCGAAGTATTTTTAAAAGGAAAAGCTGTTCAATGTTTTGATCCCAGGCCCTGGTTGTCTTAACCAACAGTTTAACTCCCCATTCTATTTACTCCATATTCTTTGATGTTAAAGGAGTTTCCTACCCAGTAGCCTATTTACTTCACGTGTAGTGAAAGGGCATTCAGATGTAAATGAGTTACTTTCTCGCATCAGCACGGAAAGTTTTTTTTTTTTTTCGTTTTTGGTCGAGGACTTCGCCGCCGCATCGATCAGGACTATAAATTGTTTGAATAAATTAGAGGTGTCAAGGCCGTATAATTTTTTGGCGGCGCCAGTAGCGCATATATTTCAGTACGTAGGCCCATAGGTGAACATGGCTATCTTTTAGGAATCTTGTTGTGCCGTGGTTTCGGGATGATGTCCCAAAGATGACGTAATGGATAGGCAGGCAGGTGGCTTTCGACATCCTGCCGTCCGTGGTCGCTTTAATTGCCGCCGCTGGAATGTCTCCTTGTTGATCAAAGGTCGTATCTTTCCCATCACGATATTTAACGTCGGCTTTGAAATGGTATTCTTGTATCACCAAAACTCACTTTTTTCAAAAGGGAAATTTTTAAATGTTCGGGCATCCTTAAAAGGAGGGCAAAAAGGCGTTGCAATATCTGGGTGGCAGAACTCTCCCTCTCTCCTCGGTGGCAGAGTCGTCCCTGCAGTGAAATATAAGTATAATCTCATCTATATAAGTTCGGGGGGTAGATATTGTTTGGGTGATCTAAATATCTCTCCTCGGTAATTCTCTCAACGTCCTCTTTGGAATGGTGGATGCTGCTCGCATGAATTATAATTAGATAAAATTTGGTCATGTCTAAGAAGCTTGGTGATTTAACAAAATGTTTGGTAGCGTGGATAGACTCAAGGTGATGTTGGGCACACTTGTAGTATATTGGGAATCTAAACTTGAGTGACCTGAGGTTTCCGGTCTTTAAAACGGGCGCGTTTAATTAAGGGTTAAGTGACTAAACGACCGATGCCAATCTCTTTCTTCCTCAATAAACTTGAGCAATTAAAGACGGATACTTTCCTCCACTTCATCAAGGAATGGCCACCTCCCCGTGGTCTGGGCAACTTTCACGACCGCTAAGAATTCCTTCGTTTAAACTCTTGTGTCTAAAGACCTCAAAAATGATACATTCGCTATATTTGTCAGGGTATTGCAATGGAGGTAGCTCAATTTGAATGTGAAGACGAATATACTAAAAGGCAAAATTTATGTTCTTTCGCTCTCATGCCGAGTCTTCAGTTGCCTCGCTTCCAATTAGCTGCTTGCTCAGGTCGTCAAACTTGTCAACCATACAGCAGGACATAGCTATCTTTGGGTGACTGTCCCACAACGACTTATTCTTTTACTTTTAATGGTCTTGCACGCGCGACGTAGCACTCTTATCCAATTGTTCATTGACTTCTTCAGCGATCTGCTGAAACATGGTTGCGGTTCTCAATTCTATTGGCTAGTTGTTTTAATTGTTACTATGGCCGATCATATGATGTGATTATATCAATGATTTGGATTCTCATCTCCTCCTTCTTATATAACTACCTTACCTTTTTGTTTGTTAGGGTAAAGGAACCCCAATAGGTTCCTCAATAGGTATCTCGCATCATCGATACGCTTGTCCTCTGCCGATTTGTAGATATTATAAATGATAATATAAAACGCAATGTTCATCCGAATGACATGGACGATATCCTTGGCTTTCCGTGATCGGGGAGACGGGTCCACGGGCTCTACTTCATACGTAACTTCTGAAAGCTTCTTGGTCACCTTGTAGGGACCGAAGTATCTCTTCAGTAGCTTTTCTGATAGTCCTACTTTTTGGATGGGAGTAAAAACCCACAAAATATCATCCTTCTGGTAATAGACTGGAGTAGGTTTCTGGTCGTAAAGTCTTCGGTCTTTCGCCTGTGATTGTAGAAGGCGTGATCGGGAGAGTTGACGCGTTTCCTCAGCTCTGGTCACAAGTTCTCCAACGTAGTCGTCAGAGATCTCATCTGGTAGGTAAGGTAGTACGGCATCGATATAGGTCTCGGCCTCGCGGGCGTGGACAAGAAAGAACGGGGTGTAGCCGGTCGCCTCCTGTTTTGCAGTGTTGTAAGCAAAAGTTACAAAGTAGGTAAAACTTGGTCTCAGTCCTTCTGCTCAACACCTGTGTACATGGACGATATGTCTCCCAGAGTTTTGTTGAACCTTTCAGCCAGGCCGTTGGTCTGGGGATGGTAGGCCGTTGTAAATCTGTGCACAATTCCGCACAGAGCATTGATCTCTTTTAATACTTAAGTAATGAAATTTCTTCAGCGATCTGTTTTCATTTCTTTAGGAGCTCAAGATGACGTCTTCAACCAGAAACTTAACTGTTTCGATTGCTCCTCCGTCTGGGATCGCTTTCGTTATGGCATACCTTGTCATATAATTATATATAATTTTATATTACCGATTATAATCGGTGCACACAATGATCCAACGGTTTCTGTTAAAATATTTTTTGTGTGTCAGTGATTTTATTTTTGGTTGACGTTTGATATATATTATTTTTAATGATCTCTCTCTCTGGCACTCTTGTCATTCTTCTTGTTGTTGTTTTGTTCTAAAGGGCTTACCTATATTTATTTTTTTCTTTAAAGATATTTATTATTAAAATGTACAATAAAACATTTTCTTAATTATAAAAAAAACTCTGCAAATTATTTAACAAAGGTTATGGGCAGCATAACAGAAGACGGTAATTATAAATAAAAAGTTTGTTTTTGCAAATCTCGCGATCGCTTATTGCGCAATTTTTGAAGACGACGCCGATCGCATTTGCGGAAAACAAAAGACGATTTGCCTATCCTTTTTTTTTTGAAGAAGAAGAAACATCTTTTGGGGTAAATATACTTCTTGAATATCTATTTTTTTTTCACAATGAGTTCAGAAGACTTTAAAATAACGAAATTAAATGGTGAAAATTACCATGCTTGGTCTATTAGGGCTAAGGCTACCCTAATACAAAAAGGTGTATGGGAAGCGGTTGATCCAGGTTTTGACGAAACTCTAACTGCAGCTCAGAAGAAAAACAACAACCTTGCAATATCACAGATTTTTTTAATTGTAGAAGACGAATTTTTAGATGATATTGGAGATTGTGAAAGAGCAAGTGAAGCATGGAATATTTTAGAAGAAATACACACCAAATATGGATTGCTTCACATTTTGCAATTACTGAGAGATATATTTAATATCACAAAAATGAATGAATCAATGAAAGATTATATAGCAAGGATAATGAACATCCACAGAAAACTGGAGAAAGGAGGACATGGTTTCAAGGATACAGAATTGGCACTCATAATGCTAATGGGGTTGCCCAAGACCTATGAACCAATGATCCTGAATTTGGAACAAAATGAAGAAAAACTTTCAACGAAAATAGTCAAGGCTAAACTGTTACTAGAAGAAAAGAGACAACTCAGACATGACACCATTGAAGAAGAAACCACCTCAAGGGCCTTTGTGATCAAGGAAGAAAAACAGCCAACTTTCCATGAAAGAAGAAATTATCATCCTGCAGAGAAAACCCAAGAAGCTAGCACATCCCACAATTATCAGAGGAATACTCAAGCCAAAGCTGTCAAATGCTTTTGCTGTGGCAAAATGGGACATATAGCAAGGAATTGTAGATTCAACCCTGGAGTAAAGGAAAGATTTCGTTTTACTGAAAATAAAGAACAAGCGAAGAGGTTGCTTTCTAATCCTGATAGAATCTCAAAACAAAAGGCATTTTTCTTCAGGGAAGGCAACAGAGAATCTCATTTATGGTATTTTGACAGTGGAGCAACAGAACACATGGTATCTGATAGAAGTAAGCTAACCAATATTCGGGAAATCTCCTCAGTAGTAGAAACAGCAAATAAACAATCAATTCATGTCACGGAAATGGGAGATATCACATTCAAGGTAAATAACAAAAATGGTGGCGGAAGTCTTTTCTTGAAGAATGTTCTCATTGTTCCTGAAATCGAAGGGAATCTATTATCTGTTGGAAGAATTGAGAAACTTGGCAACACTGTTATTTTTGAAAATGGGAATGTCAAGGTTTTAAACCAAAAAGGTGAATTATTGGTAACAGCTCCAAGAAATGGAAACACCTACTACATTGAAGAATTCAATAATAGTGCCAGGATTACCAAAGTTAGAGAGGACATTTGGCATAGACGTTTAGGACATCTTAATAAGGAAACTGTTGCAAAAATGAATATTGGAGAAAAAAGAAGTGACAACCAATGCACAGTGTGCATGGAATCCAAGATGAGGAAATTGCCATTTTCTATTTCTAGTAATAAAGACAAAAGGGCTTCTTATCCCTGGAACTAATCCACTCTGATGTTGTTGGTCCCATAAATCCAAGATCCAAGGGAGGATCAAATTACTTTGTTACCTTTATTGATGATTTTTCACACTACACCGTGGTCTATTTCATGAAAAATAAAAATGAAGTCTTGGAGAAATTTAAGGAATATAAGAACTTTGTAGAAAACTTTCATGAAAGAAGAATCAAGACATTGCAATCTGATAATGGAAAGGAGTATTGCAACTCAGATTTTGACTGGCTTCTTACCAAAAATGGCATCAGAAGATAATTATCTGTTCCAAGAACCCTCAACAAAATGGAGTATCTGAACGAATGAATCAAACACTGTTAAGTACTGCTAGATGCTTATTGACAGAATCGGGTATCCCAATTACCTTTTGGGGAGATGCAATCCACACAGCTTGTTATTTGAGAAATAAGTTCCCAAGTAAAGCAATTGACAACAAAATTCCTGAAGAACTTTGGTCTGGAAGAGAGTCCAAAATAGGATATCTCAAAGTATTTGGATGCAAATCTTGGTGCAGCATTGATGATTGCCATCGCAAGTCTAAATTCAGTCCCAAGGCTAAAGAGTGTGTACTCATAGGATATCCAGAAGGAACTAAAGGATATAAAGTATGGGATTTCAGAAATGACAAAATATATGTCACTAGAAATGTAAGATTTTCTGAGGACATTTTTCCATGTAAGAAACCTAATGATCCAACAAAAAGTTTTGAACTGGATCAATTTTCCACTACATTAGAAGAGGAAGACTTTTATGAAGAACAACTGGTTCATCAGAGAAGAAGATCTACAAACTAAGGTAAAGTTTGGTTCAACAAATAGGTCGGAGCAAGAAACAAATAAAGATGAACGATCGCAATCTTTGCGCCGTTCAGAAAGAATTAAGAAAAAAAAAAAAAGGAGAAGAAACCAAAATCAAATGCAACATCATGAAGAATCCTCAACCCAGTACAGAAGAACCAAGTACCATTGAAGAAGCTCTTTGTGGACCTGAAGCTAACAGTAGGTCTGTGGTCGTCTTTCATTTTTATTAGTTGTGGCAAAGGTTCAATAATTGGTTCACGTCCCTGTAGACGTCGACTTCTTCGAAGTTCCGTCACGTTACCCAGTGTCTCCGCCAAAATATGTCGCGGAGATAAATAAAGCAAGGGCAAATTTGGGAATAATTAATTTATTATAAGGGGTATTTATAGGGAGAGAGAGTCAATACAACTTACCCCAAGTTAAAGATAATCCTAGTGAGCGACGTCAGCCACCCCGCCGACCAGATTCCGAGAACCCCTCACACCCGTGGCCCCCACCCCCGGAGTCCAGGGATGATTGAAAGGCGTCCCATGGGGCCTCTTGTGACCGGAGTTGCAGAGCTACTTAACAATATTATATCAGCTTAGGTTCGAAATTCATGATGATGGTTCCCTGCCGCTTTTATTTTCACTTAGATACCTCTAATTGCCCAATGACAGAAGATAAAATATTTTAGTGCATTTAAATTTAAAAAATAAATAAAACGTGTTTCTATTTATTAATTATTTACCTAGTTTTTAGTCATGAATTTACAGAATTTAGAATCAAAAGTTAACTGGGGATTAGGCCTTAAATAGAAGGGTGGCTGCTCGTGGCGGATTAGTCAATTCCTTGTAAGGGGCGTAACATGTAAATCTTGTAAAAAGAAATATATCATTATGTTCATTCCTGGCACCCCGACCACTCAGAAGCCTGAAAATTTGTACACTTGCATTGTTCATTGTGTGGACTGAGTCTTAAAAGTTTCATACTTCTATGTGATCTGAAAGTATATTAAAATTAATTTGGTCTGTACCATGTACACTTGAGATAATACGAATAATGATGAGAGCCTCTCAAAAATTTGAGAGTCCCTGCTAGACCTCTGACGGACTGCGCCAGAAATTAAAGCCACTGGTCCCCCATTGTTCATTATGGCCCAGAAATAGGCACGACGCCTCGGATCAGATTCACCCCGTTCCCGAACTGGTTTGGCCGTCCTTCCTTCTTGACGGCATCATTCTCTAGGGCCATTGTTGGGTCTTCTTTAAGTGGAACGCGCGAAACATTCTTTTGAATGAAAGTGTTGAACCTATTCTATTGTCTATAAATGAAATATTCTTATTGCCGTTTCATTTTTATCACGGTATCAATTTTACACTACGCCTACTGCAATTCTAAGCAAATATTGGGTGGTCTTAATTCCTCAGTAGTAAACTCTCTCAAGGATTTTGGCAGTTCAATCTCCAGTTCATTGTATCGGTTTATTCGACCTACAAACTCTCCATTCGTCAGATGAGTGACCATTTCTTTAAGCGATCACTTTTATAGAACGACTTGTTTGGAGTTAACCCAACTTCCACTGAACGGCCATTCTTTACAAAAAATACGGTTTCTTGATTTAAATAGCGAAAGTGCTGGGGGGAGGGGTCGCCACTGATAAGATTTATATATTTTATTACCTTAGGAACAGTAAAAATCTATAAATGAATTTGAAAAATTGTGCGTGTTCGTTTTTCATACGTTTTCACAAGGTTTAGCCTATCCCGATTAATGTGACACGATATAATGTCGCTATCAACAGAATGGACAAATTACGTCTGATAATGGGTCTGCTTTCCTCCACATGTTAAAAACTTGTAAATCAAATACACTCGAAAGTGGGAAAGATCTAGGCGCTAACTGCATTCTCGCGTCAACCAGGACATCCATCTGCAAGTTTTTCAGCCTTGAAGTGAAAGGAGTAAATATAGATCCCCCCCCCCCCGATTGTCTGGAGGAGGAGCATAGCTGGTCATAGCCTCTATGTTTTCTATATAATCTCCCTTTATATCTGTGTCTCTTCAATTCGTTTTTTTTTTTTTTTTTTTAGAATTGACAAATTGTCAATACAATTTTTAATAGCCTAGACAGATATTCCCATCCTATGTTATGGTGGAGACCAAGGTGACCATGTCCTGTACACCGGATGCCTACCACCACTAATAACTCCTCCTGTTACCGAGGTTGTGGGTTACCTCCTATTGACAGCTAAGAATAACCAGTGACCTTTTCTTCTTTAGGGGAAGGTTTCGTGCGCCAACACGTCATTCATACCACAGGGACATGCTAAAATTGTGCGTTATTTTTTTTTTCGGTACGGAAATAAAATCAAATATACGGCCAACCCCATATTTATAGGGTTGCTGTAGGCCAAAGTAGTTATAAGCCCCATCGATCACTGTCTTCCCCTCCTACCCCTTCTTCCACTATAAAAAATCAGGTCAATCTCCTTTTTTATTTACTAAACAAATATTTAAATATATAAATAATAAATAAACATTTTTTAATTGCAACGCATTTTTAATTGCAATGTGGGTGACCCCTCTAGGTAATCTAAGTGGAAGATCCTAGGGGAAAGTCGAAAAAAGAAGAACTGGGGGAGAGTGCGGAAAGACGGCATTCTTGTGTGGAGGTGTGACATCTGCGGTGCCAGTAGAAGTGGGAAGTTTATTCCGGGTCCCATCTGGATATGAACTTGCAAGACGGTACCAAGGGAGCCGGCGGTTGACGAGGAAGATCCTCCTGGTGTCAGAGATTGGAGTAAAGTCAATCTAGTTATTAATACCACCAAACACTTTTTGTAATGAAGAGTATCGTGCTAATCTGTATCCACAGATACCTTCCTTGTAGGGGGCATCGAACGTATTATTGCACAGATTTTTTTTAATTTAAAGTAATGGCGGATTTAGAGAGCGTGGTTTGCCTCGTTATATATCGGAGACTGTGATTTAAAAAAAAAAAAATACTTGAAGCGCTAAGGTATCGTTTTGGACAGGGTCCCCACTTCCAAAAATGTCAGCATTTCGATACATAATTATATCCTTTTTCATTATGTTGTATTTTATAATTTTTGAACACATAAAAGGTCTTAAGGAGGTTTAAAGCAATATTCAATAAAATTAGGATTTTCCTGTGAGAAGAACTTGTCGAGGTTTTTTTTTAACGGATCTCAATGACTAGCTAGCTATCCTCGCTAGTGCTTAAGGTGGCGTGCCAGGAAGAGAGAATTTGAAATTCTTTCTCGAACTCTAGTTGTGTGTGTTAGGTCTATCCTCGGAATTCTTGGCCTTCAAGTGTTTGCGGCATACAACACAGGTGTACCCGCTCGAGATATGCCTCTTTAGAGATATATATTTTTTCTTTTTATATAAAACCACTGTCCCTACTGCAATGGAAAAATATTTGGAGGGCCTGGCTCATCAGTGGTGAACCCTCCTAGCGTTTTCGCCAGTTTAATTCACCAGAACGCTGTAATATATCTTGCACCTAAGAGGAACTCTTGGTGAAGTTATTTAAGGAAACTATGAACATAAGTTTTGAGAGAGGATAATAAATACGCGCATCGAGCTTTGCACTTCCGCGAGCCTCAAACACAAGGCGATGAATTAAACATTTAGGCCATTAAAGCGTTATCTGTATATAAGAAATAAAATTTTAATTATCAACATTTTTTTATTTTCATATAAAATAACTTTCTACTGACTTTACTGCGATGAAAAACTTGGGAGTTTGCGGAAGAGCAATTCTCAATGAAATAGGTGTATGTATTTCTACTGTCTTCAAGGCCATAGTTTCATTAAACCCCTTAACCTATAATTCATCTCAAGTACCAGCTTTAGAAGTACTAATACAATATTAGAGCGTCAGGCAGATTAAACTTCACCACTGTGTGATAGGATCTCCCAATTTTTTCATCGTAGTATGGATAGTAGGAAGTTGTTTTTGTATGATGGCAAGAAAAATTTGCGCTAAATAGTTTAATTCCAGATACAGTAATCCCTCGTTAAGACGAACTCAACGGGAGAACGAAATACCCTTTTCGTCTTAAAAGAATTCGTATAAACCGAATTCGTATTGACGAATTGAATTCGTGGTATCCGGGAGTTGTACTTATGTACTACTGATGAGTAAGAAAACTACATTTCTGAGGAATAATGAATAAATTTATTTGAAAACAATATTAATGAAAATATTTTATAATTTTAAGAAACAACAATTATGTATATGTATGTACATAAAGTATTTTATTTTAAAAGACAATATGGATAATATAATCACAATGTAAGGCAATAACATGAGAATATAAGTTCATTTTAAAACACAAATAAAATAGAACAACAAAAGAAACAACTTACATAATATACTTGGTACATACAATGTTTATGTGTATGCAGCATATGCAGTATGCATAGAGTATCCTATATCTGGGTTTTCTCTTCAGGCTTCAGAAAGTCTGTTATAGTTTTTTGGTGGTATTTGATTGGGCACTGTTTCAGACACTCCCTTCTTATTTTATCCAGGTCATCTTCAAAATGAACATCAATATCCGCAGAGGTTTTGGACAGCTTCTGGAGGGTTTCGAGGGCCGCGATTACTTCCCCTCTAGTAGGCATCATTATCTCTTCTTTCACCTCATCGTCTTCTGTTTCTTCTTCTTTCTTCTTTTCTTCTAATTCAGGTGAACCGCAAATTTCCAACCCTTCATCCAGGGCAACATACTCCAGGAAAGTCAAAGTCTCAGCTGGGTTTGTAGCTGAAAGGAGTTTGGTCCATTCTTCAGGCTCATCAAGCATTGTTTCTGGAAGTGAAAACGAATCAGCTGTTTTGCCTTCAACAGTTGGCCAACCTTTTTCAAAGCAATTTTTGATTGTTTGACTAGATACAGAGTCCCATGAAGCAGCCATTGCACGCATTGCCTGCAAAATATTCCATTTTACTGTTGTTTGCTCGGATTCTATCCCAAGTAAGGCATTTTTAACGAGCCTTGACACAAAATGGCACTTGAACGCAGCTATTATCCCTTGGTCAAGTGGTTGGATTCGGCTTGTACAGTTTGCTGGAAAATATACAATCCGGACATTTGGCAGATCCAAGTCTTTTGTATCATGTGCGCTGCAATTGTCCATTGTTAGAATCACATGTCTATTTTCAGCTGCCATTTTACGTTGAAACTTGATGAGCCACAATCTGAATGAATATGCATCCACCCAAGCACTTTTTTGATGCGTGTAATCGAAAGGTAAAATTAGTCGATTAATTTTATTCAAACATCTCGGGTTTTTGTACTTTCCGATAATCCAAAGTTTTGATATCTCTGAACCCGTAGCATTACAGCATAGAACTACCGTTAAACGTTCTTTACTTTTCGAAGTTCCGTGACACTTGGTACCTTTAAAGTCCAACGAGCGATCAGGAAGTAAGTTATAAAAAACACCTGTCTCGTCGATATTAAAAATGTCCTCATCTTTGTATTCATTTTTAATTTCTTCAAACTTAGTCAGCCAGTCGGTAACCGTTTCTTCGCTTACTTTGTTGATCTCACCACTCACAACAAGAGACGCAATTGTGTTTCTTCTTTAAAATCTCCAGAGCCATCCGTCACTACACTTAAAATTTTCCACACCCAATGAGACACTTATTTCTTTAGCCTTTTCTTTAACAAGTGCGCCGGATACAGGGATATTATTTTGTCTACTTTTTTAAAACCATTTTAAAAGCTCATCTTCCACGTCTTGATGGGATGCTTTTCGAAGTCGTTTTGAAGAGCTCGAAGACCCTGAGGCAACAGCCGCATCTATTTTTTCTTTGTTTTTTAGAATGGTTGATAATGTGGATTTCGCAATTTGAAAATTTTCGGCAATTTGCGACTTAGATAACACTCCACGTGCAACTTCGTCCAAAATTTTCCTTTTTAAGGCAAGATCAATGGCGCTTTTTTTTCGCGGTTTAGATGACATGTTTATGTAGGTTTTTTTATGGAAGCTCAAACAATTCACACTTCGATTATTTAGAATTTAATAATTTTTATTTCATGCGCATTATTTTATAATACAATCAATTAGTCGGTTATAAAAAAAGATATAACAAACAGCAATACTGGCACAATAGAGTCGAAATTTTCCACTGATTGAGTACATGGAACGACCCCAAGGGGATGGTTTCATAGAAAATGAGTCATCATAACAAACAAAGCTCGAATGTTTACACAAAAGACAAAGAGAGCCAATACTTGATATCAACGGCGTTTTTGTTGTTTTAAAAGTTTATTGTTTTACTTATAACTCGCCTTTAAAAACATATTAGAAATCGTTTTAACCGATTGATTAGTTCTGCTGGGGGCTAAATTTAATTCGTATTTCGTCATAACCGAATATTTCGTCTTAACCGGCAAAATCTCTTTGGAAAGCATTTAAATTTAACGGAGGAAAAGAAACGGTTCGCGCAAACCGAGAGTTCGTATAATCCGAGTTCGTGATAACGAGGGATTACTGTATATAGTATATATATATATATATATATATTGTATATGGAAATAAACTATTTAGCGCAAAATAGAGACGACCTTTGTCTCTTTAGATCAATATCCTCCCGGCAAAATTTCCATATGTGATGTGATCTTGGTAGCCTCTTGTAGAATACTGTCGACTAAATCTGTGATGAGGTATCCAGTCGACTTAAACTATGTGATGAGATCCTGTTGACTCTCGCTATACTGTGTTGACCGAGAGGAACAGTCAGGATAAGGAGTTTTCCAGTACCTCTCTGCACCTTGGAATACCTTTTAAAGTTCTTCACAAGTACAGGCAGTCGTGGTCGAGGCAGAGTGGAAAGTTTGGGAATGTCCACACAAAAAACGAAGACACAGTTGCACTAAGAAAGTTCCGTGAACAGATAAAAGTTGAGCTAGGAGCGAAAGATGGAGATAGAAGAGTTCTTACTGATTACATGGTGGATGAGGTGGACCTGGTGTACAACCGACGAGGGCTCACGCAGATGGTGAAGTGACTGTATTTATAGGTTAAGACGGGGGGGGGGGACTTATATACCTTTTCTGAGAAAGGGAGTTTTGCATTTCACCAGATGTGAAGAGTGTGGATCGTCTGGTCAAATTGGACACTGGCGCCGTGGCAGTTTCCATTTTTAGACCTTGTTGTGGAAATTCTAAATCTATCTCGATTTTAGACGTTATGACTTCTATCTCTTGCTTCAGCTCAACTCTTAATCTATTACAGAGTTTTATTTATTTATCCTCAGTTTGTACAAAGTACAATACATATCATGCGTATAATCATTTACAGATGTGTTTCTATTATACAACATGAAAATCTTGTTATTAGTTAAATTGGTATATGGTTAAATTACCATATATATAGATGGCGTGCTAGGGTTACAGTGTATCCCTAGTTGCGAGGTCCTGCCATGATGACTGAGTTCCGCTTCATTTAAACCCAGACCGCCGCCGAGGAATGTCAAGTGGCGCCGGCGTCCTGATGATTGGTTGCTTGCCTCGCTACCTGGAGGAACAACCTCTTGAGCCGCGGGCGGGACATCTCGCTTTCTTTTTGAATATTTTAACCTACAGTTGTTTTTTTTTTGGGGGGTGCATATATAATTCCAGCAGCTGACATTCCTAGAAGACAAAAATAAAAAATCCCAACAAGGACGAAATTCTGACTGGCCAAAATTCCGATCCAAATCTAGCCAATAAATATCGATGCAAATTTTAGCGTGGTAAATGCTTTTGCAATGACTTACCGACCAAAACTAAATTACCTTAGGGAAATGGTGTTTTGAATTAAAAATAACAAAACAGCGGCTTTTCAACATATAGTTACACATTCCAAAGGCCATTTCCTCATTGTGTCCGACACTCTGAAGATATCACTGGTCGATTAGCTCGAACGTTCGTGTGAAGAATGCTATCAACTTGGTTATAAACCTGCTCTATCTCTTTTGAAATTCTCTTCCATGATGTTATAAAAGCTTAAAATGCCATTCCATCTATGCCAAGCCTCCCCTAAAACCCATCTTTTTAACCACGCGGGAGATTATTATTGCTCTCCCCAAGAATTGTGTGTGTTGTGTTATCTACTTAATTATAATTAAAGTTAAAACTATATATTAAGATTAATGGAACTCTGAAAACATTTCGTTATATCAAGTTTTTTTTTTCGTTTTATAGAGGGAAAGGAAAACTCAATTGAATTTAAATAAAAAATTATCAATTTAGCGCCTTTTATCGCTGAAAAAAATATATAATACTAGCGGATGTGTACCCGGCTTCGCCCGGGTTTTATCCGAATGAAAGTTTGCCTAACGAATATTATTGATAATAATATTCCGGAACACACAGAATATTATGATAATAATGATAATAATATTCGTTACATTATATATTTATATAATGTATAAAATATATTTTTCGAGCAAACATATCCACTCTCTCTACTGAATAGATTTTTAAAAAGATATATATAAATAAAAATATCTAGAGATAAACTACACGATCTTAGCCAAAAGGCCGAGAAACGATATTTTATATATAGAGATGACCTGGCTTCGTGTGTCTTCTGCTCGAGTGAATGTTTCGCTGGTAGAAATTTGTTCCTGCCTATCGAAAATTATTATCTGGCTTCGCCGTGGTCTGCTTTAGTGAATATTCTCCTAAAGAATTTTGTTTATGCAATCAAGCATGATACAGCAATATTGTCATCATCATTTCTGGCTAAAAAAAATATTGTTGCTCAGCACTTGGTTAATTATAATTTTTCTTGGTTAAAGCCCGACAAAAAAATCTCTTCCAGATTTAACTCTCTGTCCTGTTCAAATATCAGCGAGATTAGTTACATATTGAGGGCGTGCATAGCCGACATACATATATATATGTTCCCGGCTTCGCCCGATTTTTACTCGAGTAAAAGTTTGCCTAACGAACATCTGTTAAAACGATTCTAGCAAACATCCAATCCCTATACTGAATCTGCACTTGTCTATACTCTCGATAATTTGAAATTCTTTCCAGGTCCTTTAAAAATACTCGATAAGTTGAATAAAATCAATATTAATTGGTCCACTCGGTAATTTGAAGTTGAAGGAATAGTATCTTGCCACAAACGAACATTTGTAAATAACTGTATTCAGCGAATGTACCCGGCTTCGCCCGGTTTTTACCCGAGTAAAAGTTTGCCTAACGTACATTTGTTAAAACGATTCTAGAAAACATTCAATCCACCTATATATAGATTTATAAACGTATATACATATTGTTATATGCGTTTGAATATATTTTTGAAACATAATTTTTTTTATAAACATAATTATATCTATATACTAGCGGATGTGTACCCGGCTTCGCCCGGGTTTTATCCGAGTGAAAGTTTGCCTAACGAATATTATATATTATGAAGTATAATAAACAATGTTAAAGATTAGTTTTAATTATTAATCAAGATTGTGTGTGAATATGTGAGAAAGATGTAATATCGTTGTTGTTTTCTTTGCCGACTGTTTTACATATGGTGTTATCTTAAAATTGCTTGTTTTGAATATATTTTTAGATTGAGTTGAATGAATTGCTGTTTTTTTTTTTGTATTTATATATAAATAAAATTAACTCTGTTGATTTTTTTTTGTATTTAATCGATAACAGCGAAGTTACGCATGTTAAAGTTAGGAAAAATATTTTGATGTTAAGCAAAACCTGCTCCATCTCGTTTTACATAAATGTTGAAAATTTGGTCGAAATTGATGCATTGTAACAAAAGTTTTTAGCGAACACCACTTATGAAATTTGCATTTTATTAATATAGATGATATAGTGTGTGTGTCTGTCTGTCTGTCCTTTATGCCTGACCAAACCACTCATTGGAACGCCATGAAACTCGGAAGTTATTTAGTATAGTACTGGGAAGGTTTCTAGCAAATAAAATTTTTGAAATAACTTTTCGCCTAGAAATAATCAAGATAAATATTCTAATTTATCTGTTATAATTCAACAATCTGCTCTAAATATTATCATGATGATACGATGATTTTGTAATGTAGAAAATTAGGAAAGACAAAATTCAGGATGACACGGCAATTTATTTGAGACAAGAATAATGATACAATTCCAAGGCAAGATACTAGGCAAGATTAACTTCCAATTACCGAGGGAACCAATTAATATTGATTTTATTCAACTTATCGAGTATTTTTCAAGGGACCGGGGAAAAAATGTTCACTTTATCGAGATATTCGTTAAACAAACCTTTACTCGGGTAAAACCCGGGCGAAGCCGGATACATCCATACAAGAATAATGATACAATTCCAAAGCAAGATACTATTCCTTTAACTTTCAATTACCGAGGGAACCAATTAATATTGATTTTATTCAACTTATCGAGTATTTTTCAAGGGACCGGGAAAAAATGTTCACTTTATCGAGAGATTCGTTAAACAAACCTTTACTCGGGTAAAACCCGGGCGAAGCCGGGTACATCCATACAAGAATAATGATACAATTCCAAGGCAAGATACTATTCCTTTAACTTCCAATTACCGAGGGAACCAATTAATATTGATTTTATTCAACTTATCGAGTATTTTTCAAGGGACCGGGAAAAAAATGTTCACTTTATCGAGAGATTCGTTAGACAAACCTTTACTCGGGTAAAACCCGGGCGAAGCCGGGTACGTCCGCTAGTTTTAAATAAGTTATTGTCACGTTTTTTGATTTTATAATTAATTATTTCTTTTTTTCTCAATTAATTATATATATTAACTAGCGGGTGTGTACCCGGCTTCGCCCGGGTTTTATCCGAGTGAAAGTTTGCCTAACGAATATTATATATTATGAAGTATAATAAACAATGCTAAAGATTAGTTTTAATTATTAATCAAGATTGTGTGTGAATATGTGAGAAAGATGTTATATCGTTGTTGTTTTCTTGGCCGACTGTTTTACATATGGTGTTATCTTAAAATTGCTTGTTTTGAATATTTTTTTAGATTGAGTTGAATGAATTGCTTAATTTTTTTTGTATTTATATATAAATAAAATTAACTCTGTTGAATTTTTTTTGTATTTTATCGATAACACAGCAAAGTTATGTATTTTAAAGTTAGGAAAAATATTTTGATGTTAAGCAAAACCTGCTCCATCTCGTTTTACATAAATGTTGAAAATTTGGTCGAAATTGATGCATTGTAACGAAAGTTTTTAGCGAACACCACTTATGAAATTTCCATTTATATAGAAGATATAATATAAATGAGTTTTAAAAATTGTTTTAAAAAAAATGCATCGGCCGGGAATCGAACCCTGGCCGCCCGCGTGGCAGGCGAGCATTCTACCACTGAACCACCGATGCTTTAAAAAAATCAAATTCATTTATCGTCGCGACCAGTGCTGCGCCCTAGCGGTAAAAGACTGGAACTAACGCTTTTTGGTTTTTTATTTTTTAAAAAAGCACATTAACTTTTTTAGTTTTTTGAATAGCCTATATGTTAAACGAAATCTTCATTTTATTTTTATTTATTGTTACAAAAGCACGAAGTCCAAAGGACTATTGTGCTGTGCTAGTATTATTTATATATATATGATTAATTATTTACACGATGGATTAGTATTGTTTTGTAAATTATTGTACAAATAGTTCTAAACTTAACAAAGTTCTCATAAGATAGAGTATATACACAAAGAGAATTTGGTAATGTTTCAAAGTATCTACATACAATTTGATTAGTCAGAGGGCAAGATAAAAGAAGATGCTCTGGTGATTCAACATCTAAGCGGCATTCACATGTTGGATCATTGATAGCATTCAGTTTGAATAGGAAACTTAAGAAGGGTCCTTTGCCAGTTAAGAATAATGTAGTGAATTTATCAGAGGAAATGAAATTTGGGACAGCAATTGGAAAGAATTTCTTGAACAGTTCATTAGATTGAGAAAGATAAAACTTAAATTTTAGATCCAGATATAGTTTGTTTAATTCTTTTTGAAGGGGTTTTTTGAGTGTTCGATCTGTGAGAGAATTTGTCATATTATACTTTGTTTGTAATAATTCAAGATAATCGGACAGTAAAGGGGTTTTCGCTAGTATATGTGTGATGTAAGAAGATGAAGTCCTATAAGCATGAATGCATCTAATAAGAATTTGATATTGTATAGAATTCAACTTGGATCTTTTTGCTGCAGTGATAAAAGGAAACCAAATATTTGATGCATAGCTTATTGTAGAGCGTATCATAGCTTTATATAAGATCAATCTACGTCGAGTATCAATGCCCCAAGTACGTGCACATAATGAGAATAATATATTCTTAAGTTTCGTAGCTTTCATAATTATATTGTCAACATGTGTTCCAAAATTAATCTTATTCCTTTGTCTATGATTTTTAAGAATAACTCCCAAAATTTTAACAGTTTCTGATGGTTGAATTATTTTTCCATCAAAATTAATGGGCAATTTTTCATAGTTATGTAGATAGAGTATA
This sequence comes from Cordylochernes scorpioides, assembly GCA_030710605.1. NCBI lineage: Eukaryota > Metazoa > Arthropoda > Arachnida > Pseudoscorpiones > Chernetidae > Cordylochernes > Cordylochernes scorpioides. The sequence goes on along the minus strand of CP092871.1, from coordinate 61,182,958 downwards.
CCTGTTTTGTTTGGACTTAGTGAAAGTTTTACCCTTTCACACCATGCTTTGATTTTTATTAAACATTTGGTAATATTATACTGAAGATCATAGATGTTTGAACTCCATACCACAAATGTCACATCGTCCGCGAAAGCAATCACTCTAGCAAAACTTTCGTTAAAAGATAAGTTGAAATCATTAAGTAATATATTCCAAAGAATAGGAGAAATAATACCACCCTGGGGACATCCCTTATTTATCTTTTTTATACACTTTACATTAGTATATTTAAACTCTACACTCCGGTCTTCAAAGTAAGAATTAATTATTTTTATAAGTACCGCTGGAAAATTTGCCTTGTGCAATTGTTGGAGAATTGCCGGATGCCATGCGTTGTCGAAAGCTCCGCTGATGTCCACTGTTACTATTGCCGTATTTTCTGTTTCTCTTTTCAAAAGACTTAATTTAGTTATTTCTTGTAAAGCAGAGATTGTTGATTTTTCTTGTGTAAATCCATGTTGAGCAGGATGCATAACATTATTACTATTAATATGATTTAAAAGTTCAATATGAATTAGACTTTCAAAAATTTTACCTAAATTAGAAGACAAGCTTATAGGGCGGTAGGCTTTCGGATCTTTATAATTTTCTTTATTAGGTTTTTTTATAATCATTACTGCTGACTTTCTCCAGGCCTGCGGATAATAATTAAGTCCCATACAAGCATTGAACAATTTTGTTAACACAGGAGATATATGATGAACTGCCGTTTTGATCATCTGATTGCTTATATGATCTATTCCTGGAGCCTTGCCATTTTTAAGTTTTTTTAATTATTGAACAGATTTGAATATTATCAAAATAAATGATTTTATCATTAGAAAAAGTATAACTCTTGTCTCTGATTAATTTATGATAGTTTGTGTCAGAAGATTGACAGTCATTCAGAAATAGAGAAGATAAAAGATTTTTCATTTCTGATTCGAGCACATCTTGAGATACATCTAGAATTGGTAAATCAAAAGACCTAGGAGAAATTTTTTGTTTAAAAGTTTTGTAAGTATTACCAAAAGGAGATGTATTTTCAACTTCCTCCAGGAATACCCTCCAGCTTACATTTCTTGTTTTTTCAATAATATTCATATACTTATTTCGTATTTCCTTATACATTTTTTCATCAACTAGCTGTCTATTAGACCGTTTACCCCGATAATATAGATTTCGAACATATTTAAAATGATTTTTAAAAAGTTCCAGTTCATCCGTCCACCAATTAAATGGATTATTATTTAAATATTTTGGTTTTAATCGTAGAGATGCATATGCAGCTTCAATTAATATGTCAGTTATGTGAGAAACTACACAGTTTATATCGTTTATATTTACTATTTTACCTAATTTCATCATTGCCTCATTTATCCTAGACACATTGATTGCCTGCTCATATTTTTGCCAATTGGCTCTTTTTTCTTGAAAATACCATGTAGAATTATTTTCATGTAATAAACTTTCTGTTTCCAGACTAATGTCGAATGAGATTGCGTGATGGTCTGTGATTTGCGAAAGATTTAACGTTTTCCATCCATTAACAAGTATATGAGCATGACTATTAGTAATAGTAAGGTCTATTATACTTAATCCTCGACATGTTTTGTTTCGATTGTTATGTATGAGCATATTGTGAAAATCAATTATAGGTTGAAGTCTTCTACCGTTTTGATTAATAATATTATCAAACCACATCTGACTTCGAGCGTTAAAATCTCCAGCTAAAATCAATGGATTTGTGTTAAAATTTTTAATTAATTTATCAAGGAATTGAACATGACAGGTATCCATTTTATTAGGGTGTATATAAATATTTGAAAGAATAATTTGCCGTTTAGTAGTTTGTACTGATATAGTGGTTGCAAATGAATTTGAAAACTCTTTAATTAATTTACATGATAAGAAAGGGTTTGTAACGATTGTTGCGGTATATATTGGAACTCCCAGTATATTTGCATAATATATTTTTGAACGCATATTAAAGATTACTTCATTATTTATACTATATGGTTCTTGAACTATAATCATATCATATTTTTCTTTAGAAATAAATTCCCTTATTTCATTATTAACCAAATTGCTTTTCCGCGTGTTTTGTTGTAGAATTTTTAATTTGAACATTGACCAAAAAACAAGAATAAATCTATTCTATCCAAAGTAACAATATCATGATCTAAATCTGCATAACATGTTCTTTGTATCTCATATTTCATTTGTTGAAGGAACACAGGACATAATTTGTCATTAGAACGATGATTATTGCTATTCCTATATTTAGGATGCGTAGAGCAATTTATGCACTTGGGCAAGGATTGACAGTTAACATGTTGGTCATTGTCTCCGCAATTTTTACATTTTATGATGTTACATGAATTTTTACTATGACCATAACTAAAACAGTTTTGACATTGACGTACAAGCACCTTATCCTTCATATATGTAACCTGTATGTCTGTATATATACGTTGTAATTTCTTCATAATTTGGTATGTTGCCGGGGAAATGCGGAGAACAACATCCTGTACATCAGTATTTGATCTCATAGCGAACAGAACCTTTATCTTCTTCTCTCGACCTTCTAACTCTGGGTTCATATTGCATAAAATCGAAGGCAATTCCTTAATATCTGTAGGTTTAGTAATTGACTTAAGAACAATTGTAGGATCTAGTGGTTTTGGTGCATAAATTAATGCTTTTTGATTTACCTCATCAATCTTTTTAAACTCTTCAATCAATGCATTCAAATCTTCACCTGAATCAACTTTAAGTATTACGCCAGATTTTGATTTTATTATTTTATTTATTTTGACTTTAGATCTATCATTTCTCATCTTTTTAATACCATTATTTACTTCGCCTAATACTTCAGCCGGGGAAACATTTAACTTGGATTTAAATATTATTGTTTTATCCGTTACGTTTTGATTTTGCATAACTATTTTATCGTCTTCACTAGTAACTCTCGTAGCTTGAGCATATGACCTATTATAAAATTGACTTGAAGGAGATATTTTCTTTATTGATTCGTCCAGATTTCCAAGTCTATCACAAATAGAGCCATTGATTACAGCGATATCTCCCATTGTATCCATCAATATATTTAATTGCTTTAGCAAGCCCTGTACAATTGTAAGATCATTTTGATTTATGCTTTTATTTGTAGATGAGTACTTTGATTTTAATGTGTCGGCAATTTGTTCCGAGATGATCTTATGCTGAATCCTACATTCCTCAGTACGTTTTTCAATTTTATCGACCATATTGTTCTAACAAGCGGCAAGCGGTCGCGCCGCGCCGTCTGCTGATATGCAAATCAGCTGTATATAAAATGTTTAAGTATACTTAAGAGTTGGTTGTTATATGAATAATAATATAAAAAAGTAAGGTATAAAAGATTTTAAATTTCAAAAACAACTCTAAAAACAAATTTGAAGTAATATTTACCGGAATTCGCGGAGCGCTGCAAAACACGTCCGCCCGACGATAAATATGCAAATAAGCTTCAGCTACCTACATGCGAAATTCCATAATGATTGAGTCAGTAGATTTTGCGTGATGCGATAACAAACATCGATTTCGCATTTCATTTTTATATATATATATAAGGATTTAAAAATTCATTTTTTTATCATCACATACAATGTAAATTTTTTATATAAACAAACGATAAAAACAACAACAATTAAATTCGCATCTTCATTATTACAAAACAACAGCAAATTAAATTAACAATGTAAAAATATATTTAACATTACAACACAAAATTAACACAATATTAACACAAAAACGTTACAATATTTTCTTTAAATATATATTAATATTGAAATGCCAAGTTTTTCTACAACGTCTTTGGAATATTATATCACTATATTTCTAATTAAATTTATTATACTTGGAACACATTTTAGCATTTTTACAATTTATAAATATAATTTCACCAGAAGCCACGAGAGGCGCTGCTTGCGAGTGAAAGTAGAAAATTTTCAAATAAAATTGCAAAGAATATTTATTTCAAATCGAATTCAAACCAGAAATCTTCTCAGTAGTATAGTAAATAACTTCCTGAAGTTTCACGGCGATTGGATAATCTTACCTTTTAAAAACATTCATCTTGTGAACAAACTAACATTAATCGTGTAAACAAACCACGTGTTAATTATTAACCAGTCAAATTCATTTATCGTCGCGAACAGTGCTGCACCCAAGCGGTAAAAGGCTGGAACTAACGCTTTTTGGTTATATAATTTTAAAAAAGCACATTAAATTTTTAGTTTTTTGAATAGCCTATATGTTAAACGAAATCTTCAGCTACCTACATGAGAAATTTCATAATGATTGATTCTATAGATTTTGCGCAACGCGATAACAAACATCGATTTTGGATTTCATTTTTATAGATACACTGCGTGACATTGAAAATGGAACACCAAGAAATAGTGGCCAGAAAATTATGCAAATTTCAGGGTAGACGCGCCTAACCGAGTTATGCAAATGATGTAAAATGCGCAGCTCTCGTGCGCACATGGAGTAAGATATAAGGGAAGGAACTTGCAGAAAGGACAGTATTCGTGTCGTTATTTCTTCAAGGAAAATCATTGTAGAAATTTTGTTCTTGTGTCAAAAGACACGTGTAATAACAGAGAATGCCAGGTCATCGTAAACGAAGGCAGTTCAAGCAGACAGACGCTTTTACGAGGGGCATGGTGATCGGACTGAAAAGCGCAGGTTGGTCCATACGTCAAATCGCAGCTGATACACACCTTGGTGCGTCCACGGTGCACCGACTGTGGAGAAGATGGTTGGAACAAGGAAATGTGGCAATTTATAGGAATGTCGGTGCAACCAGAGTGACGTCAGCACGTGTGGATCGGCGTATCCTTCGACAAGCAGTGGCGGCCCCACAAACCACTTGTACCGCCATCCTGCAACATGTGCAAGACACCCTAGATCATTCCATCTCGACCAGAACAATTTCCCGTCGATTGGTTGCTAATGGCTTGCACTCATGCCGTCCGCTAAGAAGACTGCCATTGACCCCACCGAATAGGCGCCAACGTTTGGAATGGTGCCGGGCTAGATCGACGTGGATGACGGAATGGCACAGGGTCGTGTTCTCAGATGAGTCGCGTTTCTGCTTGTCCAGTGATAGTCGCCGTGTACGGGTGTGGCGTCGACGTGGAGAAAGGTCCAATCCGGCAGCAATTGTGGAACGCCCCACCGTGCGACAACGTGGAATCATGGTTTGGGGCGCAATCGCGTATGATTCCAGGTCACCTTTACTTCGTATTCAGGGCACTATGACGGCCCAACTATACGTTGATGATGTGCTGCGACCAGTGACACTCCCCTATCTTCAGGGAGTACCCAATGCCCTTTATCAGCAGGATAACGCCCGACCGCACACTGCTCGCATTAGCCAACTAGCTCTGCAAGATGTACAGATGCTTCCCTGGCCACCGTACTCTCCTGATCTCTCACCAATCGAGCACATCTGGGACATCATTGGACGCCGTTTGCATGCCTTGCCACAGCCGCGTTCAGAAGACGAACTGTGGCAAATGGTTGAGAGGGAATGGAGAGCAAATCCCTCAGGACGCCATCCGTACTCTGATTGACTCTCTACCTAGACGTGTTGCTGCGTGCATCGCCGTCCGCGGTGGTCCTATTTGCTACTAAGCCGACGCCGTTCTCGCTCTGTATTATGACTATCATTTTGAAATAAAGATCACTTATTGTTCGTCGCTGTCTCTCTCTGTCTACCAAGTTTAATCACTTTCTGGCCACTATTTCTTGGTGTTCCATTTTCAATGTCACGCAGTGTATAAGGATTTAAGGTTTATTTTTTTAAATACATAAAATAAAAATCTATTCCTATAAACCTTATACTGTAATGAATAAAAAAAAAGAATGAGGTAGGGCATAGCTTATCAGTGGTGAAACCCGCAGCGGTTTCGCCATTTTAATATCTAGATCGCTCTACTATTGTATAAGAATAAATTGTTTACATATCCTATATTTGTTATAGAATACAGTTAAATGGGTGTTTTAAGAGAACTATGGATATATACTTTCAGAACCATAGAAAAATTAATATACCTAAATATATTAAAGATAAATAAAAAAAAAGCGTAAAAAAATTATAAATATTACTTCATTATATTGATGTTATATCACCTATGGTGTTATACAAGTTATAAGGATCTCAGCAGTGCTTGATCAGAAGTTATTTTCTAGTGCATCTTCCATCAGTGCCGTTGGCCAAATAAATTTGATTCTTCCGCCTTTTGGAGTAATTATTCCCTCCAAGGACAAAATAGTGCCCTTCATTACACGAGGTCAAAATCTTATCCCGGCTTTGATTCGGTCCTCTTTTGTGTTAGCCATCCCATTAGGACGTAGCTCGCGCCTACCAGAGTTACACTAACACTGGGAGGTACAAATAGGGGTTTTCCATCCATTGGGATTGGGATCAAGTGGCATTTCTCAAACCCCTCCAATATACACTTTATAACAAAAAAATCGACGCACCAAGAAGGATTTGTCAGATTAGGACAAACATTGGTGTATGTAAAGAGCATGTATAGGGGGAAAAACGATTAAAATTTCAGAACAATTAATTGTTTTATTTCAGAGTTTGATCGTCACAAATTGAGATTGTCAATATGTCGTTAGACCCCCACTGGCCTGGATTCAGGCTGCCACCCGGCGTGTCATGGACTGATAAAATTCCGGATGGTGTGCTGCGGGATTTCTTGCCAAATTGTCTCCAACTGTCGGGCTAAATAGTCAACATTCCAGGATGGTTACAATCGCCTTCCCATCACGTCCCAGATGTGCTCTATGGGCGAGAGATCAGGCGACCTTGCTGGCCACGGAAGAGTTCGGCAAGATTGAAGACAATCCATAGTAACACGTGCCGTGTGTGGCCGGGTATTATCTTGTTGAAAAGTAAGGGCGGGGTGATGTGAGAGAAACGACAACAAAACAGGCCGTAGAATGTCATATACTTACCGTTGTGCTGTCAGGGTGCCAGGAATGACTACCAATGGGGTCCTGCTATCAAATGAAATGGCACCCCAGACCATAACGCCCTGTTGTGAACCTGTGTGGTGTTCGACAGTAAGGCCAGGATCCACACGCTGCCCAGGACGTCTCCAGACACGTTTGCGACGGTCGTCAGGACACAGTAAGAAACGGGACTCGTCACTAAAGACTATACGTCCCCAGTCAGCGCAGTTCCAAGTTGATCGCTCCCGACACCACTGTAGGCGGACTTGTCGGTGCACGGGTGTGAGGGGTAGGCATCGTAACGGTCGGCGAGCTCTTAGATTCCGCTCTCTCAGTCGCCTGTTGATGGTCATTTTGGACACTTGTGTGCTGGTCACACGTTGGATGGTAGATAACGTGGATTCCGGTGCTGCGACAGCCATTCTGACAATTGCTCTGTCCTCCCGTTCTGTTGTTGCCCTTGGTCGACCGCTGCCGTCCTGACTTTGCATTCTTCCGTTGTTGACCCACTTTTGCCAACATCGCCTAATAGCCGCATCACTTCGACACAGATGTCGCGCGATTAGTCGATTAGACCAACCAGCCTCTTTCAATCCAATGGCACGACCAGTTTCAAACTCTGACGTTCGTAATGAGCACGAATCTTTCGGGTGAGGCATTGATACAGTAGAAATAGGCGTACTGCTAAAATATTAAACGGAAATTCTGAAAATCAGCTCGTGCCGCGCCGAATATTGAGTCTAGAATGCTCGTGCTGGATGCGCAGTTCAGATGCGCTGGAGCTCTTGCTTTGCATAAATCGGCCACCAAATTTCAATCATTTGCCTGTTTGGTCGAAACCTCTTTGTATGCATATTTTCATATAAATCGGACAACTGCTTCTTGGTGCGTCGATTTTTTTTGTTATAGAGTATATATGAAATGCCTTTCTATGGCATGATGTCTTTCATTAAATATAAATCGTTTTTGGAAGTTTTTCATATGAAAGGAAGGGCTTAATTCAAGACATTCGAACTGCTTTCTAAATGTGTAGACATTCAAACCATTTTTATCAACCATGAATGTTAGTATGTACAAAATAAAGTGACCCTAAACTATATATATATATGGTAATTTAAACCAACAACCCTATATTGTATAATAAGATTTTCATGTTGTATAATAGAAACATTTGTAAATAATTATATGCATGATGACATGTCATTACATCACCATTTGTAATGTACTTTGTATAAACTGAGGATAAACTCTGTAATAGATTAAGAGTTGAGCTAAAGCAGAGATTAAGATGCAGAAATCCAACAACGTTTAAGAACGAGGCCTAAAAGATGTCAGGGCGTTGCCAGGAAGTCGTTAAGAGTGTACAATGACATCTCTTCTGATCCACGCTCTTATTATATCCGCTGAAACTCAGTACTTCCTCTCGGCAAAGATATATAAACCTCCGCCCTAGCTAGAAATATAGTCACTTCACCATTGGCGGAAGCCCTCGTCGATTGTCCCCAAGGTCCACCTCATCGACCATGTAGAACAGTAAGAACTCTTCTATCTCCATCTATCGCTCCTAGCTCGATTTTTATCTGTTCACGAAACTTTCCTAATACAACTGTGTCCCTTCGTTTTTTATGTGGACATTCCCAGGGTCTTCCACTCTGCCTCGACAAAGACTGCCTGTACGCTGTGAGAACTGTTAAAGGTCTTCCAAGGTGCAGAGAGGTACTGGGAAACTCCCCAAACCCTGACTGTCCCTCTCGGTTACCACAGTATAGTGGAGAGACAACAGGATATCACATATATATGTAAATAGGGGACAACCGACAAAGGCTTCCGCCGATAGTGACGTATATATATGTCATAATTTGTATATAATTAAATGCAACCCCGACCCACTATGTATGTACCATGTATGATTTTCAAAGATTTAATAAAAGAATAAGGTAACTGGAGGAAAGAAAGTAACAAAAGACATAGGAAGTAGATCTAGAGGAGAACATATTTATTAATAACGTCGCAGTTAACCTTCTGACCCCGGGTCCCTGCGAGCTAAGTTTAAACCAACACTTCCTGGCAGAGACCGGACGTATCTAGTGACCGCCGAAGTTATATTAGTCAAGAAGCACTCAATACTTCCTGACAAAACAGGACGTATCTAATATCCGTCGAAGTTATAAGCGTCAAGCTACCCAACACTTCCTGACGAAATCGGATATATCAGGCAGGCCATATCTTTCACCAAAGAGAGCCGCGGGCCAATCAGAAGACAGCACCTTAAGTAGGTCAACCAATAGGAAAAGATCATGTGACATCTCTCGACCAATCAAAAAGAAACTGAGTCTTGGTGTTAAATCGAAAAGTAAGAATTGTTAGTAACGTTTTCGCTCCCATCTGAACAACATCTACAGTTGTTCACTGGCTCTCGCCGAGTTCGGACAGTTGTGATTCCGCTTCCAACAAGGTGACATCTACTCGCGAGGCCTCTCTTCCTCTGCTCATCCCACAGCTAAGTACAATCACCGCCATGTGATTAGATAAGGAACAATCAAAACCGCTCCGCTCTTCTCAAGCTTTCTTCCCTCCAACCCAGTTGCCTTTTATTTTCAAACCCCATCACGTGTCCTGATTATTCCTAACTGTATGCTTAAACTTCCACTCAAACGACTGCGTTTCAACCAATCCTCACCATTCAAATCGAACAACAAGAAATTCCGCAACGATATTGTCACATATATGTGATGAGATCCTGTTGACTCTCGCTATACTGTGTTGACCGAGAGGAACAGTCAGGATAAGGAGTTTTCCAGTACCTCTCTGCACCTTGGAAGACCTTTTACAGTTCTCACAAAGTACAGGCAGTCGTGGTCGAGGCAGAGTGGAAAGCTAGGGAATGTCCACACAAAAAGGAAGACACAGTTGCACTAAGAAAGTTCCGTGAACAGATAAAAGTTGAGCTAGGAGCGAAAGATGGAGAGATAGAAGAGTTCTTACTGGACTACATGGTGGATGAGGAGGACCCTGGTGACAACCGACGAGGGCTTCCGCTGATGGTGAAGAGACTGTATTTTTGGCTAGGAATGAGGCCTTTTATGTCTTTTCTGAGAAAGGGAGTATTGCATTTCAGCAGATGTGAAGAGTGTGAAAGTTGAAAGCTGAAAAAAGTAGACGCTTTGTGCATGCGTTGGTGATTGTGCTCTGCGGATGATTGAAATTAACTCTTGAAGCGTGTTCATTCCAGAAGTTGGGATTTTTAAATCTGAGGAACTGTGTTCAAAGAGTTTGTTATAATTACGAAATAAAAAAATTGCCAAGCAGTGCTGTCGTTTTTCTACAATGAAATGAAGCAATGGCTGAAATAGATAGTGATGAAAAGTATAGGAAAGTGGTTAGAGAATATAATTGTTGAAAACGATTGTTGTATGCCCGATAGTTGATGATAAACATTGTCATATAATAAAGGTATTTAAACAAATATGAAATATAGTGAATAAAAATATAGAAATATGATTGCGGGTAAAAAAAAGTGTAAGTGGACAAAATCAAGCATGTAATATATAATAAGAAAATAAAAATGATTTTTGAAACAATTAAATGTTTTGCAATACTTAAATAATATCATGAAAAATAAAAGCAAATTTGATTAAAGTTTTTTTTTTTTTAAATCATGTTGGATTAAAAATTTGATTATATAATTGAAAAAGGTAAAAAATAAATAATTAAAATTTAAAGATTTTATACAAAAATTTGAATGTAATTAAAGGTTATTAATGATTGGATAAATGATGGGTGTTGGGAAATTGAACAAAAATTGTCTCTTTTGAAGAAAAGTTACAACTGTGGTGTGTAACTAGATCATATCCCATTGGTGAACATCGGTGTTTTTATGACTCTCTGAAGCTGGGAATACGTGAAATGACATTTTCATTTGTCCAAAATGGTGATATGTATAGAATGATTTCGCTTTTGCGTCATAAAGTCTATATAAGACTTAACCAAATTGTTTTAATTGGTGATATCAATTAACATGTAAAATGTTTAATGTATGTTGTGTGTTGTAATTAAGGCGTTGGTGAGATTTGTAAATAAACCTAAATGATTAGTGTGAAACTGTGGCACAACAACTCGCGAAACCCATCCAAGACATCACCGCTTCCAACTATTCCGAATTATACCGCCTACAACCTCACAGCCCTTTCTGCATTTAAATCCCGGTATTTTCAAATAGGCAAGAAAATTGCCAACCTCGACAAAAGAAGAAAGTCAGTTACAAGTAAATGACAAAAATAACAAACACCCTCCATGAGTGACCATCCCAGAAATAGAACCCGGCAATTCCCGTGAAAAACAGGAGGAGTGACCCCCCAGTAATAGGATCCCCGAATCTATTTCAGTTACATATCCCCGTCCTCCCTCCTCTCACAAAGCTAATAAAAATAATAAAAAAGAGTTGCGGCGATATATGATTCCCTCTTTCTAATTGGTCAAGATGATAGCTTTGTGAGGGGAGGGAGGACGGGGATATGTAACTGAAATAGATTCGGGGATCCTATTACTGGGGGGTCACTCCTCCTGTTTTTCACGGGAATTGCCGGGTTCTATTTCTGGGATGGTCACTCATGGAGGGTGTTTGTTATTTTTGTCATTTACTTGTAACTGACTTTCTTCTTTTGTCGAGATTGGCAATTTTCTTGCCTATTTGAAAATACCGGGATTTAAATGCAGAAAGGGCTGTGAGGTTGTAGGCGGTATAATTCGGAATAGTTGGAAGCGGTGATGTCTTGGATGGGTTTCGCGAGTTGTTGTGCCGCGATGTCCGCGGCTGTGGGTGGCATGGTGGTGATCTTCGGCGTCGCTCTGTTCTCCAGGTTCCATCCTCTTTGCTTTGTCCTCGATAAATCCTGTCGACTCTCTGTAGTAATGTAGTTGTTGTATCTTGTTGGATGAATGCAGTGTGGCATGTTTATTTTTAGTCGTGGTGGCCACAATGATTAGAATGGTTTTAGGCGTGATTGGGATTACACAAAAGGACGAGATATGTTGGATGGCACCATAGAGATGGCGAGAGCAAGTGTATCCGACGTCGGTCAGGGGAGATCTGTCAATCCTCGTGTCTCAAAGCTAACTAATCTGTTTGAGTAAGAAAGGGCACACCTAGGAACCCGACTTGTTTTTCGGACCTCTTTTCTCCTTCTGGCGTCGACTGTCACTCACTCGAAAATTTATTTGTCACTTTGGCAATTACACTACATCTATACAACACAGGGAGACATAGATATATATTGGAATATTTTACAACATATATATTGTTACATCAATTTTAATGCGCCTTACATTTATTCAAAATATTCTATGATATTTAATATTTATTTAAAACAATATTTAGATTAGCATCATTCCTTTTTATAGTTTCACTCCTTTTGTAATATTTATTGTACATATATCTTTATTGCTTATTGGAGCGGGAGAGGACCTAGACGAAGACTGCGGATCGCAACCTACGAGGAAGACAAGAATAAATAAACACAATAACTTTAAAAGCTAATTTATTTTTATTTAATTTTATTTATTTACTTTTAATATGGAAACCCGCTCGGGAAACGTGTATAACACCAAGAAGGAAGAAACCAAGGTCGACGACCCTGCAAAGCTTCAACTTGGTGCAACAATATATACACTTGGTTCTTTTTTTATGCGGTAGATGCGTTCCAGGGGAATCCGCATAAAAAAAAATCGCACAAAAAAAGACATACATTTATATGTAAAATGATGGATACGTTCCATTTATTAAAAAAATCGCATAAAACCTAAATAATGTTTTAAAATGCACCAGAAATCGCATAAAAAAAGATTTATAAATAATAAGATTTAATTTTTTTCTCATCATATTTTAATAAATGGCACATATGTGTGTTAATAACAAAAACAAAACTTAATATGTAAAAAAAAAAAAAAAAAAAAAACTTTATTTAAAATCATATTAAGAATGTTTTCATCATTATTCGCTGTCTGATAATGTGCGAACCCGTTTGTGGATTGGTGCAAGATCACTTTCATCACTTGAAGATAAAATTACGTCATCAGATCTACATGGTAATGCTTCTTTAGGAACTTCAGTGATTTTTTTTTTCTTTGACAAGGTAGTCAGTAATCAAACGCTGTGATGGCTTGACTAGTTCTTTGTAGAGTTCTCTGTAGCCAGACATACAAAATTTCAGATCACGTTGGAATTTTAAGGCGCGTTCTACATCATTATCATTTTGAATAAAAAAAAAATCCAATTTACCGGAAAGTTGAAGGCCTTCCCGAAGTAATTTTTCGTCCAGTGGAGTAACATCTTCCAGTTCGCTATCTACTGTTTCGAAATCTTTAGTAGTATCTACCATACTTTCCAAAATATCATCATCATTTAGGGCTTCGTCCACAAGCAATTCTTCTATATCATGCTCGCCAAAATCATCAAAACCTTCCCCACCTATTTCCTTAGTAATTGAAATAATATCTGATGTTAATATTTTTGTTCTATTTGATTCATTTCTCTTTGATACGCATTCAGGCCAAGCAGCTTTCCAACATGCATTTAAAGTTTGTGATTTTATCTCGGCAATTGCTAACGCAACATGATCTACACAGTTCAAGATATTAAATTGTTTCCAAACTTCAGTAACTGTTATTGTATCGGATTCCAGTTTATCGAAAATGAATTGGAAAGCGAATTTTACATAATATTTTTTAAATGTTGAAATAATTCCCTGATCTAATGGTTGAATTAGGCTCGTTGTGTTTGGAGGGAAAAAAACTACCTTTATATTTGGATGTTCCAAGTTTGGATGACCTGGTGCATTGTCAAGAATTAATAAGATCTTAAATTCGAGACCCATCTCTTTCATATAATCTTCTACTTCGGGTACGAAGCATTTATTGAACCATTCAGTGAAAATAGCCGTTGTTACCCAGGCCTTCTTGTTTGCCATCCAATGTACGGGCAGTGTATTTAAGTCTTTTCCTTTTAATGCACGTGGTTTTAAAGATCGATTTACAAGCAGCGGTTTTAACATTCGATCGCCAGATGCATTGCTGCACAGCAATAAAGTAACTCGATCTTTAGCAGCTTTAAAACCACTGGCATTTTTTTCGGACTTTGCAATGTAAGTACGGGTTGGCATTTTTTTCCAAAACAATCCTGTTTCATCAGCATTGAAGATTTGATGGGCACAATATCCTCCATCTTTAATAATTTTAGCCAACTTTTCAGGATATTTTCTAGCAGCTTCTTCATCTGCAGAAGCCACCTCACCTTTTATTTTTAGATTATGAAAAGAATGTCTTTTTTATAAAACCAGTTAACCACCCTGTGCTGGCAGAGAATTGTGGATTACTTTCACGTGAAGATGTAGATGGCTCTGATTCTTTTAACTCCTTGTAAAATTTAAGGGCTTTCATCTTGATTAAATGTCCATCTAACGGAATTCTTTTTTGAGTTAAATCTTCAATCCAAATTACGAGAGCCTTTTCTGTTTTTTTTTTCTATTAAAGTGCCTCTTGAATATGATGAAATTTTAGAACTCAAATTTGTACCAGATCTGACTGATCTTCTTATTGCCGCTTCATTTTTTTTATTGCTCTTATAGTAGATTCGCCTAAATTATAACGTTTACCTATTGCTGTTGATCTTTCTCCTTTCGCCAAGCAATCGAGAATTATAATTTTGGTTTCTAGCGAAATTGCACTTCTTTTTTGTTTTTATTATTGTCACACATTTTCTTTAAGAGGACTAAAAATTATAGAAAAAACTTAATGTACAATTACGCACTAAAATTATTCAAAAAAACTTACAATTCACTTGAGTAAATTTATCTTCCGGTTTTCGGTAGTAACCTTCTTTCACAAAGTTTTTTTTTCTAATGCTTTCCAATATGCAGGCTTTTTAATTAGTTTCATACAAAAACAAAATGCAGCATAAAAACACGCAATTTTAACGAGGTATTTTTGTTTTTGTCTCTTTTGTTTTTAAGAACAAATCAAGAGAAAACATGTCAATAAAAGAAAAAAGAAATTTGTGACGGCAGCTGGCACGCCGGCGGGTTTTCAGTTTTGATTTCGGTTTTGCACGAGTTGTGTAAGACACCGGCAAGCGCGGAATAAAAGACATTGGAACTTCCCCTCTACTGTTTGTTGGATAACTTAACATACAACCAGGACGTTACAAAATTCTTTCTTTGTATTGATTGCGTAATAGTAGAGTTGTAGTTGTTATTCTTATTCGTTTTCAGAAAAAGTGAATCACCAAAAAAAAAAAATTCGAAATTCGAATACATTTTTTTTTCTTGCACCGCATAACTCCAAAACCGCATAAAAAGAGAACGAAGTGTATATGTTATAAATAAAGAAAATTAATAGATTTTCTGCTTGATTTTGGATATTTTGTGGATTATGCCATGGCAATGCAGTCGTGGTTAAAATCTTGTAAATATAATAATAAAAATAGTCTTGATGAGATATTGCTTTAATTGAACCCATGGAATATATATAAAAAACAATTTGATAAAAGTAATGCCTGGCTTAAGGCGAGTAGAATAAGGAAAACAAAATATTATTTACATAATGTACAAAAGTTTTGAGCTGGCCATCGGGAAACAACAACAATGGGTTTTTATATGGGAAGCGTGACCTCTGGCGGTCAATTTTACAGAGTATTTGAATAAATACTTACTTAAATAAAGACTTACTTGAGATGCCTTAGAAACCATCCAGAATACTTCCTCAATTAATATCTAAATATAGAAATCCCCAAACACTATATAAAGTTATAAAACTAATTTAGAGGCGTAATATTCTTTTTAAATTAAAACAATTTCCACTGTCCTTACTGCGATGGAAAAATTAAAGGGAGGGCCTGGCTCATCAGTGGTGAACCCTCCCAGCGGTTTCGCCAGTTTAATCTACCATACCGCTGTTATATTGCATTTTTGGAACTTCCTTTTATAGGTGACTGTTGTAAGACTCTTGGAATGGGTATTTTAGAAGAACTATGGACATAAGCTTTTAGGACAGCAGAATTAAATATAATTATAAATATATAATATGCTTCGAGCAATCGCTCTTCCGCAAAAATCAAATTGTGTCTTTTATTAGAACAATAATGTTACGATGTACTAGAGCGCCATCTGTTATCAAATTATAAAACTAATTTAGAGGCGTAATATTCTTTTTAAATTAAAACAATTTCCACTGTCCTTACTGCGATGGAAAAATTAAATTTAAATGAGTTCTTCTAAAATACCCATTCCAAGAGTCTTACAACAGTCACCTATAAAAGGAAGTTCCAAAAATGCAATATAACAGCGGTATGGTAGATTAAACTGGCGAAACCGCTGGGAGGGTTCACCACTGATGAGCCAGGCCCTCCCTTTAATTTTTCCATCGCAGTAAGGACAGTGGAAATTGTTTTAATTTAAAAAAAAAAAAAAGAATATTACGCCTCTAAATTAGTTTTATAATTTGATAACAGATGGCGCTCTAGTACATCGTAACATTACTATATAAAGTATTAATTAATGATAATAGCAATGAAAGTAAGATAATTTCTCCATATATACTGACCCGAAATTCCCATATTTATGCATTTTAACTAAATAATACTAATATCGATAATTACCCAAATGTTGTCCTCTTATTGCATATCCCTATATATATATATATCGGTATATGTATGTATGTATGTTTGTCGGCTATACACGTCCACATTACGTAACTAATCTGACTGAAATTTTGAAAGGTATATAGAGTAGAATCTGGAAAAACTTATAGTGAAAATTTCAGGTGTCTATCCCGAATGTTCTTCGAGTTATTTATAAATTTGCGTTGCAAATTTGCCCTTTGGCTCGCAAGCAGCGCCTCTAACGGTGAAGATGGGAGGTAATACCAGCTGACCTAATGTACATGTGAAACGTGTTTTTCTTGACACTTCCAATACAATTTTCAAATATCGTTGTGAAAGTTTACATTTTTATTTTTATATTTTAAAAACACAAAGTTTGAAGTGGGACGTTTCACAAGAATGATATACACGGCGCCAATTTATAATTGTAACGAATAGTATTTGAATAAAAACATTTAATCGGGTAAAACCCGGGCGTTGCCCGGGTCATTCGGCTAGTTTCTTATATAGTACATAGTGTTGTATATATTTTCATAACCTAATAAATTCTCAGTGTCATGCCAACTTTCTTAGCTTTAGATTAACCCTATAAGCTCCAGGCCCTGAATGCTATCACTATCAAGGCCTCCCTCATTAAGCGAAAACTGTTATCAAGAATTTGTTAAGCAAAAAAATGTTATAATTAAATATGATAGAAGTGTTCAATACAATGTAATATAATCCAGACTCATTTCTCGGGAGACTCCTCCGAAAGCTCAGCTTGTTTTTGTCTGCTTTTATAATAATTAAAGAATTGGCGCGATTACGGAATATTTATATCATTGATTATTATAATGTATTGTCAATGTTGGATGGTTACAATAAATGATCCCCTTTATTCCCAAAGTCATGAAAAACGTATTAATACGCCGTGTGGCGAAGCATTTCCATCTCTATGTGGTGTAGAAACGTGGGACGCATAGACTAAAAGGCAGTCGCAAACCTCTACCCCTATCATGGCGACGTGTACTCGGGATGATATATCTCAAAAACACTTCCCACTTCTTCCTTGTAGTAGCAGATCCGCCCTCTTCTTCCACCTACCTAATTGGGCCGTCTGTCCGTCACCGGGGACAAAACCCTACGCTTTCACGGCTCACTGGTCGTGCTGGTCGTTTACATCAGCGGAATGGGTGACTGACGTTCACCCCGCACGTACGTACGTAGCTGAGTGGGGCGTGGTGGATGAGCAAATATGGTTCCCTGTTTCAACGACCTTTTGTTAAGTGGCTAGTTTTCGGGAGTGATCAAAGACTCATTCTAATTGATTTTTGGAAAGTCTGGAGCCTCTTGCTTTCCCGTGATGGTATTTTCGATCATTTCCTAGCGTCGAGTACGTTGTTCGTTTTTGGAGAAGGGTGAACACAATATTAAATAAACCCTTATTTTTTTCAAAACTAATTTCTATAGGAAAATCCGATATTATTTGTTGCATTTGTTTAAAACAAATATTTCTGTTGTTTCTTCCATAGTACATTACGATGCTTTCAGGGTACTTGAACAAATTTAGAATAGTATATAAATAAGTACCCAAGTGCACTTCCCGGTGTGCAATGGTGTATTGTGAATTTTTTCAGCGATTGCCTTTATCTTACTCGTGTGGCCGGCCCCATGGAGCGGTGAGGTCGAAGGGGAAAACCCCCAACGAAGAAATTCGCACGTCAAACTATTGGCGCGGCTAGAACGGACGCACAGCTAGGATGCCACAATGGGCGTTAGCGAATGAGATGGTAATCGGGAGCTTTTGTGGGGGGCTGCCTCTGTGTGTTGTTTCTGGTCGAGAAGAAATCGAGGTCGGCTCTCACTTATGGGGATCTGTCCAGAGGTGAATGCCCGTCTGGAGCTGTTTCAAAGAAAACGGGACTCGCTATCTTGGCCCACTCACTATCTTTACAGTCCGTTGCTGGCTCTTCTAGACGGATAGTGGAATTGCGTAGACGTTTCCATAACAATGCTGGCTGAGGACGTTAACGTCTTTAGCGCCCAGAAATGCGCTCAGGGATTTTTTTTCCGAAAAGTAACTTAGGAAATCATTTGAGTTATAGCGACATCGTTGTTCACTCTCATGTTCATTTCTTTAAATCGTTGGATAAATTTTGCCATTGACGTCGTGTTTCACGACACTAAATCAGGTTTGCCTATTGTGAATCCCTAGCCTAAGTGGTCTAAACATTTTTGACCAAAACATTTTTAGTGACAGTGGTACAGCCTGCACCACGCTGACGAGGGCCAACAGCCCGAAACCCGTTCGTGGTTGGCTTTTCTTGATTTATCAAGAAAATGGGTTGGCAAAATATCAGGGAACAGGCTAAATCAACGTTTAGTTGATTTCTGTTTCACTAGATGGCCCTCTGCCATCTATAAAAGCTCATGTGCTCAGGATATGTCTTCATCTATGCCTATATTTTAAACTATATGACACTTTTAGTATATGTCACATATCTTCCAATTAGTTAGAGCCGATTACTTAAAAGAGTCTACCCTTCTTTTAAAATGTACACCGTTTCTATTTGCTACCACCCCCATATTTTGTATATATGCTTTATCTCTATTAATATAATCTGTACACCCTTATTTGTATATAAACTAAAATTGGCGACGTCAAAATAAAGATCCAAAGAGTGAGCGGTCAGCTGGTGGCAGGGACAGAGGGGAGGAAAAAAGGCAACGCCCGGCCCATATGGGGTCCCGAGGGACATCTTTATAGACGACCCTGTAAACAGGACAGGTTTTGGCAGGGGATCAGCAGATGGTGCTAGAGGGTGGCCATCAGCAGGCGACTTCTGTCTCTCACACAGCCTGTCTCGCCATGTCTCAGTGATAAGCATCCAAGTTTGTGTCATGGCCTCTACCTCTGTCCCTTGGGCTGTCCCCGATAACGCTCTGCAGATATCCATGCGCCAGATCCAGAGTGGTGAAGAATTTCGCATTCCTTAGGCCTTCCAGAAGGTCGTCTATCCTTGGTAATGGGAACTTGTCCTTAACTGTTTGAATGTTGAGTCTCCTATAATCTACCACCAGACGATGATCTCCAGTTTTCTTCCTCACAAGTAGGACGGGACTAGCGTAGGGTGATCTAGTTTCCGTGACTATTCCATTGTCCTTCCACTCTCTGACAATCTCCCTGATTGCTTCGCGTTCACTTGCAGTCGTCTTATACGGTCTCAGACAGACTGGCTTGCTTCCATCAACCTCCTTAATGTCCATCTTGGTGACATCGGTGCACCCTAATTCCTCCATGCCAAGAGCGAAACAGTCTCTATACTCGTTTACTACATCTAGGATTTCTTGTCTCTCTTTCGAAGTCAGAGAATGATTGACGTTGATGTCCTCAGGCAGTATGGGGCGCTTACGTTTCATTTGGTCTTGTCCTTCCCTCTTCTCTTCATTTTTAGTCTGAAACGAATCCTCTGCGACGTCCAGGTTAACAACAATAGCATCAAGGTTCAGTAGTTCAACTCGCCCTACACATTGGTTCTTCCTTACTCTCAACTTGCCCTTGCCAGCTGAGATGATGGGTACGGTCGTCTTTCCATCGACCACTTCCAATAGGGAATCGACACAGGCGTCATCTACTCCTGTGAACAATACATATCCGTCCTTTACCTCGTCTGTGATTGCACTTGTAAAGTTAATGGAGTCGCTCTCCAACTGAACAGTTTCGGTTGCTCTCAGTTCGATGCGACGCGACTTGATTTCTTCTTGCAGATTAGCAAACGGAAATTCGGATGAATAGCCAATATGCAAGTTTTTACCAATTCTGGCGAAGGATACGTAGGGCAGATCTGTCCATGTTCTTCCAATTAATAGGTCATAGGGTTGGGCATCATCGTTGACAATGAATACAGTGATTTCCCTTCCGACGATGCCATCAATCTCCAGGTCGACTGTCGTCTTCCCAACGGTCCTGGCAGCTGGTGCAGTCTGGTTACCGATGCCGTACAGACTAGTCGAGTTGGTTCGATGTCGACGCTGATCCTCCTTGCGACCGATTCTCTCATTAGACAACTGCTGCTCCCGGTGTCTATCATTGCCTTCACGGTTTCCTTGTTGTCGATCTTGACATCCTTCAAATATACATCTGGCGGGACAGTCTCCAGTCCTTCGACTTCCAGGTTGGCTACTTTTAGTCCTTCTTTGGGTCTTGTGCAATTCCTTTCCTTGTGTCCCGTTTGACCGCATACTCGGCATGTCAACGTAGTCCTGGGTGCTGGGCAGTCTCTGGCAATGTGTCCAAACTGATTGCAGTTGAAGCACTTCGGTTCTCCCTTGTCGTTTCTGATCGTACGGTTGACCATTCTCCTCAAGGTGTTAGGGTACGTTTCACTGATTTCGTTCCTTGCAGCGTCTTGACCCGAAACATTCGTTCCTTGTTTAGTCTCTTTAACTTCGCTTTGGTTGGGGAATCTCGCAGATTTCTGCTGAAACGACGGTGGTATGAGGTGTTTCGCATTCCAATGCGGAGGTACCATCTCGGTGCGAACATTTTCGTACTCGTCCAGTTTATCCGCCAACTCATCTGGGTTGTTTAACTTGGTCCAATCGTCAATGAGATGATTACGCAGCACATTTGGAACTTTTTTCTTTAGCTGGTTAGTGACGGACAAATCCTTTAGGGCGTCGAAATTTTCCACGTTCATTCCTTCGATCCATTCGTTGAAATATCCTCGCAATTCGAAAGCGAAGTCTCTCCAGGAACCCTTTTGAGATCTCTCGTGCTTCTCGAATTTTTGTCTGAATTGTTCGGGGCTCAACTTGTACCGTTTTAGGAGCAACCTTTTCACGAACCTATAATCGCCGCTTTGTTCTTCTGTCTCCCGAGCGATTAATTGAGTCATTTCGTAAGGTAGCAATCCTAGGAGGCTGAACGCCCATTGGTCTTCATCCAATCCTAGTCGCTTTGCCTGTCTTTCGAAAAGAATTAGGTAAAAACTCAAATCATTGTCCTTCGACTCGTACTTGGGCATCAGTTTACGTATCTCGTAATGTGCGTCATTGCTGGTACTTCGAGACGTATCGTTGTTTCCGCGTGTAGTCTGGATGCGCAGCTTCTCAAGCTCGAATTCCATTACCATTTGTTCTTTTCGTTCCCGTTCGATTCGTTCCTGATCCTCGATTCGTTTCCGATCCTCGATTCGTTCCCGCTCCTCGATTCGTTCCCGATCCTCGATCAGAGTCTCCAACAGTTGCTTTGCGAACTCTTCTTCGTAAGATTGGCTATTCAAAATAAGGTGTTTTAAGTCGACGATCCTGCTCTCTGGCGGTACTACCTCGCCGAGTTCATACGCCAACTTGCTCAAATCGCATTTCCTTACTTTCGCTAAATAAGTCATGTTTTTCAAAAGGAAAAATAAACAAAGCAAAAAAATTTAAAATAAACAAATAAAACTGACTAAACCAGATACGTACTGTTTCAATTATTTCTTTAAACGAAATCAACTTTTCTTTAGTAATTTTGAGACAATACTTTTTTTTTTCTTTTTACCGCGATACTTTGCGATAATACTTTTTATCGAGATGATTTTGCAATAATACTTTTACCGCGATACTTTGCGATAATACTTTTATCGAGATGACTTGCAATAATACTTTTACCGCGATACTTTGCGATAATACTTTTGTCGAGGTGACTTGTAATAATACTTTTACCGCGATACTTTGCGATAATACTTTTAGGAATAGGTAATTAAATTTCGTACATACCATGCAACTCCTCTTACGTTGATCGGTCACCGCGCCACGTCCTTCTCGTTTCCAAATTATTCCAGTGAATCTTCAATTTTTTTCAGGACCATCCCACTTCTGAATTTCTGTTGGCTTCCGTAGGCGTTTCTTACTGGGAAAAAGAAAGATAGGATCCAATGAAATAATTTAGTAGCGTTTATTAAAACAAAATCATAATAGTGAACAACACATATAACAGAGAGTACCGTCGTCTTCCGGGTATTCCTTCTACTGGGGAGCTCGGATTCTATATTCTGTGCGTTTATAATCTGTTTATCTGTGGCTCTCTGGTCGGGATGGCGCCTACAATAGTATTACCTCTTATCCACCTCTCATAAAATTTGATGAGCTGGAATTAGGTAGTTATAAACTGATAGAACTCAAACTAGTTGAAACCCGCTTCGGTCCATCAGTCAAGGCGGTTATAGAAGTAAAAGATTCTCAGCGGACACTATTTCTTCCAAAAAGATATTCAAAGCTAAAGCAATTTCAATCAGACGAAATCATTAAAGAAGAATGCTGCTTGATTTTCAAGGAACGCATCGGGAGTACGACAAACTTAGAAATCCAACGTTTGTAAATATGCTCCGTTTGTGTGCACACTTTTTTCTCTTTGAGTCTAAAATGTAATAAAGTTCATGTTGAAAAAAAAAAAGTGTTTGTGTGCTCATTTTTTAAAAATCTGTCATATCTTTTACCAACTGATATAATGATATAATATTTATGGAAATGTGTGTCAAAAATATATATTTAAAAAAAAAAGTGTACATTTTTAAATGGCCAAGCTTTTCCATCTAACTTTGGCACTAAAGAGGAAGAAGAAGAAGAAAACAAAGTTTAATATTTTAATAGGTTTTTCAAAAACTATTTATTTCAAATGTCTAATGAAAGAAAAAAAAAGATTAGGTATAGATTTTTTATTATTTCAAATAAATGGGGATTTATATAAAAGTCTTTTTTTTTTTTAATATTAGAATTAGGATATAATTTTAAATTGAATAATCTTTTGTTTATTTATTTTGTAAAAAAAAAAAAATATATACCGCATTTTGTTTAGGGTTATTTGAAAATTGTATGATAAACACCGTCAATGCATGTATTTTAGTGTAGAAAAAAAAAAAAACACAAGAAGATTAGTTAAAGATTTTTTATTATTTCAAATAAATGGGGATTCATATAAAAGTCGTTTTTTTTTTTTAATATTAGAATTAGGATATAATTTTAAATTGAATAATCTAGATAATTTGACACATATATCAATATACTTGTCAGGAAATATGCTATTTGCAGCATTTATAAGTTCTTCCGCAGTTATTTGAGGAAAAATGACAAACATAATTAAATCCAAATACTTGAAGAATATATCAGCAACTTCAATAGGTAAAAATATAGTCTTATAAATTCCACGAGCCTTCTTCATCATGATAATTTCAAAATCACTTCTTTAAATTCTCAATTTAGGTGATTCTAAATAATAAAATAGATCCTTTATTTCATTAGCGTTGCAGACTAATCCGACTCGGGTGGGTTTGCCGTTCGATTTGCATTTCCGGAGCTCTACACGTCGATGAGATTGAAAAAAAAGTTTATAATTTCGAAGCAGAGGAAGAGCGAGAAGCGTTTTGTCCAGCATCATATCGCACTCTGAGCTTTTTATTTCCATGTAGACCCAGGAGGTAAAAAAGCCAAATTACTCATTGGGGTTTTATTTATTTATTTATTTTTTTTTGCTTTAAATTTGATTTTTTTTTATCATGAAAGAAATGCCAACCCCATCGCCAAAAAAATTTAGCACGAAGCTTTTTTTTAGCCCTACACAAGCATTTCATTCATTTTATTGCACAAATAGTGGGATTCAAGAAAGCTTTTATACGAACACACATCGCAGAAGCTACAATGTTCGATATATACGGCGTGCAATTTGCAATTCACGCCTATTGTTTTCGATTTGGGTACGTTATAATTTTTTTCAAGATCGATCGATGGAATATTTAATTTATCGAATATATTTTTCTCAATACATCCGCCTTTATATGCGAAAGTGCCTCCAAAATTTGAATATAATTCCAAAATATATTTTTCCACGTCGCAAATCCAATTGCCTTCTCTCCTTGGTTTTTGACACATGAATAGTCCGTGAATTTTCTTCGTGCAATATCTAAATGTTCTTTTGTCCCTCTCACTTAAATGACAATATCTATAATTGGGATTATATATTTCAATTCTTTCACCGAGGTCGCGGTGTAGGTGCGTCCAAGAGAGTTGGCGAAGTAGCATACCGCTCTCTAGCGGAAAAGCTTCAAAATCAACGATACAAGATATCTCGTACATGACACAGGCAGGAGAATTCCGAAATAGTCAGCTGTACGCTTCGTTCACCGGGCTTCAACTGTCCCTTCCACAAATAAAATTGTCTTATGTCAATGACGTCATTGCACAAATGTGCGTAGATCTGTCTTCCTAAATGGGTACCGTTCAAACAAGGATTCAAAATCGCATTAGAGATTGCACAACCCATAGGTCTTTCCGTACTATTAGAAGATGGGCTGGGAATTGTCATAATGGGAGATACTGTCATTATTATTATGCCACAGAGGAGGAGCGTTATCACAATTACCCATTTAAGAAAACCAAATAATTTTCGAACACCCGTTGCGGAAACTCGCTTTAGGGACACATACCTCTGCATCGTCACGAGTTTCGAGGATAATTATATTTCCCGATTCTAGTTTGTGCGTTAAATAGCTGGAATTTTCTTGGCGGTGTCTGAACGTAAGAGATCTTTCTTTGCCTAAGCACAAGAAGGCATTGACCCCGATTGGAAGGGGCCTCCAAGATTTAAAAATTTCTCCTCTATTTACGGAAATAACTTCGATAGTATGAAATGGATGAGGAGTTATATTACTGATTCTTTTACTAAGAAATTCAACGTCTATGCTTTTTTTTACGCGCTAAATGCCATGAAATAGAAGGCTTGAATAATTTATATTTATAGATATTGATATTTAATGGAGGGACAAACTGCCAAATGTCGTCAACAGCGTCTTCCATATCTCTTACACACCCCCCTACTGGCGAAAATTTTTTCGCACGAACCGAGTAACCTGCTCGGAATTCAGCCTTGTCATTTTTTTATTTCTGCTTACTCTATTTAGGAAATACAAACAATATTCGCCGCATCTTTTACTATTGCGAGATTGCATCTGGAGCTTATTGTGCAATATTCTTTTCGCATTGCGTTTCATAAAATCTATGATCGCGGGCATAAAAGGTTTAATGCCATAAGGGTCGAAATAAAAAACTGTTCGTTTATTCAAAAAGGCAATCGCGACCCAATGACTACCCTTCATTGTTGACGAATCTAGATTAACAACAAAATACTTACAGCAGCGACCATCGATATATTTCGGTAGCGAATCTGACGGAAACACGCCCGCAAATTTTTTAGAAATGATAGGGTCGAGCGTAGCCAATCTTAAGAGTTGTTTCGAATTCATCGTTAGGTGCCAATGTAGTCGACGTATAATTTTAACGACACTCTTACGTTGTTTTTTTGCGTGAAAATCTGTATAAGTAAGGTTTCCCAATACCGTATCCCCGCTTTTAAATGAGATATTTACATCATCCCTGACCGATTTGCTTTAAAAATGTTGCATTTCAGGAGCTGCTTCTTCTTCTTCTTCGTCATTTCTAAAAACGATATAACACCCGGGGTTGTTAATACCTGTCGGCACGTTTTCATATCTGAGCCGATACTTCCTAATTTTTCCATCGAGAAAGAATCTGTGTTGTGCAAATTCACATTTTAACGTTATCGAATCTCCTTCCATGAGCATAAAACGAAAATCTAAGGTTTCGGTACTAGTAACTAATTTACCTAAATAATCACGGAGATATAAAACTGTGATGGCGTCCGTGTCATTTTCAGCGTTACCTAAATTTGTTACTTTATAACCGTTGCAATCAAAGTGTTTGTTTTCTTCGTCTAACAATAAAACTTGCTTTTTCAAACGCTTAATTTTCTTGGTTAAAAAACCTTTTGGAACGACATCTGTGTCGTCTGTTGGTTCAGGAACATTGGTAATTTTTCTTTGCCCAACGTCATAATACGAATTTTGTTTTAAAGGCAAAGATTTCGGAACGTATAAGCCATCGTTTAGTTTTATCAACGTGTTTTGATCGCAGCTATGAACTAACGTCGCCTCGTTTATGTAACAATCCTGCATTACTCGATCAAACTCACTTGCCGCAGTTTATCGATATGAATTTCGGATTGGAATTCGGAATAAAGGATGACGTTAATTGTCGATGTTAGTGCGCTCGAAAATTTCACTTCCAAAGAAATATTCGAATTTTGCGTAGCGCTAGAATGTAGATCCGAAGCGCACAAATCGGGAGTCGTATCAAACGCGAACAGAGTCAATCCGTTTTGAAATTCTTCTGGAGTTATATTCAATTCTCCGGAACTTAAATACCGACCCATGTTGGAAAAGAGATCGACGTAGCTTCTGTAAAATTCTCCTTCGGAAAATTGCGGAGTAAGCGGACGGTTTGGAAGAACTCGTTGTCCGATTTTTAATGAAATATAATTTATGTTAAAATTTTGAAAATTGAACGGGTTTTTCGTGAAATCTCCACTATATGCACCATTCGTCACAAATCCGATGACAATACGATTTGGTACTGGACCTAAAAATAGGTTCGGAAGGATTGTCGAATGGGTTCCGCTGGGAATCGTTAGAGTTTTTACATCTACTTTACGTATTGGATATTTTGCGACGCCATTCTCCAAAGTTTTATTATGCGCGAGAACGACGGACGGTGAAACAGTCACTTTTCGAACGAGAAGAGAGGCCTTTGTTATCTTCAGAACGAAACCTTGAGTATTGGACATCAAAACAAAGGAATTTTTAGCTCTATGCAAACGGATTTTTAATGAGACGCCATTTAGCAAGAGTTTGTGCTGAAAACTTAAATCTAAATTCATCGCGCCGAAAAGTGTTATTTCTTTATTTAAATCCATAACTGCATGTCGAGCTTTCAATCCCAAATTATTACCATTTGGGTCTGTTTCGTCAAAATATTTCGCCGTGTCCTTTTCAAATAAGCTAGATTTGAGAAAAGTTTTCTGTGCATTTTCGGGAAAGTTTAGCAAGGCGTCTAAAATACTTCTATACCCGTAATTATTTTGCGATACGATTTGCTTTTCGTTTAAAAAAACTTCTACATTCTCAAAAGCCGTATTCAGGAGATAATTTATAGGTCCGACTTTATCCGTGGCGGCTAAGGCGCTTCCATCTCTCTTCGAAATTTTAACCGAGAGTTGTAAGAAAATGAACGACGGGTCGATGTAGTGCTCAAACGTGCCCGGAATATAGAATTCGATTGGACCGTCCGATAGAGTCGCTATAGGATGGACTTCTTCAAAATCGGAGTTTTCTATAGCTACTTGAATCGGTAAACCCGAAAATAAGTCCAGCTCGGATTTAAGACACAGAGGTTCCATCATGCGAATATGTCCCTGTTCTGCTTTCTTCTTCGTTTACGTACGGTTTTTATACGTTTGCCCTCTCCGCTTTGAAATCGTTTGAGAGCGTCGTCTTTGATATCCCTTCCAGTTTCAAATATTCGCTTTTTTATACTCTGCTTGAAATTTTCTCCGCCGCCGACATCTCCCGCTACTTTAGAAGCGGTGGATAAAAGTTTTTTGCCAAAGTATTTCCCCGCGCGTTTCAAAACGGGCGTTACAGTTCGAAAAATATTTCCGAACCATCCCCTTCCGGCCTGTGTGGCGTAATAATATGGAATATTACCACCCTGTTGCAGCGCGTAATACTGACAGCATGTATGCGGGTCGATAGAGCGATGTTTATGCATCGTCATCTCGTTTGAAATGCAAAGTCACGCTGACGCTCTCGCCTAAGAATAATACAAAATCGCCGTAGCGGTCTCTTATATTTATTTCGATCGTCTGAAACTCGCTCTTATTAACGGGTTTATAGAACAAAGTTTCAAAGTTTACGCTACCTTTGTCTCGAGGAAGAAATACGTGCCGAAGAAGTGGCGAAGCAGAATCTCCCACAATACCAAACTTACATATATCGGAGTAAACAAAACCCGATTGTATATTCTTATCCCTTCGCTCTCGAATGATCGGCTCGGTCGATATTGTCTTTTGTTCTTCAATCAAGATCCTTAATGGTAATAAAGTTGTTGCTTCGGGGAATTTAAGATAATTATATAAATTCCTAGAAATGATCAATTTATGATTAGGAGGTAAATTCAAAGTTGAAATGTCATTCCGAAAATCGAACTGTCCGTGGTTTTTAATGTTGTGACTCCACAATAATTTGACGATATCCTCGTTAAATTTGTCGAGGGCGATTAGCGGATCGGTCGCTTGATATTTGAATTGATGAGACAAAAGCGTGTCACCCTGGTCGTTCGAAACGATGTAATAAAAATTAAAATGTTCCTTTTCTTTGACAATTCTATCAAATCTTAATTCGGCAAGGGCGACGAGCCAGTTTCCCTCGAGTCTGATACAATGAGGCAAACGTATTTTTAAACGAAAATATATAGTTTTCAAACTAAGTCCAGCCTCTCGGTACTACAACGCAATATTTTTACAAAATTTTCAATTTTATACGACTCGCATATACAATGTATGAAGGTCTGTTCAAAAATAGCTTCTATTCGTGTACCGTTCAAAAATAGAATTCTAAATAATTATATTCACAATGATATTTTATTTACACGCGGTTTCATTATATATATAATTTATATATTACATGTTCAGTACCCTTTGGTCTGAGATATCAGGTCTTTGAATGTCGTCTTACCCTTGACTTTGGACAATAAATGCTTCCTTCTTTTAGACAAGGCCACGCATTTACGATAATGATGACCTTAGATTATTGCTTATATAACTCCTCTAACAGATAATTCAAAACTTTTAATCCAAGCCACTCTATACCTCTACTTTAAACGTGTCTGTTTCCTTTATATTCTAGAATCTCTTTATTTTTTATATATTTTTAAATTTTGTGATCAGGTTAATCACAAAGGTCACGTTTTCGTACGTTTTGAAAGAGCAAACCGTGGAAATATGATCGTGTCAGGGTGAGGTCGTGCATGCCTCAGCAGTAGCAGCAAGAATCGGGGTTTTATTGGTAGAGAGAGGGTTAATTAATTGCCCAATGCTGGAAATGGAGCGTTGCTTGATACTTCACTGACCTTCTCAGGCTGCTCCGGGACATATACCTGACCTCTGCCGAATCTTTCAAGTTGACTTATTTTGAAAATTTGCACTGTTGATGTAAAAAAATATGACTCTAACTCTTTTTCCTTCTTATCGCGGTATCCGTAAAAATTAGAAAAATACATGAAGGAGAGAAATATACATAACGCCCGGGTTCATGTAGCGTCGAACGCCAACTACCCGAGCTGTCCAGCATCCCTGTGTAATGTTCCATGGATAATGATTTGCCTTCATGATTATGGTATATGTATATATGGTAATGTATTTTTGCCATTGGTTCAAAGAATCTACAAGTACTACAGCTGTAGTCAAACTTAGCTCATATGAGGTCGCTCCAAACAGATGCAGCTGTTGGTTGGTATTGCTTACTTTTAATGGCGGCACATAAGTTCGTCATTCATCCAGTATTTCATTAAGTTTTTCAGCTTTTTATAGGTCTATACACACCACAGGTTAGCCCGCCATACTCTTTTGATAATTTGGGCTGTTGGTCCGGGATTGCTTATTAGATATACCCAGCTAATATCTGATAGCCCTTCCCTTATCCAGATTATAAAAGCAAGGAGTTTCTATATTGCAGACTGACAAGCTTTCAACCAAAAGATTATAGAGACCGGTTCTATTTTATTTATATAGTTATTCAAATTATCGTTATTCCCAAAAGATGATGTATTAGATGTATCTGAGTGAAAATAAAAGCGACGAGGGACGGTCATATTCAGAGAAGAGGTAAAATATAGCAAACACTTATAAAAATCGCTAATCAGTTGCTACACATTAAATCACATTAAGTTCGAAATTCATGATGATCGTCCCCCGCCGCTTTTATTTACACTCAGATACATCTAATTCCTCAATGACAGAATATACAATATTTATTTTATCCTTTTTAATGCATTTAAATAAAAGCTTTTTTAATTGTATTTTTACCTTTTAATATTAATTAAAAGCTTTTATTTAACTTGCTTCCCTGTCTGTTTGTCCACAAATCTTGTAATCCATTTTTAATATACTTCTAGAGCACGTAGGAATCTGAAATTTGGTACACTTTTCAGAACCTGATGACAATGCAAGTTGACAAATTTCAGACTTCTGGGTTGTCAAGGTGGCCTGAAATGAACAAATTTCCACGTTGCCTTTCAAATTTTGTAAATGAATTTTAATATACTTCCAGATCACATAGAAGTATGAAACTTTTGACACTCACTTATTCCAATGAACAATGCAAGTGTACATATTTTCAGACTTCTGGGTGGTCGGAGTGGCCAGGAATGAACAAATTTCTATATTTCTTTTTAAGTCTTATGTTACGCCCCTTACAAGGAATTGATCAATTCGCCGCGAGCAAGCTTCCGTCTATTAAGGCCTAATCGCCAGTGAACTTGTGATTCTAAAATTAGTAAATTCATGACTAAAAACTAACTGAATTATTAAATCGTTAACTAACTGACAAATACGTTAATAATTTTTATTATAATAACTAAAATCATATTAATAATTACTGTAAAAGCTCCCAAACTTGTGTATGCATGCAAATATCCAAGACGGATATCGCGTGCTTTGTAAATGATAATAAAATAAAAACTGAATAATTAATAAATAAAAATACAGTTTTATCTGTAGATATACTGTACCCAAACACCACACCAGCTCGGTTAAACCCGAAAGGTAGGTATCAGATCTGGTGACTTCCGGGGGATTGTCGTTCGCATCCGACCGGACACGGTCAGCCTGACCTGACTGGCTGCCGCCGCCCCCCCCCCCCCCCCCCCCTCTCTCTCTCCCGTCTTGTGGCTGCTACACCTGGTGGGAATATACTTATCGGATGAATTACCTTTCTTCGAAAACGAAATGCCTAATCTTTTTTGTGAAGGATGAGTGTCTTTATTAATGATGGCCGCTATATTTAATAAAATATTCCTATTTATATGAACAAATTATTTAACAATTGATTCATATATAATAAATAAATATTAATTTTTAAGAAGCAATATTTTTTTGTATTGCTTTATATTCCTATTTATTGTAAGCCAGAGTAGATGCTTGGGTCTTACTATTTGATCGTAGTTTGTGGCGTCTTGGACTGTACATGTATTAGTTTATTTGTAGACGTTGTTTGGCTTCTCTGTATAAAATTCGAGTAAAGGTTCATGTTATTGTTTCTCACAAAAAATGGTGATTTCACTAGGTTTTTTTAGAATCTTGTGTTCTCTTATTGAAAGTATGTTCAGGTTAATTTCGCAAGTTGTAAGAGAGATACTTCTCGTTGCTCGATATGCCGAAGATATTTTTAATTATTAGGTTTAAATATTTTAGAGATTCAGATAGATTTAATCTGACCCGTCGGGTTTGCCTTATTCTGCAAGATTTTGGCTACCTTGTTGTATTTTAGACGAGGACTGTTGTGTCGACTGCATACAGATGGATTCTTCAGTTTTCAGGCTCTTGGAAATCATCTATGTAAATTAAAAAAGTGATGTAAAATGAATGGATCCCTAATATACGAGTATTTTGTTTGGTTGTAAACGTCCCCTCCATATGACTAAGTAACTATTCTAAGTACTTATTAGATAATTCTATCAAGTATTTTGGTATTCCTCAATTGACCCTTTTCGGTTTCAATGTAGTATGCAAGGCCTTGTTGAAAGTCTTTTTATATGCTCCTGTATTGTTTCATTTATTATTTTTAATTCAACCTCTGCCTCTAACCGTAATTTTTTGCGCCTTTGATTACTAATCTTTCCAAAATAGGAACAACTACAGTCAAAATTATATATATCAAAATTGGAGGGACCAGGCAATTTTTTCCGTTATAGAGCAATTTTTTTGTTTTAAAAAGAATTTTTGGAAATTAAAACTAGTTATGACGCGTATGCTTCTTTAAAAATAAACATTATTTTCCACTACTCTTACTGCATTTATAAAAATAATGGGAGGGCCTGGCTCATCAGTTTCGCCAGTTTAATCTACCATAATGCTCTAATATTGTATTGGACTGTTTTTCCTTATTCCGATAATGAAGATAAATAGTTCTATTTTCCAATAACAGATAGCGCGCTAATACATTATTTTTAAAATTAAGTTTTCATTGAAGGGACAGAAGCTATTTTTTCGGCATCTTTTTCCTTAGTAATGGTTTGATTATACATTTAGCTGTAAGTTCATCAAAATATTCTACATTTTTAAAAACCTTTGTTTTAATAAGTCATACAAATGGTTGTTGTCGTGTCCACTTAATTGTAAAATGGGTGCCGTTGCCACGTTTAGTCTCAGTCACCTTGGTAAACTTAATTTGGTCGAAAATTTCAAGGGTCCAGGGGGGGCCGCAGGGAGGTGTTTTCGGACTTCCCCACACCCAGACACACACAAATAGTGTTTTAGGTAATACATGAGATGACTATAAAATATAACTCCAGCCTTTTTAGTTCTCTAGCGAAATTGGATCCCTTTACTGCACAGATTGACGCACATATTATAGCTCTTTTAAAGAAGTTTAGGTCATTTTCAATGGCATACAAAGTCAGCACAAAAAATTTCACGAGCTTCTTTTTGTCCGATGTGATAATTTTAGGTACCATTTTCGCACACACACTTTTTGAACGTTAAAATTGTTGTTTAAAATGTTCTCCACACATTATATGTCAGCAATTCAACGAATAGTTAACTGAAGTTAATATAGGATCAATTTAATCATTTCCCCCCAATATTCTTATTCATTTTTGATGTGGAAATGTGACCTGGGCGTGTACATCTTCAACTTCTCGTCCTTCTTGGAAACTCTAAAGCCGCTCAAAAACCCGCGAATGTTCATTGCTCTATATATATATACACCTATCCCCCGATTTACACGGTACTTGTTTTACACGTTTTCGCTTTTACACGGTTTTCCAAATAAGTTTTTTTTTTTTTTTGTTTTTATCGCGGGAAAAAATGCGGGAAATTTTGGAGGGAAATGATGGCAATTTACCAAATAGTTTTTTTTTTTTAATAAAAAAATTAAAACATTTTAATTTGAATGAAAATTATAATGTAAAATATATATTTTTTTTAATAAAAGTTTTTAATCTTCCCTCCAAAATTTCCCGCATTTTTTCCCTCTGAATTTTACTTTAATCAAAGCCAAATTAACATAAATTAAAAAAAATATATAGGCTTATAATGAAGAAATAAGTTAAAAGAAAAGTTATTTCTTTAGAAACTAAAATCGAAATTTTGGATCGCTTACGAAAGGGAGATAGAGTAGTAGATGTTGCAAAATCATATAGCATGAACGAAGCTACAATAAGAACTATTAGAACATCAATAATCTTCCCGTTTATTGGAGGGCTAATAAGAAAGCGTGGGTTACTGCTGCAATGTTTACTGAATGGTTTCATGAATGTTTTATCCCAGATACCAAAAAATATTTAAGTTCAAAGGCATTGCCTTTTAAAGTGCTTTTGTTAATTGACAATGCGCCGGGTCACCCACAAGATCTAGAATATGAGAACGTTAAAGTAACATTTTTACCAAAAAATACAACTTCATTATTACAACCATTGGACCAAGGCATAATTTCTACTTTTAAAGCTTTGTACATAAAACGAGCCTTTACATATATTTTGGAACAAATGGAGAACAATGGATCTTTAACAGTTATTGGTGCTTGGAAAAAATTTTACAATGTTAGACTGTGTGAAGCATATCGCCTTATCATACACTGCGATTAAGCAAACAACGCTCAATAGCTGTTGGAAAATATTGTGGCCAAATGTAGTCAAAAATGAACATTCCATTTCAGCGTTAAATGAATATTCGCAGATAGTACATATGGCGCATTCATTGAGCGGAGAAGGTTTTGATGATTTTACTGATGGTGATATCGCAGAGTTAATGGCTGATAAAGAACTAAGTGAGGATGATTTAGTTAACTTAGGATTATATAAAAGGGCGTACCTGGATCTGTAAAGAAAAAAAAAAAAACAAACAATTTTTTTCTTAAAATATTTCGAGAGATTGCTCCCTCTTTATCAATTTATTGCACAGTTTTATTTTTATCATTTTATGCAAAATGACACAAACGTTGAAAGGGCTTTACTTTTCCAACGTGACATAAATCGCTGCTTGGCTCAATATGAATAAGTTTACAAAGATCTTACAAAAAATTCGAAGCAATTGTTAATAACCGATTTTATTACCATTTCTCATAATGTAAATATTTCTGCTTCAAACATCGAATCGGCACAAATAACTTCGAGTGATGAAAGTGAATTCGAACCTTCGATTCCGAAAAAAAGAATGAGAGTAATTTCTGACAGTGATGAATGATAATAAAACACCTTTGGTTTTATTTTTTGTTCTTCTGTTTATGTATGTATTGTATTTATATATATAAAAAAACAGTGTTTCCGTAATATCTTCTATATATATATAAATGAATGTTTGTATGTTTGTTTGTTTGTATGTCCGGTATATTCGCAGTAGTTCACTAATTCAAACCAAAATTTCCATACATAGGTAAAAAAATACGGGGAAGACGATAGGCTATTTTAAAAAATATATAAATCAATTATAAAACTATATTACAAATTATTCTACTTAGCTCACGAACAGCGCCATCTATTAAAGATTATATTAAATTATGATGATGCAAACAAATAGATAATGCTAATAACAAACAAATATAAAAAAAATCTTATCTAAATATATATCACTCGGGTAGATATGCACACGGTTCAATCCCGGGGCGAAGCCCGGGTCACCCGTCTAGTAATATATAAAATATATTTTTCGAGCAAACAGCAAACATATCACTCTCTCTACTGAGTAGATTTTTAAAAAGATGTATATAAATAAAAATATCTAAAGATATACTACATGATCTTAGCCAAAAGGCAGAGAAACGATATTTTATATATAGAGATGACCTGGCTTCGTGTGTCTTCTGCTCGAGTGAATGTTTCGCTGTAGAATTTTGTTCCTGCCTTCTAAAAATTATTATCTGACTTCGCCCGTGGTCTGCTTCAGTGAATATTCCCCTAAATAATTTTGTTTATGTCAATCAAGCATGATACTGCAATATTGTCATTATCATTTCTGACTAAAAAAATATTGTTGCTCAGTACTTGGTTAATTATATTTTTTCTTGGATAAATTTCGACAAAAAAACTCTTCCAGATTCAACTCTCTGTCCTGTTCAAATTTCAGCTAGATTAGTTACATATTGAGGGCGTGCATAGTCGACAAACATATATATATATATATATATATATATATATATATATATATATATATATATATATGATAATTTAAACCAATAACCCTATATTATGTAATACGTATAACAAAATTGTCATGTTGTATATAGAACTAATTATAAACTACAACTAATTATACGCATAATTGACGTGTGTCCTTGTATCTCCAGATGTAATGTACTGAGGATGAATAAATAAAATATAATAGATTAAAAGCTAAGTTAAGAGCCAAAGAGAGAATCACAAGTGACTTCTAAAGATAGATTGGACCCCGACAGTCTGTCGCCAGTGTCCGGTGTCCATCGACACGTGCATGACCCAATTCTCTTAGTCAGAGCGGTCGTATAAAAAGGCCGCGTAGCAACAACCAGTTCAGTTCAGTCCAGGAGTCTTCCGGTCAGCGTCATCCCTTATTGTCTCCAGAGACCAACTCATCGACGATGTAAAACAGTAAGAAAACTTCTCGATCTCCATCTTTGCTCTTGGCTCGCTTTTTATCTATTCAAGGAACTTTCTTTCAACAGTGTCGCTTCGTTTTGTGTGTGTGGACATCCCCAGTTTTCCACTCTGCCTCGACCACGACTGCCTGTACTTTGTGAGAACTGTTAAAGGTCCTACAAGGTGCAGAGAGGTACGGGAAAACTCTCCACCCCTGACTGTCCCTCGCGGTTACTACAGGTTTGACCCTCGGTTGCCACAACTTATAGCGAGAGTCGACGAAGTTCTACAACAGGCCAACCAGAACCTCAACGCATTATTATAGATAGTCGACAGGATCCCTAATCACAGATAAGTCGACTCAACACATTATTACAGAGAGTCGACAGGATCCCTAATCACAGATAAGTCGACTCAACACAATATCACATATATATATGTTCCCGGCTTCGCCCGATTTTTACCCGAGTAAAAATTTGCCTAACAAACATTTGTTAAAACGATTCTAGCAAACATCCAAACCCTACTAAATATATACTTGTATTACATATTTAACCTGTCAATGCATTTTATTTTTATTTCTGTGCACACCTAAAAATATTCAAAAAAATCACAACTGTTAAATAGCAAAATTATGCATTTTCTGCAAGCTTTTCGATTTACACGGTTTTGACTTGAAATGTTTTTATTTTCGATTTACACGTTTTTCTCAGGAACATATATACCGTGTAAATCGGGGGATAGGTGTATTATTATTAGTATTGAAATAAATTGCACTTGGGTGCTGAAAGTACATCAATAATAAATAGTAGAAGTGCCATTGTTGTAGATAATTGATGAAAATAACTTTGACTTGTGCTTAATTAATAGGTAGAAAATCTTACTTTTGATAAATCATCTTTAAGATAATAAACTTAGTGATAATAAAACTTATAGATATAAAAACTTGTTGATAATCAAACTTATAGATTATAAAACTTGTTGGTATTCAAACTTTTAGATAAAAAAACTTTGTTGTAATAAAACTTATTGGTAAATAAAAATTTAGGTACTTTAATTAAAACATAAGGATTAAATATGAAAAAGTTTGACGTGCGTTTAAATAGCGTCGCTTCCCTTCTTGGTAAAAGTTCTTTCTGCTTCTTTTTTCCGCCGCGCATGCGCACCACACTGATTCTTCGTCACCAACTACGAAGGCGCACCACTTCTCACCGACGGTGGCGCCGCCAGGGAAGCTTTAAGTTCGGAAGAAGCGCCCTATGCTTGTATATATATATATATATATATATATGAAAAAACAATAGAAAAAAAAAGATAGTTGGGTCAAGTGTTTATATTAAAAATAAAGAAGGCATCTCCTGACCACGAGCACATGTGCTTTTTTAGATGGCAGAGCGCCATCTAGTGGAGCAAAAATAAACTAAACGTTTATTTAGTTTGCTCCGTGATATTTGGCCAACCCAATTTCTTGATAAATCAAGAAAAGCCATCCACGAACGCGTTTCGCGCTGTTGGCGCTCGTCAGCATGGAGTAGGCTGTAACCACTGCGACCAAAACGATTTTTTGGTCCCAATGGCTTCTTGAGAAATCAAGAAATGGGTATTTAAGGCTAAATTTGCGTAAAGACGCTTTACACATGAAAAAACAATAGAAAAAAAAATATATAAGTGGGTCAGGTGTTTATATTAAAAATAAAGAAGGCATCTCCTGATCACGAGCACATGTGCTTTTTTAGATGGCAGAGCGCCATCTAGTGGAGCAAAAATAAACTAAACGTTATCGTGGATGGCTTTTCTTGATTTATCAAGAAATTGGGTTGGCCAAATATCACGGAGCAAGCTAAATAAACGTTTAGTTTATTTTTGCTCCACTAGATGGCGCTCTGCCATCTAAAAAAGCACATGTGCTCGTGGTCAGGAGATGCCTTCTTTATTTTTAATATAAACACCTGACCCACTTATCTTTTATTTTCTTTCTATTGTTTTTTTCATGTGCAAAGCGTCTTTGCGCAAATTTGGCCTTAAATACCCATTTCTTGATTTCTCAAGAAGCCATTGGGACCAAAAAATCGTTTTGGTCGCAGTGTTTACAGCCTACTCCACGCTGACGAGCGCCAACAGCGCGAAACGCGTTCGTGGATGGCTTTTCTTATTCTCGCTTAGGCCTGATTAGTTTTAACCTTATTTTTCTCTTGTTATTCTCCATTCCTTCTATCTGTACATTTGCTATACCTTATTAGAATCTTACGCGGTACAGATTGATGTTACTTGAAGCTTTCTAATTGCAGTAAATAATAAGTTATATACAGTCACGTGGTGGAACATGTGGTAGTAGATATCTGGACTATTTACAACAATTCCATGGCCGTAAATCATATATATACATATATATATGTAATAAGATGATGAGTTACTGTTGACTCTTGTAGAATCCTGTCGATTAACTTTGTGATGATAAAGTGTTGACTCTCGCTATACTGTGTTGACCAAGAGGAACAGTCAGGATGGGGAGTTTTCCAGTACCTCTCTGCACCTTGTAAGTCCTTTAAACGTTCTCACAGAGTACAGGCAGTCGTGGTCGAGGCAGAGTGGAAAGCCTTGGAATGTCCACACATAAAACGAAGACACAGTTGCACTAAGAAAGTTCCGTGCACAGATAAAATTTGAGCTAGGAGCGAAAGATGGAGAGATAGAAGATTTCTTACTGACTACATGGTGGATGAGGAGGACCTTGGTGACAACCGACGTGGGCTTGCGCTGAGGTGAACTAACTGTCAAGTGACTGTAAAGTGACTGTATTTATAGGTTAAGACGGGGGGGGGGGGGGGGGGCTTATGCGACATGGGCCGTTTCTGAGAAAGGGGGCTTTGCATGTCACCAGAAGTGAGAGGGGACTTTGCATTCCACCAGATGTCAAGAGTGTGGGTGGTCTGGCCCATTTTTAGACCCTGTTGTGGGAATTCTAAATCTATCTCGATTTCGACGTTATGACTTCTATCTCTTGCTTAGCTCAACTCTTAATCTATTACAGATTTTTATTTATTTATCCTGTTTGTACAAATTGCATTACATATGATGATGTAAAGACACATGTCAATAATGCGTATAATCATTTACAGATGTGTTTCTATTATACAACATTAAAATCTTGTCATAAGTTATATACAATATGGATTTGTTGGCTTAAATTATTATATATATATATATATATATATATATATATATATATTAAAAACAAAGTAGGCATATCCTGACCAGGAGCACATGTGCTTTTCAGAAGGCAGAGCGCCATCTGGTGGAACAGAAATCAACTATTCATTGATTTAACCTGTTCCCTGATATTTGACCAACCCAATTTCTTGATAAATCAAGAAAAGCCATCCACGAACACGTTTCGCGCTTTTTGGTGCTCGTCAGCGTGGAGTAGGCTGTACCACTGCGAACAAAAATATTTTTGGTCCCAGTGGCTTCCTGAAAAACCAAGAAATGGGTATTTAAGGCCAAACTTCCGTAAATACCCATTTCTTGGTTTATTTTGGTAAATATATACTTGGTAAATTGCTAGAACTATTAGATAATATGACTCATCCCAAATAGATCAACAGTGTGTGATAAAAAAAGAAAAAGAAAAGTATTCTTTAATAGGTGTAGGGCTGGACCCTTTGTCTGATAATGGTAACTACAATGTATTTAGATCCCCAAACCTAATCAGATTAAGACATACGAGGTGTGTTCAAAAAGTATCGCGACTTTTGTGTTTTTTCAGAAAATATTTATTTATTCATGAATACCTATTTTGTCCCCTTCAAAGTAATCCCCATGAGATATTATACACTTGTGCCAACGGTTTTTCCAATCTTCGAAGCACTTCAAAAAATCATTTTTAAAAATCTTTTTCAGCTCCTCCTTCGATGCTGTCTTTATCTCGTCAAGCGTAGCGTAACGTCGTCCTTTCATGGGCCTCTTCAGTTTAGGGAACAAGAAAAAGTCACAGGGGGCCAGATCTGAGGAATACGGTGGCTGCGGCATCATTAGTGTGTTGTTTTTGGCCAAAAAGTCGCGCACAAGCAACGATGTGTGAGCAGGGGCGTTATCGTGGTGCTAAAGCCAATTTTTGTTCTTCCACAAATCCGGGCGTTTCTGGCGGATTGCTTCGCGCAAATTGCGCATAACTTACAGGTAATATTCCTTATTGACCGTTTTACCCTGTGGCAAGAACTCATGATGCACCACGCCCCTGTAATCGAAGAAAACTGTCAGCAAAACTTTCATATTCGACCGAACTTGGCGTGCTTTTTTCGGTATTGGTTCGTGCGGCAGCTTCCATTGAGATGATTGAGAGTCATAATCATAAACCCACGCTTCGTAACCAGTTATGACTCTCTGGAGCAAATTTGGGTCGTCGCGGACAGAGTCCAACATCTCATTAGCAATGTTCATGCGATGCTGTTTTTGGTCGCAATTGAGCAAGTTTGGTACGAATTTCGCGGCGACCCGTCTCATGCCCAAATCATTGATAAAAATCGAATGGCACGAGCCAATCGTTTTATTTAGGTCCTCAGCAACTTCTCTAACGGTGATTCGACGATTGAACAATATCATTTTCTTCACTTAATTAATTTTTTCGTCTGTTGTTGAAGTGCTCGGGCGTCCGGCACGCTCTTTGTCGTTCACATCTTCTCGGCCTTCTGATAACATTTTGTACCACCGGTAAACGTTGCTTCGGTCCAAGGTAGTTTCTCCGTATGCCACAGTCAACATTCTGAATGCATCCGCGCACTTAATTTCGTTTTTCACATAAAATTTGATACAGGTTCTTTGATCCATTTTTCTTAATAGGTAAAAATCGAAGACGATCCAAAACACCTGCAAGCAAAGCAGCTGTCAACAATTAAGTGAACATTCAAAATGGCCGAGCTTGTCGGCATAAGTGAGAGACATGAGTACCAACATAAAGACACAAAATAATCGAAATTTTAATATACGTAACCCGCGAAAATTCAAAAGTCGCGATACTTTTTGAACACACCTCGTACTTTTCCCTTACTGTCAAACAATAATTTAAATTGTGTTTATTCTATATTGATCTTAGGACTGTAAGATAATAATAAAATATTAGTTACAGTTAATAGATTATTACAAATACAAGAAAATGTGACCCTATCCAAAGAAATTAACAATGTATGTCGACAAGGGAGCAGGGAATCGAATATCAAAGGACAGAGAAATATATCCTTTGTCTGATGTTGGTAGGTTCAGACTATAATCCAAATTGAGTTTATACACTCTAAATAATAGGACTGCAGGGAAATAATAAGATATTAGAAGTACAAGAGAATAGTAAAATATTAGAACTACAAGAATATACGACTAAATTCAAATAAGACAACAGTGTGCGTCAACCCATAAACAGAAAAGTCAGCCTCATCAGCCAAAGAACTAAATCCCTTGTCTGAAGATGGTAAAAATGCTGTACCGTAATAACTCACATCACCAAACTACATGGATCAGTCCTAACGGTCCCGTATATTCTATATATAATCCTATTTGTACTTTTTCAATATAAGTATCATATATGTGGACCAATACCTGTCAATTCTGATAAATAAGGAAGTATAGGAATATAAGTTTTGGTGCTTCATATCAATTAGATTGATTGTTCATTCTCTATACCCCCCTTTATAAAGATTGATCAAGCACAGATAATTGATATGTATGATATAAGGATAGAGAAAAAAATCTAAAAATAACTAAAATTATCGTATCAATTTAAAGGATCAAATAATGTAAAATTGGGGAAATACAGAAATAAAGGTATGGTATTGGTGTCTCAGAATATTAAATTTATTAGTTTCTATTAGTGTAGACAGAAAAATTGTTTAAAGCTTAGTCCAATTATAAGAAGAAGAAAAAAGGAGAAAAAGAAGAGGGGGGAAATATAAAGGTTTTATAATATTTAAAGAAAGGTATAGAAAATTTGATGTCGAATTGAGAGTATGTCAGAATAGCAAGTTATTACTGAAAAAATGAGGTAGAATTAAATATAATTTATACGAAAGATAGTTGTATTAGAGAATGAGTAATGATAATTAAAAACAAATTATAATAATATTACTTTTAGGGTATCAAAAAGGTTTTTTAAATTTAAGTAACAACTTAGGGTTATAGCAAGTTCACGCTGTAGCCTCGGCAGTTACGCGTCATGTAAGCAGAACATAGGGGAAAAAGGAAGAATTGAAAGTATTAGATAAGAAAAATAAATATCCTGTTATAAATTCATCGGAGAACGTTCATAGCCGACAAACATCCTTGTCCTTATATCTATAAAAATGAAATCCAAAATCGATGTTTGTTATCGCGTTGCGCAAAATCTACAGAATCAATCATTATGAAATTTCGCATGTAGGTAGCTGAAGATTTCGTTTAACATATAGGCTATTCAAAAAACTAAAAAGGTTAATGTGCTTTTTTAAAAATGTAAAACCAAAAAGCGTTAGTTCAAGCCTTTTACCGCTTGGCGCAGCACTGGTCGCGAAAATAAATTAATTTGATTGGTTAAAAATTTTACAAGTAGTTTGTTCACACGATGAATTTTAGTTTGCTTACACGATGAATGTTTTTAAAAGGTAAGATCCAATCGCCGTGAAACTTTAGGAAGTTATATATATATATATATATATATATATATATATATACTATACTACTGGGAAGGTGTCTGGTTTGAATTTGATTCGAAATAAATATTGGTTGCAATTTTATTTGCAAATTTTCTACTTTCACTCACAAGCAGCGCCTCTCGCGGTATCTGGTGAAATTACATTTATAAATTGAAAAGATGCGAAAATGTGTTTCAAGTATAATAAATTCAAGAAGGCCACGGCTAAACAGTTTTATTGTTGTGTTTACAGAAATAATCGAAAGCCTCACTCTACACATGCATAGTTCTTATATAGAAATTTTGTGATTTATTTTATCTAATAGTCTATTTAACTATTTATGTTTTTGTCGCTCTGTTAATGATAAACTGTATACAAAAGAACCTTCCACGAGCAATCATCTGCAAAATGGGTAACCCTGGTCTTTATGGAGGTCTCTCATTGCTGTAGTTTCGTTTTCACAAGTGTTTATTGATTTTATAGAAAAGTGGACGACGCTCTTGGGAAGTTTTACTCTTTTTAAACAGGATTTCTAGCAAAACTCCAAGCCCTTGTTTTGAAAATACAGAGCCACTATTTAGGACACAGGGATGGCCAATCTTTTACGCAGGCGGACCAACTTTAATTTTTTTTCCTTGTTCTTTTGGCTGCCCCTGATCTATATGCTAGGCTAGGGATAGCTCCACTAAAATAATGCAAATAGACTTCTAATGAAGCACTGGAAGCCCCAAATCACCAGTAAAATATCTCGCAAATAAAATATTTTTTTTTTATACATCGCTTTAGGGAACGATCATTCAAGTTGCCTGCGGGAAGGTTTTATTGCTCTCGGAATCAAATTATCCCTTTGTTCCTTCTCTCTTTTCTCTCTAACCCTGAAAAACTGGTCGGCACAACAGGCCATCCTATTGTTCCTGGCATGAGTAGCATTAGACTCGTTCGATTGCCAAAATTATAAGCTCTACCACATAACCTATAGATTTACTATCAATCCTATAGAGTTATAAAAATATGTTGAAGTTCTAATGTTTCTATTTATTTAAAGTTAGCATAATTGTATCTCTTCGCAAATAACAAGTCCTGTGGACAGTGACAAAAGTGATTTTTTATCGCGTTCCTTCAATCAAAGGAACAGAGAATAGTAAAATTGCTCTCAATACCTTATGAGGCAGTTTATACTGTAAGGTCACCCACCACAAGCTTATTATTCATGTAAAGTAATTTGTATTTAAACTTACAAGGGGTCAGAAAATAGTTTATTACTTGTGGAGTTGAACTGGTACAAATAAGCAAACCTAAGATAGTTGGATTTTAAAAACTATTTTTTAAAGAAGGATTTGCCACGTTACTTTCCGATTCTATGCTTTCTTTTTGGATATTTGTCAGTTGTTGACTTATTACTGCATACACCTTTTGATAGAATGCAAGCTAGAGACAGTATTTTTTGGTGCTGAACTAATTTTGTTTTAATTTAATTTTCTAGACCAGAATGTTCTAACGTCTAAAAAAGCTTTTACTCTTAATCTACCTGTATTTTTTTCCGCCAAAATATTTATCTAATATTTTTTTATTATCAAAAATTTTAATGGTTATATATATATATTTTTGACCCCTTTGTAAAAATACTGTACATGACAACGTACGGGTTTTTCCCGATATTTGTACGCTCCAGGAGCCCGGATTAAGCAAATAAACCCACACACGTTCTATATATATTTGTATTATACATTTTTACTTAAAAATCTTGAAAATATTTTTAAAAATATATTTATAAAATAACATGAATCATGAAAATTTCTCTTATAGAATTGTAAATAGTTATAAAACGAAGAGAAATTTTTTTTATTTTTATTTTTTTATTTTTATTTTTAATATACAAGGGCTACAAGCTTTCGGGCTTCACGCCCTTCGACGGG
Organism: Cordylochernes scorpioides; assembly: GCA_030710605.1. Taxonomy (NCBI): domain Eukaryota; kingdom Metazoa; phylum Arthropoda; class Arachnida; order Pseudoscorpiones; family Chernetidae; genus Cordylochernes; species Cordylochernes scorpioides. The sequence goes on along the minus strand of CP092871.1, from coordinate 61,137,998 downwards.
TACAACATATTAAGAGAAAATAACGCTATATATAGTATCGATATGTGAGGAATCTGCATACATAACCATATACGAGTTAACAATATCAGATTAAGTTATGGAAATAAGGCTTTTTTATAGAAATATTTGACGAAAGTAGGATGTGATGCTAATTAAAAATTAAAATGAAAAACTAAAAATATTTTGACAGATTTAACATAACTAAGACTATTGCAATTTATAGAAGAACATATGATCATCTATGGATGTCAATCAACTTAAAATAATGTGATGTTATATTAAAAAACCACCAACAGTGAGGAACTATGGCATGGCCCGCCATCAGCGCGATCATCGGACAAAGGAATAAAATATATAGGGGTAGGTGTCTGGGTGGGGGGGTGGTTTGTTTGCGGTGGGATTAACAGTAAGATCAGGGAAAGAAGTGAACGGCCTATAGGTTATTACAAATATCTAAATACTGCGATGGTATGTCGATGTGTCTGTTAATACTATGGTTATTGATGGATAAAATAGCTTCAATGATCAACCTTTGGTACTTGGTATTGACATTAGAGTACAGGGTGGTAGGGGAGGAAAGGTTGAATGAATGGCCGGTGGTGTTAATATGGTTGAAAATGAGCGACCTGTTGTCTCTGTTGGCAATGCATCTACCGTGTTCGGTCATCCTGATGGCCACGGACCTACCAGTCTCGCCTATGTAAGATGCACTGCAATCGTTACAAGAGACTGAGTAGACCGAGCCACCAGAGGACCGAGCAACGGTAGATCTAGGTAATCTGGTGATAGGGTGTCTGAGGATGGCGCCGATACTATTGCTATTAGTAAAATGGGTGTTAATTCCGTGCGTTCTGAGGATGCGGGAGATGGCGACTGATTGGGTGGAGAAGGGAAGTAAACAACTGTTTCTGGTAATTGCAGGAGGTCTAACGGAAGAAGGGTCAAATTTATACTTATGTATGAAATGGGGGGGGGGGTATTGGGACCGGGCCAACTGTTTAATGATTAGGGAAAATTCAATGGTTCTAAACAGTGGAAGGGAGCAGTGGGTGAACAATCTCTTGGTAAGAGTACGGACAGTATTTATTTTATGCGATAGGGGACATGAAGATTTGAAGTCTGTATAAAATGTGGGATTGTTAACCTTGTGGTATACGGTGGTGTGGTAATGAGAGGCAGTACGTATGACCAGTATATCAAGATACGGCAATACGGATCTGTTTTCCAATTCTAAGGTGAAAGAGATCTCGGGATGATAGGAGTTTAGAGAATCTAAAATATTGATTTCTTGTCCGGTATCACATATGCAGAAGATATCATCAATATATCTCCGCCACATGTGAATGCCCGGTGCAATTTGCTGTTGGACCCAGTGGTCTATGTTGGCCATGACTATTTCTGCAAGTGGGGAGGATAGTGGGCTGCCCATGGGCGAGCCTCTGATTTGTTTGAACAACTGGTTGTTAAATGTGAAAGTAGTAAAGTCCAAACACAGTGAGGATAGTGCGACTATGGATTCTGCGGTACGGTGATCTACCTGGTTATCCTGTAAGAAATTAGTCAAGTGCCTAATAATAAGCTGGTGGGGGAGGGAAAGATACATGGCAACTACATCATAAGACACCATAACGGTGTTGGGGACAGGGCAGAGAGAGTTAACGGATTGCACAAATGAAGGGATATCCCTAATGGCAGAGGATTGTGGACTGGCCTTCACCCAAGGTGTGAGAAAGCCAGTCAGATATTTGGACAGCTTATAGGCAGTTGAAAGATGGTAGGCTATGATGGGGCGTAGGGGGATGCCAGGCTTATGGGTCTTAGGAAGACCATAGATATAAGGGGTATTATTAAGGTCGGAGATGAAAGTACTATATTGATCCGGTGTTATGTGACCCGATTTTTTCAAACGCAATAACCCCAATCTGAAAGATTTAGTTGAGGCAGATGCATCAGACTGTGTAATGGGAACAAATGTATTGCGGTCGCTGAGTATCTCCGTCATCTTGGAGGCATAGTCAGCCGTGTCCAAGACGACGGTCTGGGAACCTTTATCCGATCTGGTGACTATAATTTTAGGGTTTCGCCTTATGGTAGCCAGGGAGCGGTACTTACCAAGAGATTGGGACTGAGAAGGGGATTGGGACTGAGAAGGGGTGGGTTTCCGGAGGATATGGGCTATGGAACTCCGTATGTCATATTGGGCTGTATGGGAAAGGGAGCTGATGGCGGGCTCAACACCAGAAATAATTCTGGGAATGTCAGGCGTTGTGGGAGGACGGTACTTGAGGCCTAAGGAAAGAACCTCGGTCTGCGAAGGAGACAACACTGTAGATGACAGATTGAGGAGAGTGGGAACCGGTTGGTTGTCGGGGTGAAATTCCTCTGGGAAGCCATATTTGCTGATCCAAAAGGATAGCTTCTTGTATTGACGCCCTTTAATGATGCTGTCCTGCTGTCTGATGTCGGCGGTGAGGAGACCAAGGAGTTCAACCATATTGGATTGGGATATGAGATTGGTGACTTGGGAAATGACGCCTTTAATGGTCTTGGACAAGCAGCGTATTCGCGAAGAGACCAAGGAGTTCAACCATATTGGATTGGGATATGAGATTGGTGACTGGGCGTCAATACAAGAAGCTATCCTTTTGGATCAGCAAATATGGCTTCCCAGAGGAATTTCACCCCGACAACCAACCGGTTCCCACTCTCCTCAATCTGTCATCTACAGTGTTGTCTCCTTCGCAGACCGAGGTTCTTTCCTTAGGCCTCAAGTACCGTCCTCCCACAACGCCTGACATTCCCAGAATTATTTCTGGTGTTGAGCCCGCCATCAGCTCCCTTTCCCATACAGCCCAATATGACATACGGAGTTCCATAGCCCATATCCTCCGGAAACCCACCCCTTCTCAGTCCCAATCCCCTTCTCAGTCCCAATCTCTTGGTAAGTACCGCTCCCTGGCTACCATAAGGCGAAACCCTAACATTATAGTCACCAGATCGGATAAAGGTTCCCAGACCGTCGTCTTGGACACGGCTGACTATGCCTCCAAGATGACGGAGATACTCAGCGACCGCAATACATTTGTTCCCATTACACAGTCTGATGCATCTGCCTCAACTAAATCTTTCAGATTGGGGTTATTGCGTTTGAAAAAATCGGGTCACATAACACCGGATCAATATAGTACTTTCATCTCCGACCTTAATAATACCCCTTATATCTATGGTCTTCCTAAGACCCATAAGCCTGGCATCCCCCTACGCCCCATCATAGCCTACCATCTTTCACCTGCCTATAAGCTGTCCAAATATCTGACTGGCTTTCTCACACCTTGGGTGAAGGCCAGTCCACAATCCTCTGCCATTAGGGATATCCCTTCATTTGTGCAATCCGTTAACTCTCTCTGCCCTGTCCCCAACATCGTTATGGTGTCTTATGATGTAGTTGCCATGTATCTTTCCCTCCCCCACCAGCTTATTATTAGGCACTTGACTAATTTCTTACAGGATAACCAGGTAGATCACCGTACCGCAGAATCCATAGTCGCACTATCCTCACTGTGTTTGGACTTTAATACTTTCACATTTAACAACCAGTTGTTCAAACAAATCAGAGGCTCGCCCATGGGCAGCCCACTATCCTCCCCACTTGCAGAAATAGTCATGGCCAACATAGACCACTGGGTCCAACAGCAAATTGCACCGGGCATTCACATGTGGCGGAGATATATTGATGATATCTTCTGCATATGTGATACCGGACAAGAAATCAATATTTTAGATTCTCTAAACTCCTATCATCCCGAGATCTCTTTCACCTTAGAATTGGAAAACAGATCCGTATTGCCGTATCTTGATATACTGGTCATACGTACTGCCTCTCATTACCACACCACCGTATACCACAAGGTTAACAATCCCACATTTTATACAGACTTCAAATCTTCATGTCCCCTATCGCATAAAATAAATACTGTCCGTACTCTTACCAAGAGATTGTTCACCCACTGCTCCCTTCCACTGTTTAGAACCATTGAATTTTCCCTAATCATTAAACAGTTGGCCCGGTCCCAATACCCCCCCCCCCCCATTTCATACATAAGTATAAATTTGACCCTTCTTCCGTTAGACCTCCTGCAATTACCAGAAACAGTTGTTTACTTCCCTTCTCCACCCAATCAGTCGCCATCTCCCGCATCCTCAGAACGCACGGAATTAACACCCATTTTACTAATAGCAATAGTATCGGCGCCATCCTCAGACACCCTATCACCAGATTACCTAGATCTACCGTTGCTCGGTCCTCTGGTGGCTCGGTCTACTCAGTCTCTTGTAACGATTGCAGTGCATCTTACATAGGCGAGACTGGTAGGTCCGTGGCCATCAGGATGACCGAACACGGTAGATGCATTGCCAACAGAGACAACAGGTCGCTCATTTTCAACCATATTAACACCACCGGCCATTCATTCAACCTTTCCTCCCCTACCACCCTGTACTCTAATGTCAATACCAAGTACCAAAGGTTGATCATTGAAGCTATTTTATCCATCAATAACCATAGTATTAACAGACACATCGACATACCATCGCAGTATTTAGATATTTGTAATAACCTATAGGCCGTTCACTTCTTTCCCTGATCTTACTGTTAATCCCACCGCAAACAAACCACCCAGACACCTACCCCTATATATTTTATTCCTTTGTCCGATGATCGCGCTGATGGCGGGCCATGCCATAGTTCCTCACTGTTGGTGGTTTTTTAATATAACATCACATTATTTTAAGTTGATTGACATCCATAGATGATCATATGTTCTTCTATAAATTGCAATAGTCTTAGTTATGTTAAATCTGTCAAAATATTTTTAGTTTTTCATTTTAATTTTTAATTAGCATCACATCCTACTTTCGTCAAATATTTCTATAAAAAAGCCTTATTTCCATAACTTAATCTGATATTGTTAACTCGTATATGGTTATGTATGCAGATTCCTCACATATCGATACTATATATAGCGTTATTTTCTCTTAATATGTTGTACCCGTCGAAGGGCGTGAAGCCCGAAAGCTTGTAGCCCTTGTATATTAAAAATAAAAAATAAAATTTTTCTCTTCATTTTATAACTATTTACATATTTATAAAATACTTTGCCAAAAAAAAAAAACTAAGTATAGAAAAAAAAAAAAACACCAAACTTAAAATTTCTCTTAAGAAAATTATATGCGCATTCTAAGTTGTTTATCTTCTCAGAACTACACTTGCTACTTACGCTTTGCGCAGAGGCGATATCGTAGCCAGTCAGGAACTTCCGAGGCGCGATTATTGCTAGTTGAAAACTTTACACTTGCTACTTATCGCTTCCATATTTTCTAATGTACTTTGCTCCGTCCAACATATTATCCTCTCTACACAATTTTTCTCTCGCCCCATTCCTTATACTAATATTTCTTCTTCAACCCCCTTGGGCCTCCTCCTTTCTTTAAAGTTCACTTGGCGCGCTAAATATCACAAGTAGCAATTGAAATGACATTTCTTAAAATTAACTTTTCTATACTCAATATAATATATATTAATTCAAGAAGAGAAATATTTGGCCACACACACACAAATTCTCCGTTTATAAAAATCTACGTTCCATTCATATGGATTCCGATATAGTTGGGCAACCAGTCGGCACCATACGCTACACGCCGATGGATAGATTAGGAAAGACCAAGGCCTTGACACCGCCACACCCCATTGAGGACATCACTTCTTCTGCTATGTAACTATACAACGAATAGTTCCACGTCAATTAAATTTTATCTATTTATTTTCCAAACGTTTCGAGCCCTCTCTGCTGCTCTTATAAACGGTACAAGTAGAACGATGGTCGGAAAAATAAAGGTATACTAATTCTTCCATTATATATTTACTGCGCTGTGAAAGGGTGATACAAGTACGATACTCGTATATTTGCAATTGTATATAAGCAGGAATAATAATAAAAATAAAGTAATTTATCGTCGAAGCCGAGGTGCTTCCAGTCGGTTTTTGAGTCACTTTAACAGTAGCGTGTTAGTTCCACCGCCTGCACATAGATGGAGCCACCCGGTCTACATTCACATGCTCGCTATTCAACAGTGGTTATTTGAAAAGGTAATCGTTATTATTATTTTTTTACCAATTTTTATATATATACCACTAGGTGAATAAATTTTATTGTATTATTGTCATTTGGGAACTGGTTGAAGAGAAAATTTCATATTGTATAGGAATATACATTTTCTTAGGAGAATGGGTTTGTCCCATGTAAAGGCATAATAAATTTACTTTTAGTTAATTTCTTTCCCAGTAGATAGAGCTCTGCCATCTAAGAGTCCATGTGAATGTGTTCAGGATATGCCTTTTTTGATTTTTTTTAATAGCATACACTTGACTTTTTTTACCCCTACATGTTTAGCGTATTTACGCAAGTTTGGCCTTAAATACCCATTTCTTGACTTCTCAGAAAGCTTCTGGGACCAAAATATTTTGGGTCGTAGTCTGTACCACGCTGACGAGAGCCAACAGCTTGAAACGCGTTCGTGGTTGACCTTTCTTGATTTTTCAAAAAAAGGGGTGGGCCAAATATCAGGGAACAGGCTGAATCAACGTTTAGTTGATTTCTGTTCTAGATGACGCTCTGCCATTTAAAAGTTCATGGGAATGTGGTCAGGATATGCCTTTTTATATTAATATATATGAAAAAACAATAGAAAAAAAATAAAAAAATAAGTGGGTCAGGTGTTGATATTAAAAATAAAGAAGGCATCTCCTGACCACGAGCACATGTGCTTTTTAGATGGCAGAGCGCCATCTAGTGGAGCAAAAATAAACTAAACCTACTCCACGCTGACGAGCGCCAACAGCGCGAAACGCGTTCGTGGATGGCTTTTCTTGATTTATCAAGAAATTGGGTTGGCCAAATATCACGGAGCAAGCTAAATAAACGTTTAGTTTATTTTTGCTCCACTAGATGGCGCTCTGCCATCTAAAAATCACATGTGCTCGTGGTCAGGAGATGCCTTCTTTATTATTAATATATATATGTGGTAACCGGTGGTCAAACCTGTAGTAGCCGAGAGGGACAGTCAGGGCGTGGATAGTTTTCCAGTACCTCTCTGCACTTTGGAATACCTTTAACAGTATTCACAGAGTACAGGCAGTCGTGGTCGAGGCAGAGCGGAAAGCTTGGGAATGTCCACACACACATAAAGAAGAGACACAGCTGTAGTAGGAAAGTTCCATGAACAGATAGAAGTTGAGCTAAGCAAGATGGAGTTAGAAGGGTTCTTACTGTTTACATGACGCTGAGGTAGTCCTGGCTAAGACTGACAAGGGCTCACGCTGACGGTGGAAGGGGTGACTGCTGACTAACCATTGTCGGCTAAAACCGAGGTGTTTATATTCCATTCCCGAGGAGGGGGGGGGGGGGGGGGGGGAGACATCTGCGAATTTGAACTTTGAACGTCTGGGGCATTCTGCACCCTTTGGACCAGATGGCAACGGGCTGCCAAATTCCTTTTCAGGGTTGTTGGATTGTAGACGTTTTTGACTTTTCAATCTTGCTTTAACTCAGCTCTTAATCTATTACAAAGTTTTATTTATTTGTCTTTAGTTTGTACAAAGTACATTACATATGGTGATGCAATGACACAGATTAATCATGCGCATAATTATTTATAGATGTGTTTCTATATACAACATGACAATCTTGTTATAAGTAATTATACAATATAGGGTTGTTGGTTTAAATTACCATAGATGAGCCCCGGGAGTGAAAGGGTTTATCCGGGTTTAAACGGGTAAAGCCTCTCTAAAACAGGTAAGTAATTAAAATTTTTTTTAATTAATTTAAACTGTGAGGGTTAAAAAGGGCTATAACAAGATGTTTTGTTTGGATATATCTGCAAATTATAAAAAATACAACTTATGTTTAATTTAAAAGTTATGATATTCATATAAAAGAGAAATTAAGATAAAACCTTTGTTTGCTAAAAAATAATGATGATGTTTTAAGAGATTGTTGGCGGGCGTTGGAAAGGGTTATTGGTTAAAGAATATGCAATTGTAAGTATTACACAGGTAATCAAATACTTAGGTCCAGGTGCAAAGCGAGGATATAGACTTGTGCGTCTTCCGAGGCCATGTTTCACCTGTGATCCTGTAAAAGGGTTACAGTGCTTTGTCACAATTGTAGGGTTATTGCGTTGAAAAGTTGTTGAAGAACAAGTTGTTAATATGATTGAAAGGGGTGAAATGGAGTCATGCGTTAAGTAGAATTGTTGTAGCGACAGTAGGTGATCTGACTTGACTTAAAATCAAAGGTTGATTGTGGTCCGCTAGAGCTAAAAAATTGAGTTGTGAGAGTTGTGGACGCTTTGGGTTTGCGTGGGTGATTATGCTCTAGGGATGATTGTAGTAAACTTTTGAAACGCGTTCAAACCAGAAGTTGGGATTTTTACACCTGGGGAACTTTGATCAAATAGTTTGTTGAAATTATGAAATCAAAAAAAAATAATTGTCAAGCAGTACTGTCGTTTTTCTACGTTGATGCGAAGTAATGACTGAGAAGATAGTAGTGTAAAGTACACTGAAGTGGTTAGAGAAATAGATTGTTGCATGCCCGAAAGTTAATGATAACATAGTCATTTTATATAAAGGTATAAAAACAAATATAAAATGAATAAAAATATAGCAATATCATTGTGGTTGAATAAAGTTTAAGTGGATAAAATCAAACAATCAATATATAAAAGTAATAATAATGAAGAATTAAAGTGATTTTTGACACCAAATGAATCTTTTGTAATACTAAAATAATATTATGAAAAATGAAATTGATTTTTTTATATATAATGTTGGATTAAAAACTAGTGATTATATACTTGAAAGGCAAAAATAAAAAATAAAATATTTTATACAAAAAACAGAATATAATTAAAGATTTTGATCTCAATTTAACATGTAAAATGTTTGATATGTAGAAAAAATTAGAGATTTACACAGGATTAAAATATTAAAAATGTTCAATTTAAGGAAGGTCTTGTCCAAATTCAAATGTCCAAATGTTTTTAAAAGTTAGGTTAAGATATCGACTGTTAATGTAGTAAGAGGAATGCGGGACACGCTCCAAATTTTCTGGAGGTGAGATAGGGGGAGAGACGCGGGATGGTGTAGAGTTGTTTAGTCTATCAATCCGGTATTTTTATGACTCTGTCTGGGAATTTGTGAAATTCTGGGGGAAATATAAATGGCTGATGTGAAACATATGGTGGTCGTTCCGACAGCGGATTTTTAGTTGACAGCTTTGTTAGCGGGGAGAGAGGCGTTGTATATACATGAAACGGGGTCGACTAAAGGGCAATTGCCGCTGTTTATCGTCGGGGATTATATTACTGGGGGCTTGTCTACAGCGTTAAATTCCTTCTCCTCTAGTTCTAGGTCTGGCGGTTTCAAAGAAATATTTGGGTTGGTGTAATGTAGATAGAATAGGATTTTGAATTTAACGGGAAATTTTCTGGTCGCTACTTGAGGTTTGTTTTAAAACGATCGCTATTAAATAAATCTGGAGTTAAATGTAGGAATGGCTGGGAAGTTTGTGGCGGTATAATTCGGTAAAGTTGCGTTTCGAAGATATCTGGAGTCAAATGTTTGAATTCACTGAGATATAAATCTGGGGACATTCGCTGTTCTTTTTGAACATATCGGGTATGAGGAGGTGTAATGTACAGAACATTCTCTGTGTAATATTTTAATTTATTGACATGTATGGTGTCACTGTCTCTATTGAGAGGTTGATTGGGGCGATCTATTCGAACGACATTGGGTGAAATTATTTCAATTATTTTGTATGGTCCAGTAAAATATGGTGCTAATTTACCTGTGTCGGGGTGTCTATAATTTTTGACCAAAACAAGATCATTCACTTCGAAATGTGGTGTTCTGTGCTGCTTATCAAATGTTTCTTTATCTTTTTATGCTTATTTTGGGTACGAGTGCGTGCTATCTCTCGACCTATATTTATTTCGGGGTATGGATTAAGATGAGTTATTAGATCTGGGGGGACAACATTGAACATTAAGTAGGTGGGTGGAAAACTTGTGACAGAATGGGGTGTGTTATTGTACGTCTGAGTGACGCCTTTAACAAGTTGAGTCCAGGAAGCTTTTGGATTTTCTAGATAAGCTAGTCTGAGTTTGCCTGTAATGGTGGCATTTAAGCGTTCTATTAAACCGTTTGCCAGTGGGTTATTGCTTGTGGTGAGCAGGGGTTGTATACCTTGTGTTTTTAGAAATTTACGGAATTTTTCTGAGGTAAAAGCGGGCGCTCTGTCAGATAACAGGCGTTTTGGAAATCCTTGTTGTAATACAGTCTTGAGGGTTTGAATGTACGTTAGGGTACTGGTGGACTTCGATGGAAAGGTCCAAGCATATCGCGTCAAATGATCCACTATTACGTGTAGATATGTTTTGGAGTGTCCATATTTCGAAAATCCAGCTATGGTATCTATAGAGATTAAGTCGAATGGTTGTTGAGGTGGTGGAATTTGTCCGAGGGCACCATAGGGTTTACCTTTGGGCCTTTTAATGATTTGGCAGGTGTGACACGCCCTGACAAATTTTTCTATAGATTTAGAGATACCTTTCCAGTAGTACTGGGTAGTAATTATGCGGGTCATCTGAGAGATGCCTGGGTGGTTATATTCTTGGTGAACTTTGTTCATGAGAGTATATTGCAGGGTTTCAGGAATTATTATTTTAGTTACACCTTTTCGGGTAATGGTATGTAAGCCGTTTGTATCAATGTTGAATGTGGATGCTGTTGGTTGATGCTGTTTTATAATATCAGCACTGATAAATCCTACAAAGGGGTTTCGTGACAGTAAATCTGCCTCGTACTGTTGGCTGCCTTTGAGGTAGTGGATTTCGTAATTATAGGTAGATAGTCTCAGGCTCCATCTAAAGAGTCGTCCTGACGGATTTTTTTTAGTTTTAAGCCATTGTAAAGCTTGGTGATCTGTGTATATGGTAAATTTTATACCGGTGAGGTATATTCGGAATTTGTCTACACTTTCGACGATGGCGAGGCACTCGAGTTCGGAAACGGTGTAGTTTCTCTCATGTGCTCTAAGGGCGCGGCTGAAATATTGTACAGGATGTACTTGTCCGTCTGGATGCACCTGTTTGAGTATGCCTGCGATCCCTTGGGTGGATGCGTCGCAATAAAGGCGGCATGGTAAACCGACTTGATACAAGTGTAGTACTGGTTTACTGGTTAAACTCTCTTTGATAGTGGTGAAAGCTTGTTGACAATCTTGGTCCCAATTCCATTTTACATCCTTTTTAAGTAGTTTATTTAAAGGGGCTCGTAAGCGGGCATAATCTGCTATGAACTTATTATAAACGTTTACTGCTCCTAAAAATGATTGTAGTGTTTTTTGATTGGTAGGTGGTTTGATGGCATTTATGGTATCAAGGTTGCGTGTCTGTGGTGCATACGTACCTGCGGTAACAGTGTATCCTAAGAAATCTATATTTGTTTTAAAAAATGAATATTTATTATAATTGAGTGTGATGTTTTCGTGTTGACACACCGTTAGAAATTGTTGTAGGTGTTGTAGATGATCCTCTAAGGTGTCAGAAAAAATAATGAAATCGTCGAAGTAATGGGTAACAAAATTCAGTTTATATTTTTGCATGACCTGGTTTATGGCACGATGGTATATCTGTGGCGAATTTTTAAATCCGTAAGGAAGTCTACAAAATTCGTACTGACTATCTAACGTCACGAAAGCTAGTAGATTACGTGAGTTAGGTTCTATTTCCACTTGCCAATATGCGGATGCTATATCTACAGAAGAGTAGTATTTGGCTTTCGACAATTTATCAAGAATGGTTTCTATTAAAGGTAAAGGATGTACGTCTGGAGCGATGATTTCATTGAGTTTTCTGTAATCAATACAGAAACGTTTCGTTTTGTCACGTTTCGTAACGAGAGTTTTTGTACTGGCATAAGGTGAGACTGACGGGGGTATGTTCAATTTGGGCACGTTGTATTTGTTAGTAGAGAACACATGCGAGAATTCATATAGAATTCGGTGAAGTTCGTGTGGACAATGTTCTAAATGAGGTGCCGCATTAGAAGGTATAGATAACTCAATATCATGAGCAGGAGATATAGGGGGTGATACAATAGTGGGGGAAAATATAGGGGCAGGCTCCGCCACATTTAAAACAAGACTGGTTCGAGGGGAGGGTGGTAAAAATAGCTGTTTCCCTCGGTTGATTGGGACATAAATCCTTTTTGCGCTTGGTGAACTTATAGACATTTGTTGGGAGAGCATCATTATTTTGATAAATTTGGAGATTATTAAAATCTATAATTAATTTAAATATTTTAAGAGTATTAATAGATAAAATACCAAAAGGTAGTGAAGCTTCTACTATAAAAAATTTTAGTTTTTGGGTGAGGTTACCGATTTTAAGTTTTAAAAAAATATATCCAAGGGTATTTACATTGTTGGCTATTGCATTTATAGTTAAACTGTACTGATGGATAATAATTTTATATGGTAATCTATTTTCTATGGTTCTTAAAATATCCAAGTTAAGTATGTTAATAGATGCTCCCGTGTCTATTAAAAAGGGAAAATTTACATTTGGTGACAGTTCAGTCCATATTATTAGCTGTTCAACGAAAAAAAGTTGCAGGTTTTCCTACCGTTGAGTTGCTCGCGGGGCTTGTAGAGTCGTCTTGGCTTGCAGCTTGGACTTGGGGAACATGGCTCGGAGATTGGACCTTGGGCCGGGTGTAGGTACTACGTTTTGGTACAGTGGTTGTGCGTGGTCTGGCGCTGTAGACTGGGCGTGTTCGGCTCTGTGGGAACCGTTGTTCACACTGGGAGTGCCAGTGCATAGCATTGCAATACTTGCAAGGCGAGGGTGGCGGTGTAACTTGGTACGTTACACGTGATGACCGCTGGTTGTTGTACCGCGGTGGTGGGTTGTGGTAGGTTGGGTGTGGAGCCTTGTCTACTTGGCGCTGGTACACTGCACTGGTGGCACACTGAGTTCCTCTTATTCTTGACACTAGGTCGAACCATTCCTTAATGGTGTTTGGCTGCACAGTTGCGATTAATCGCTGGTCTGCGACAGGTAGTCCGTCGGTCAGAGACTCTATTAATATGTCGGTGGGTAGGTTGAGTTTCATGCCCATTACCGTTTTGTTTTGTTAGTAGTCTTCTAGGGGCATTTGGGGTGTCAATTTGATAGCCAAAAAGCGTGCAAACGACGCTTCTGTCGTTGCTGGGAATAAGTCTATCAGTGTCTGGCGGGCATCATTATAAAATAACCTATCTAACTGTAGGTTTCGGAAATATTGGAGTGGCTTACCTTGCAGGTAGGAGGGTAACTTGCGTAGGCGGTCCGTGTAGGTCAGTTCCGCTCGGTCTGCTTGGGCATCGAAGTTGTCGAAAAAGCTCTGGGCTTCAAAGGTGCCATCGTATGGACTCACGTCTATCTCCCTAGGAGATCGGGCGACCAGCAGTTTACTCAGGGCATCGGCGATCTGTGTCAGCGGGTCTGTGGATGTACCTTGGGGCGGCGACGTTTCCTCCTCTTCAAATGTCGTCTCTTGTTTTGGGACAGATTGCTCGGCAGTATCGTTGGACGGGTTGGTTTGTTCCTCCATCTTGGCTCTTTCTATCTTTTCCATCTGGACAATCTTCTTACCTTCTTCTCTGTGGTGTCCTTCGTTTGGGTTATCCTGTCGACTCTCGCTATAAGCTGTGGTAACCGGTGGTCAAACCTGTAGTAGCCGAGAGGGACAGTCAGGGCGTGGATAGTTTTCCAGTACCTCTCTGCACTTTGGAAGACCTTTAACAGTTTTCACAGAGTACAGGCAGTCGTGGTCGAGGCAGAGCGGAAAGCTTGGGAATGTCCACACACACAAAACGAAGAGACACAACTGTAGTAGGAAAGTTCCATGAACAGATAGGAGTTGAGCTAAGCAAGATGGAGTTAGAAGGGTTCTTACTGTTTACATGACGCTGAGGTAGTCCTGGCTAAGACTGACAAGGGCTCACGCTGACGGTGGAAGGGGTGACTGCTGACTAACCATTGTCGGCTAAAACCGAGGTGTTTATATACCATTCCCGAGGAGGGGGGGGGGGGGGGGGGGGGAGAGACATCTGCGAATTTGAACTTTGAACGTCTGGGGCATTCTGCACCCTTTGGACCAGATGGCAACGGGCTGCCGAATTCCTTTTCAGGGTTGTTGGATTGTAGACGTTTTTGACTTTTCAATCTTGCTTTAACTCAGCTCTTAATCTATTACATAGTTTTATTTATTTGTCTTTAGTTTGTACAAAGTACATTACATATGGTGATGCAATGACACAGATTAATCATGCGCATAATTATTTATAGATGTGTTTCTATATACAACATGACAATCTTGTTATAAGTAATTATACAATATAGGGTTGTTGGTTTAAATTACCATATATATATATATATAAATAAATAGTTGTATAGTTTTATAGTTAAGTATTCTATTAAAATTATCTTCATTATTTTGATTATTTAAATTTAAATTATAAAATTTGTAAATTGTTATTATTTAGTATAGATAGAGAGAAAAAAATCCTTTACTTCTAAAACATCATCTAGTTAATTATATATTTATAATTAATAACAATAAAATTTAACAACGTAACGTCTTTTGTATCGGCTTTTACACGTCATTTAGACATACTCTAATCCTATATATAGAATAATAGAAGTGAGAATATATATGATAGTTAGAAAAAAGAGAGAAAGACAGAACCATGCACTATTAATCAAACTAATAATAAGAAAACAAAAAGTTTTGTAAATAAGGTAGATAAGATTGTTAGTATATATATATATATATATATATATATTTATAATTTTATATTTTATTCCTTTTTTTTAAATGATTTTTTAAATTTTTTTATTTTAAAATATGAATATAAATAGTTGTATTTAGTAAAATATCTATATTATGAATTAACTTTTATTATAAGTTTGGTTATTATGTTTTGAAACCCTAATGGTAGACCAGACATATACAAAAAACTTAAATTGGAGTAATTATTGAAAAAAGAGGTCTGCTGAACCGGGACTTCTCAAATAGAAATTTAGCTTTCAACATTTCATCCCTTCTCCCAGTCCCGGTTCAGCAGACCTCTTTTTTCAATAATTACTCCAATTTAAGTTTTTTGTATATGTCTGGTCTACCATTAGGGTTTCAAAACATAATAACCAAACTTATAATAAAAGTTAATTCATAATATAGATATTTTACTAAATACAACTATTTATATTCATATTTTAAAATAAAAAAAATTAAAAATCATTTAAAAAAAAAAGAATAAAATATAAAATTATAAAAATATATATACTAACAATCTTATCTACCTTATTTACAAAACTTTTTGTTTTCTTATTATTAGTTTGATTAATAGTGCATGGTTCTGTCTTTCTCTCTTTTTTCTAACTATCATATATATTCTCACTTCTATTATTCTATATATAGGATTAGAGTATGTCTAAATGACGTGTAAAAGCCGATACAAAAGACGTTACGTTGTTAAATTTTATTGTTATTAATTATAAATATATAATTAACTAGATGATGTTTTAGAAGTAAAGGATTTTTTTTTTCTCTCTATCTATACTAAATAATAACAATTTACAAATTTTATAATTTAAATTTAAATAATCAAAATAATGAAGATAATTTTAATAGAATACTTAACTATAAAACTATACAACTATTTATTTTTATAATTAATTTAGATTTAGCTTGCTAATCTAACCAAATCTACTTGATATGATTTATCATTATGATCAGTTTGCTCCTTAAGTTTTAAATGTAGTATCACTGTTATATTTTTATTATATAGTTTTTACACTATATATATATATATATATATATATATATATATATATTGAAAATAGAGCAATTCATAAATAAATCTTTAATTAAAATGGCATATATTGGATGAAAATATGATTTATTATACCAATATTTCGTTTGGCTGAACGCCAACCTTTTTAGGGTATTATAACATATTAATGTGTGTCAACAACTCAGCGCCACGTCAAGTAAATATAATTAAATCTAAAAAATATGTTTACTAATATACAATGGGGAGAAAAAAATTAATATATATATATATTTATACTAGCGAATGTTCCCGGCTTCGCCCGGTTTTTACCCGAGTAAAAGTTTGCCTAACGAACATTTGTTAAAACGATTCTAGAAAACATCCAATCCACCTATATATAGATTTATAAACGTATATAAATATTGTTATATGCGTTTAAATATACAGGGTGATCCAAAAGTCCCGCACAACTTTAAAAATTAATAACTCCGCGAATGTTTGCGCTAGAGCAATGCGGTAAACACCATTGTGTTCAGGATGCAATGGGATTTTTTATGGCAAATAATAAAAAATCCGAAATTGATTTTAGTTATAACTTTATTCGCTAGATGGCGCCCTACCAGAATCAGCGATTCAGCGGCCAAATTGTTTGATAAATTGACAAATATAACTGAACGACACGTATTTTTACTTTTTGAATACCAGGAAAGAACCCTAATAATATCAAATGATAAATTAATAAAACACCATTTCGCCAAAAGTTAGAAGAAATGGTTAACGATTTTTTAATACAATCTGAGATATGTAAAATAGGTATATGCAAATTAAAACATGTAGCAAAAAAAAACCTGATATTTTAGATGCGGTTTGTTGGAATCCTCTCAGATATTTATATTTCGAAAATAATAATTTTCTATTTTTTTAAATTCAACTCTCTCTCAGTATCGATTATATTTATTTTAATTCATTTGAAAAATATTTATCTATCTCTGATGATTTATTTTACTCTGGAATGCCGTTTTTGTTTTTGTCGTGTCCAATAAAGAGCCTCAGATTATTTTCGTTTGGCCAACAAAAAATGTCCAATTTATATACACATATATTCTTAAATGGGACGGGCACTTGCACAGCGGCAGCCTCCGGTTTAGGAGTGCAAGAGGGCACGTGCACAGCAACAGGCCCTGGTATAGGAGTGCAAGAGGTACGTGCACAGATGCAGTCTCCTCCTTGTTTCCTGATGTAACCTCTGGAACCTCCTCTTCACTTTATTTCTGACTTCCACCTACAGGCTTCTTTCCTGATGTTCGAGGAAGTATCAAATTTCTTGTCTCCACTTGTTTCTTTCTCACAGGTTCTCTTTCTCACATAAATTAACACAAAGCAATAACGCGCCATCTATACATATAAACTAAAAGGATTTAAAAGCGCGAATGTTTCTTTTATACATAAAACGAACTTCTACTGTCCTTAAATTGGCGAAACCGCTGGGAGGGTTCACCACTGATGAGCCAAGCCCTCACAATATATTTTTTAATCGCAGTAAGGACAGTAGAAGTTCGTTTTATGTATAGAAGAAACATTCGCGCTTTTAAATCCTTTTAGTTTATATGTATAGATGGCGCGTTATTGCTTTGTGTTAATTTATTCCTAACTGGCCTTGTCTTTATAGTTTGCTGAAGAGCATTGCTCGAAGCAAATATTTGAATGTAATTCTACTGTCCTATAAGCTTAGGTCCATAGTTTACTTGAAAACCATTTCTAAGATTCCATCCTTCAGTGTAGCATATAAAAGCAGAATGATCCAATACAGTATTAGAGCTCTGAGAAGCGGTCTGGTGGATTAAATTGGCGAAACCGCTGGGAGGGTTCACCACTAATGAGCCAAGCCCTCCCAATATATTTTTTAATCGCAGTAAGGACAGTAGAAGTTCGTTTTATGTATAAAAGAAACATTCGCGCTTTTAAATCCTTTTAGTTTATATGTATAGATGGCGCGTTATTGCTTTGTGTTAATATCTTTGATGTTAAAAATTTCTATACACTTTGAGTATGCGTCCACGAGAACCAAAAACATTCTTCCCATGAACGGACACGATAGATCAAGATGAAGTCGATGCCACGGTTTTTCGGACCAAGTCCATTCCGAGATGGTAGCCGGGGGCATGCTTGCCGATTCTTGGCATACTCTACATTCTCTAGTTAACTCCTCGATGTTACTGTCTATGCCTGGCCACCAGAAAATACCGTCTGGCAATCATCTTCATTTTAACAATCCCCATGTGTATTTCATGCAAGTAATTTAAAATTAAAGATCTTAATTTTTGGGGAATTACCACTCTTTCACGCCATTGAAGACAACCAAACTACAAACTTAATTCCTCATTGATCTTATAATGAGGAGCTAGTGGGTTTTCTCTCGGTACCCTTGTGAATTTCCACACACAGTTGCCTTCTCTAACATTCCTTAATACTATAGACAGTATTTTATCTTGGGGCGTCTCATTAGCCACCTCCATAAAAGAGAACGGTACCTCATTCGACTTCCTAAGAAGAAGTACCTGGTCTTCATCAAGAGACTCCCTGACACTCGTTTCTAAAGAAAGACGTGACAATGCGTCAACATTGGAATTATCACTAGTTTTTCGAAATTACACAGTATAATTAAATGCAGCTTATTTTAAGGACCATCTTTTAATTCTGGATGATGCACATATGGGAATTGGTTTATGAGGTGAAAATATTTGAATTAAGGGTCGGTTGTCTGTGACCAATACAAATTTTCGTCCCAGTAAGTATTGTCTGAATTTCTCAACGCCAAAAGTTATGCTCAACGCTTTCTTTTCTAGTTGAGAGAAACGTTTTTCCGCTTCAGTTATTGTTCTAGAAGCAAAATCTATAGGGCATTCTTCCTTTCTATCATTTCTATGACTCAGAATTACGCCTAGTCTATAGTCTATTAATAATGATTTACATTTTTAAAATAACATTCGATATTTTTTCGTCCAATTCCATCTACAATTTTTATTCAAAAGTTGATAGAATAGAGCTAAAATGTTTGCTATATTCTTTATGAATCTATAATAATAAATTAAGAGTCCTATGAAAGATCTCAATTGCGAAACATTCTTTAGGTTCAGGCGCCTCTATCACTGCTTTAATTTTATTTTCTAAGGGATGCAGTCCATATTTATCCATTTTAAACCCTAAATATTCCACCGATTTCTTTTTAAATGTACATCTATATCTGTTTAACTTTAAACCTTTTTCTAGCAATCATCTAAACACTAGATCCAACTTTTGTTCATGATCTTCAAAGTCTTTTCCTGCGACCAAAATATCATCTATGTAGCAGGCCACACCTGGCAAATCAGAAAATAGGCTTTCCATAATCCTCTGAAATTTATTTGGTGCTACCGCTACGTCATATGGTAGTCTTTTATAAGAAAACAACCTCTTTGTTGTGTTTATATCAACAACAGCTTTGGCTTCTTCCGCTAACATTACTTGTAAGTAAGCCTGTGATAGGTCTAGAGTCGAAAATACGGTGCTTGTAGATAATTTTGAAAAGATCTCATCGATCGATGGAAGGGGATACCTATCTAATTCTATTGCTTTATTAGCTGTACATCTAAAATCACCACATATACTTACACTACCATCCTTTTTTAATACTGGTACTATTGGAGCGGTCCAATATGCATGAACTATAGGTTATAAAATGCAAGAATTCACTAAACGATCAATTTTATTCTCTACTTGTTTAAGCCATTCTCTTCCTAATAAAATTACCTGGATTTTTTCATTTACAATTATTAATCGTAAATATTGGTTGACTTCTTTTACAAAAACATTTCTTTGATCTATAATCTTTATTGATTTACCACAAAAGGATTTTAATCTTAAATTTGTTGGAAATAATAGTTTACCTTGCCAATAATTCTTATAAATATATTTAGGTATTAACGTAACTGGACTTCCTGTATCTATTGTAAAGCACAAAGAATAATCATCTACTGTTAAATTTATTGTGGCATCAGTATCGCCCTGTACAGAATATACGAGGGGCATCCAATAAATAAGTTTCCCTATTTTGTAACAAATAAACAACTTTATTTACAATTATGCAGTTATTTTATTTTCATTATACAACTCATAGACTACTTCTCTACATAATCACCATTTCTGTCCAAACATTTTTGGTACCGTTGTAGTGATTTTTTGATACCACTGTTGTACCAAGCCGTGTCCTGTCTTCGTAGCTAGTGGTTCGCCTCCGCCTGTTTTCAATTCAAATTCAAAACATCTGGCATGATTGTTCCAATCGAAGAGCATCCAATTTCGATTCCAGGAGGCAGTCGAATCATTATTTCGTCAATGGTGACGCGGCGATTTGCTTCCACCACATTCCGAACAGCAGCCACGGCTGCATTGTCCGTAGCAGTAACGGGCCTGTCGCTTCGCTCGTCATCATGCACGTTTTGCCGTCCTTCCAAGAACCATGAACGCCATCGGCGAACCATTTGGATGCTCATACATCCTTCACCATACACTGACACTAAATTGCGATGAATATTGACCGCAGTTTCATTTTTCGCCGTGAAAAAAACGAATTACAGAACGGAGTTCGCAAGTGGACACGTTCACCAGTGGTAGCTCCATGGAAACTGAAGCGCTACGGACTTGCGCGTACGAGTAGAGTGATTTTGAAAGGTCACCAGCTTCCAATGCATCCTAGTGACCATTTCTTACCTACTAACTAATTTTTACAACGTTTCGTTCGCCGAAAAAAAAATAGGGAAACTTATTTATTGGATGCCCCTCGTATATAGTCCTCTTGTACAAATTTACATCCCCACATTCTTATTACTAGCTTTGCAGACCCTACTTAAATGACCCAGTTATTACATTATTATTATTACATTTTAATACAAGTCTTTGTTCTATGAGGTAAAACAGATGCCCTGTGTGAATGTCTTTCACCACATCTATAACACACTATTTTGCCTTTGCCACTTTGCCTAAAAGGCCTATACTGCGCCGTACTATTATTGTACTCACCCTTTTTATCCTTTCAATTCACAGGGGATATTTTGGCCACTAATTTATCTTGTAATTCTCTTGTATTCATCTCCGTCAATTCGAACGAGATCGCCACTGCAAAACCTTTATCCAGGGTGACATCGTCGTCCTCTTGTAGTAGCTTCTTTTGCAGGATTTCCGACTTGATTCCAGCCACAAAACGGTCTCGCATCATGGTTCCCAACATATCGACGAAATTACAATTTATTGCCAAATGTTTCAATTCTCTAAGATATTCCGAAATTGATTCTCCTTCCTGTTGAATTATCTTTAAAAATCTGCATCGCTGTGATATCACTTTCTTCTTTGGATCCAAATGCAGTTTAATTCTTTGAATGATAGTATCAAAGGGTTGATCTTTCATTAGACCAGGAAGAAAATGTCGTTTCCCTGCTTCAAAGTTTCAGAATCTGGTAGCGAGGTAAAAGTCAGCACTTTAATCTCCTCCTTCAGATGCCAAAAAGAAAGCCTCAAATTTTTGTACAAAAAGATCGAAGTGTCCTCCACTGGGCTATAGCATCTAAAAGGTACTATTAACTTTGAACTTGTCATGCTGATCTTTTCT
The DNA here is from genome assembly GCA_030710605.1 of Cordylochernes scorpioides. Taxonomy (NCBI): domain Eukaryota; kingdom Metazoa; phylum Arthropoda; class Arachnida; order Pseudoscorpiones; family Chernetidae; genus Cordylochernes; species Cordylochernes scorpioides. The sequence goes on along the minus strand of CP092871.1, from coordinate 61,116,410 downwards.
ACTCCTTTGTTTTCTTGACCCAGATAGTTTAAAAGATGTAATCTTAACCCATTTTCCTATTTTCTCTCCATAATCCGAGAGTCAGATTTGTTTAAAAGATGTAGTTGTTATACTTGCATAGACGCCGTTTTCCTCAGCTTTTTACTGGCTCTGTAGATCGCGCATCCTCGTCGCCACTTTTGTTGTGTCGTAATTAGACGTACAAGAGCTCAAACTTGACCATGGCCAACAACAAATGTCCAATTTATATATACATATATTTTTACATAATGAGGCTTTAAATAATACAAATAATATTCATCTATTTACATAAACAACGGTTAATATATAGCGAGAAGAGTAGAGGACTGAGCACAGATCCCTGAGGTACACCAGCCCGTGTTCTTCGGTCCTTGGAAAATGTTCCATTGACCCGAACCTTTATCCTTCTTCCCCTTAAGAAGTCTGCAACCAGATTAAGGTTTTTCCTCTTACTCCGATGTTGTGCAGCCTTTCAAATAATTTCTACACTCGATCAAAAGCTGAGGTCATATCCAGGAATACGGCCGTTGTCTTCTTTGGCGGTTTTTCCTAGAAATCTATTATTGATTGACAGAAGTAGAACAGTTTATCAGTTGTACAGTGTCTGGATCTTTAGGCAGTTTGATAAAAGTTTATTTTATTATTGTTAGTGAGCCAGACTATGAGCCTAGAGTGGATAATTCATTCTGTTATTTTACAAAGTATGCTGGTAAGAGCAATTGGCCGATAGTTCTTGCATTCCTTAGCATCTTTGTTTGGTTTCAGTATTGGCACTATAATTGATATCTTCCAATTCTTTGGTAGTTTACCAGTTTGCCATGAAATGTTCAGTATTCGTAGGAGTTGATTTTTAGCTTCGTCTCCAAAGTGTTTAATCATTTGACCAAAGATTAGAGCATCTCCAGGTGACATCTTGGATTTAACTTTCCTATTGATGAATTTAGCTCATTCAGTGTGAAGTCTCTCGAGTAAATATCTTGTTGATGGTAATTTCTTGCTTGTTTAACTAACTTGTTTATATTATTTTTAGAGTCCTGCCTTCATTCCTATAGCTGAGTCTGGAAGTGCTTGAAAGATATTCAGCAATTATGTCAGCCATCTGTTTGTTCGTTCTCGCTGTTCATATCGGTTAGAGTTTTGGAGGATTAGTGTTGGTTTTAATTGTTTTATAACACTAATTATATTTCAGTGATGTCTTTCCTTTTTTGGATCCATTTTTTTCGCAGAATTCTGCCCATTTTTCTTGTTTGAATATCCAAATTTCTAGTTCTATTTTGTGACTAATTTCAATGAGTTCCTTTATGATTTCTTCTGTTTTATTTGTTTTAAGAAGTTCATTTTTATTGTCTCTTTCTGCAATCATTGCCTCGATATTGTGGTCCTTCCAGTAAAGTTTTCACAGGTCTTTACGTCTACCTCTAGGTATCGATACTTTTGCAGCTTTAGATATGTTCAAAGAGAATTTTTCCAATTTTTTGTCAATTGTTCTGTGATTTAATTCTTCGTTGCACAGTTCTTCAAGCTTTTCTGTAATTTTTTTCCCAGTGTTCTTCTATTCTGTTGGAAATTCTCAATTTTGAATTTTAGGGTTGTTAAAATTGGTCTGTGGTCACTGATTGCACTTTTCAGAATTTTCCATTGTGTTGTGGGTGCGATGTTGTAATTTATCGCTGTGATGTCTATTGCGGATTCTGTGCCTGTGGACTTGGATAGATAGGTGTTCTTTTCGTTATTTAACGGCGTAAGGTCGAGGTCGGTTAGCATGTCCTCAACCTGCTGACCTTTGTTATCCTGGACAGGTGATCCCCAAGTTGGTCTTTCGGCGTTAAAATCACCAAGTATGATTGCGATATCCGAAGATGCTTCACTTAATGTCTCTATCAGGCCTGTATTGATGCTAGTATTATCGTGGTGATCAACATTTATGATTGGAATTGTTTTACCTGTAAGATAGATTTCTATTGCCTGAGATTCTGTCGTGCCTTCTCTAGGCTTACTCTGATTATAGGCGATTTCCTTAAATTTTATTTCTAGAGTTTTAATCAAAACGGCAAGTCCTCCTCCGAATTTTCCCGGTCTGTCCATTCGTAGTGTTGTATAATCTTTGATATTGAATCTAAGATTCTGATTCAATTTTGTCTCCTGAGGACAATTAATATGTACATTGTTGTCACAGAGAAGACAAGTCAGCTCTTTATTTTCCTCTGGGTACCATTTATATTCAGTTGTAGTAGATTGAATTGTGTCCTCGTAGTATATTTCCCATCATGAGCTCGAGCTGCAGCTCCTGACGCGGCGGTTACCCCGGACGCGGTAGCATTACTGGATATATCAGTTTTGCTCTTCATTTGAAAATGAGTGCCGTTGCAACGTTAGTCATCTTGGAAACGAACCAGAATTTGGTCAAATATTCCAAGGGTCCAGGGGGGACCGCAAGGAGGTGTGGTCGAACTTCTCCCCTTCCATTTGGAATGCCGTCACTACCTGATAAAGCACTCTTGGTGAATTTTTAAAATTGTGATTCAGAATCTGCCACTGAAGCTTTACGAGCGTTTCGTTCCTTTAAAGATATTCGAAGCGGTAAAGGACCAATGAGTTGCTACTCTCTAAAGTGATTGATTAAAAGTTTTGAGGAAACTGGATCTCTGGAAGCAAAACCTCGGAGTGGAAGACCATCGACATGCAAGTCAGTGGCTGTTACGGTTTTTCAGAATGCTGAAGCTATTGAAACGTTATTCACGTATGGAGAAGTAAGTGCTAGACAAGTTTCTCGACAAACGGGGATTTCGTATGGAACAGTTTGGAGAGAACACACATTTATAATTTTTCTAGAAAAATATCCTAACAAAATTCAAAGTTTTCACGAGTTGAAAGTCAGCGATTTTGAGAAGCGTCAAGAATTCGCTGCATGGGTTTTCCGGCAAATTGATATTGATGAAAACTGGCTGTCAAATGTTCTAAGAACAGATGATGCTCACTTTTATCTAAAAGGAGAATTTAACATTCAAAACTGCCTCATTTTGGCAACAGAAAACCCTAGGAGTTTTACAGAAATACCATTTCATCAGCACAGAGTTACAGTTTTGTGTGGGTTCACTTCTTCTTTTATTATTGGGCCATTTTTCTTTGAAAAAATCAATGGAAGAACTTTTAAAACCGTTTTCGTAACTGGTGAACGTTATGTTCAACTTTTGAGAGAAAAGGTTATTCCCATATTGCAGGACAGACAAGCACTAAGCGAAATAACATTCACGCAAGATGGAGGACCTCCTCATATCTCCCGCGGTGCCAAACAATTGCTGAAGGATACGTTCGGTGGAATTCGTTGATAAGTCTCCACTTTATATACCAGTGGCCTCCAATATCACCAGACTTGACGCCTTACAATTTCGGTTATGGGGGTACATTAAGTCGCGTTTTTATCGATGCCGGCCTACCACATTGGCCATGTTGAAGGCTTCTATCAGATGGCACGTTTTATAAATTTCAACTATTTAATTGTGACCATTCTGTCATCTATCGTCTGCAGGCGGTGTTTGAGAATGAAGCGCCACATTGAGCAAGGATTGTGACCTAATACAAGAGAGAAGGCAGTTACCTCATGTGTTATATTTTGCAGCTCTTTGTTTTGGGTTATGGGAATAATAAATGCTGTCCTCACATCTTGACTCTTTTTTTTTCTGTGAACAGTATTTTTTTTAAAATACAATATAACGCGGCTGATGATTGTAAAACGAAAATTAAAATTATACCGCGAATGTTTCTTTTAAAAATCGAAATTTATTTTCAAAGAGAAATAGCGACATTTCTAACTTTGAGGATGAGGTATGGAAAGGTGAAACATGAAGAGTAATGGAGAACGGAAAAATAAAAATAAAAAGTGTTCAGGGGCGGGAAGGGTGTGGGTTCGATTCCCGCCCCTGGACACTTTTTATTTTTCCGTTCTCCATTACTCTTCATGTTTCACCTTTCCATACCTCATCCTCAAAGTTAGAAATGTCGCTATTTCTCTTTGAAAATAAATTTCGATTTTTAAAAGAAACATTCGCGGTATAATTTTAATTTTCGTTTTAGTAATTTTTTTGTTTGTCATTTGCCCACATTTTATATTATGTCGTGCAGGCCAAAGTGTTATTACTTCTCGAATAACACTGGTATACACAATTTTACCCCTTATGTTTAGTTTATCGCTTTTCGCTCATTAGAAGATATAGCATAAGGAATAATCTCTTTATCCCCCCCCCCCCCAACTTTAGATATTTTGCGCAAAAAATAATACAAAATGATTTTACTACCACGTTTTTCAACGCAAAAGGTCGATTTAAAAATGATTTTTTTGAGGGGATACATTTTCAAAATTATGTACAGTATAATAAACAATGATAATATTTGACAAACCCATAGGATATTTGGAATAAAGTACGACAAATATATTTTGTCACTCCCCTCTATATTTCATTTTTGGATCATGACAAATATCCAGTTAAATAGTCAAGTGTCGCCAATTAGTCAAGAAACTATACATTCCTTATAGCACGAAATCCTATTAGTAGTGCCATCATAATTTTTGGTACTATATTAACATTTCAAAAATCGTGTATTGATATCAGTAGTTATTTTCAAACATTCAATTTATTTCACAAAACTCCATCTAAAATATAAATATTTTTTGATACATGTTTTAATTTGCATATACCTATTTTACATATCTCAGATTGTATTTGAAAATCGTCAACCAATTCTTCTAACTTTTGGCGAAATGGTGTTTTATTAATTTATCATTTGATATTATTAGGGTTCTTTCCTGGTATTCAAAAAGGAAAAATACGTGTCGTTCAGTTATATTTTTCAATTTATCAAACAATTTGGCCGCTGAATAGCTGATTCTGGTAGAGCGCCATCTAGCGTTTAAAGTTGTAACTAAAATCAATTTCGAATTTTTCATTATTTGCCATAAAAAATCCCATTGCATCCTGAACACAATGGTGTTTACCGCATTGCTCTAGCGCAAATATTCGCGGAGTTATTAATTTTTAAAGTTGTGCGGGACTTTTGGATCACCCTGTACTTTTGAAACACATAATTTTTTTGAAAACATTTATTAAATTTTAAATAAGATATTTTCTTTAAATATATATTAATATTGAAATGCCAAGGTTTTTTTTTTTTACATCATTAGAATATTATATTACTAAATCCTCAAATTAAATATTAAATTTATTACACTTGTAACACATTTTAGCATTTTTACAATTTATAAATGTAATTTCACCATATGTAGGTTTTCCATTAGAAAATAGTTCTTCTGGTGTAAATTTTTCATTGTTTTTAGATGGTGTTCCGATTTTTTACATATACAAAAGTATTCATGGCTTCTGCCCAGAATTTTGTTGGTAGTTGAGATTCAATTAGGAGAGCTCTAGTTCCCTCAATTAAAGTTCTATTGAATCTTTCTGCTTTTTCCCATTCTGTTGTGGAGAGAAAAATGTTGTCCTTTGGTGTTGAATTCCCTTTTCTTTCAAAGTTGCCATTTCATTATTTACAAATTCAGTGCCATTGTCTGTTCTGATGCTTTTAATTTTCCTTTCAGTTAGATTTTCCACTCTTTCAATAAAACTTTTAAATATTTGGGGTGTTTCTGATTTAGACTTTAAAAATTCAACAAATAATTTTCCTGAATAATCATCAACTATTGTCAATATTTACTTTGCTTTACCAATGGATAGTTCTTTGATAGGTCCAATAAGATCAAGGTGTAGAAGGTCTAGTTGATTCTTTGACTGGTTGTATTTTATCTCCTTGAATGGTAATCTAGTGCTTTTTGCCCTTATGCAGGTAATGCGTTGATCACAGGAATGTTGGCTTCATTGTAGTTGAAATTGTAAACTGAAGAGTGTTGTTTCATTAGGTGCATATAATGTTTATTTATGTGACAGAGTCTTATATGCCATTTATCCCAGTTGGAATCACTAGTCTTATAGGTTTTTGGGTCATTTTCAGTGAATGAGTTATATCAAATAGAATTGATTATGTTAAAATCATTACTCTTTTTTGCTTTTATTAAGGTTCTACCTTGTTCATCTATGATATAGCTGCCTTGTATATCAAATATAATCATTTTATTGTCTTCAACTATCTTGCTAACTGATAAAATATTTTCATTTAAATCTGGAACATGTAATACATCCTTTATAATAAAGGGTTCATTATCATTATCCCTCAATTTTACATTTCCTGAAAATTAGGTTTTTATGTAACTATTATCAGCAAGAATTATTTTTCTTTTATCATCTTGAGGTTCTTCCAGGTATTCAAAATGCGATGTCATATGGCTTGATGCCTCACTATCCAAAATCCAAAGTTGTTCCAAATTTTTCCTTTCTTTCACTAGTTTTGCAAATTCACTTGCCTTTTCTTCTTTGCCAATTGTTGCCTTTTGATACTTATTTGGCCTATTTGTTTTATATCCACTTGGTCTTGGTTGGGAGGTCTGTTTTACCATTGTCTTCCCATTGTTTTCTGGGTTGTGCCAGCATTCGTTGGCTTTATATACTTGTTTATGGCAGATAAAACATTTGTACATTTTTGATGTCTTTGTTTTTTTATAATGTTTATATTTATTCTTATTATATACCTTGTAAGCTGAGGAATGTTCGTCTTTTTCTTGATTGCAGTATCTTTCTTGGTATAATTCGAATAGGCGTCGAATATTATCAATAGTTGGATTGTCCATACTGTCTATTTGCATGGCAATAATGTTATATTTTGAAGGTAATCCTTTAATAAGTGCAGTGGTGAATTCTTCTTCATCTATTTCAGCACCGAGAATTCTTGCATTTTCAAGCATTTTTTCTGCTCTTAGAATGTATTCTTGCCATTTTTCTTCTTTCTTCATTTGTAGCCGCGATACTTCATTTCTAGCTTCAATGCTTTTTCTTTTTACGTTACCTTCATATCTTTTTTGCAAAGATGTCCAAATTTCCTTGGATGTGTTGCAGGTAAGAATAAGTGCGACTTGCGAATCATTCATTGCGCATGTAATAATACCTTTTGCTTGGGCGTCTTGTTGGATCCATTTCGCCTTTTCGGCTTCATCTTTTGGTGAATCTTGTATTAAAAAATGTGCTAAAGCTTTTCCTTCAAGCACAGAGAGGATTATAAATTTCCATCTAGCAAAATTATTGCCATCAAGTTTCGGTATATTTAATTGCGACATATCCGCCATTTTTGTTTTTATAATTATTATTCTATATCGCAGTTGAAGATGGTGCTGGGCCCATAACCTTTATTGTTTTTTGATGATTGACAGACTTATCCTTTAAATGTATTATTTATTATACATACATTACAATAAGAAAACACAATAAATACAAAAGATAATAGTGGCTATATATTTTTTTAATCAAGTTTTGTTTGTCACTTTTATCAATAACAATTTTTTTATTTTAGGTTATCATCATATCCAATCTCACAGAATCTCAATTCTTTCGGCCCAGTCCATCACAAAATTTCAGTTGTAAACACTCTCTCTAAAATATTAACAACACATTGCTCAATGAAAAATGATGAAAATATGGAGAGAAATAGAATTTTTAAAGACCTAAAAAACAATGATTACCCAGATAAATTTATTAAAAAACACCTTTATAAACCTAAATTTGTATAATCAAGTAACAACTCTGATCAATCAAAAAGGTTTTATAGCACCCTCCCTTACAGCTAAGGCTCTGAACGAATTGCCAGAGTCTTAAAGAGAAACAATATAATTGCTACATATAAATCTTCATTCAATTTGAAAAAAATTCCTACGCCACCCAGACACCAAACAAATTAGCAAATTAGAAAACAAAAAAAAATGTAATTTACAAAATACCATGTAATGATTGCCCCGCCAAATACATAGGAGAAACAAGCAAGCCTCTAAAAGATCGAATCAATCAACATAAAGCTGGTTTAAGAAATTATAATCCATTATCACTCCTTGTAGACCACGCTTTGAAAAACAACCACACACCGGACTTTGATAAAACATATATTTTATACCAGGACATAAATGAAAAACATTGCCGATTATTTTTGGAAAGTTGGACCTCCGCAGTAGACAAAGATAGTATTAATAGGAAAATTGAACTACCAGAGATATATTCGCAATTTAGATCGTCATAAAATATTTAAAGTTTAATTTTTCATTCATTTTTTTTTTACTTCAAATTCCCGATATCTTAGGTCTATATTTTAATTAATTTTATAGGGAGAGGTACACATTTAGAAGCACGTAAAAATGTTTTAATGCTCAAAACGCATTTTTCCTTTTATATATCTTTCTTTTAATTTATGCAACATCGTTTAAGTTTATTTCAAATACAATCACACGCTTATTTTATATACGTATATGTATTATGTTATTATATATATTGATAGTTCAATGTCTTCAATGTTTTATTTTTGTGATATCATTTTTTAAAAATATTTTCCCATTTTCACTTATATTTTATTTCGAATTTCACAATTTTACATTTATTTTTTTTTATTTTTTTTATTTCAACTAACTTTTCAAACAATTTTTACGCTTTGTGTTTTCAGTAAAAATTTTAGTTTAACATTTCTTTTATATATATTTTGTTATTTTTATACGAAAAATCTTTTTACACATAGTACAAATAATTTTAAAATATAAAATAGGCGTTATTGTTAATTTTCAAAATATTCACACCCATATTTTACAAAAATATTTTGTTCATAATATAAATATATTTATCAAAATTTTCTCCCCATTGAATATAACAAAAAATATTTAAAAACTTAATGCTGTTGACGTTATGTGGCGCTGAGTTTGTTGTTGACACACTTTAAAATGTTATAACACCTTGATAAAGGTTGGCGTTCAGCCAGCTGAAATATTGGTGAAATAAATAATTTTCTGATCCAATATATGCCTTTTTAATTATATATATATATATATTTTTTTTTCTCTCTCTCTACTAAATAATAACTATTTACAAATTTTATAATTTAAATTTAATTGATCAAAATAGTGAAGATAATTTTAAAACAAAACTGGACTATAAAATTAAACAACTATTTATTATTATAATTAATTTAGATTTAGCTTGCTAATCTAATCAAATCTACTTGATATGAGTTATCATTCTTATCAGTTTGCTCCTTTAGTTTTAAATTTGGAATCACTGTTATAATTTTGCTATATAGTTTTTACACTATATATATATATAACAAAATATAGTAAGTAAGAGTAAACTGATAAGAATGATAATTTATATCAAGTAGATTTGATTAGATTAGCAAGCTAAATTTATAAATATATATGGATGATGTGTAAGAAGTAAAGAATTTTTTTTTCTCTCTCTCTCTATTAAATAATAACAATTTACAAATTTTATAATTTGAATTTAAATAATCAAAGTAATAAAGATAATTTTAATACAAAACTAAACTATAAAACTAAACAACTATTTATTTATATATATATATAATATATATATATATATAAATAAATAGTTGTTTAGTTTTATAGTTTAGTTTTGTATTAAAATTATCTTTATTACTTTGATTATTTAAATTCAAATTATAAAATTTGTAAATTGTTATTATTTGATAGAGAGAGAGAAAAAAAATTCTTTACTTCTTACACATCATCCATATATATTTATAAATTTAGCTTGCTAATCTAATCAAATCTACTTGATATAAATTATCATTCTTATCAGTTTACTCTTTAAATTTTAAATATAGAATCACTATTATATTTTTATTATATAGTTTTTACTTATATATATATAAATTTATAAAATTACATATTACAACAGATTGGATGTTTGCTAGAATTGTTTTAACAAATGTTCGTTAGACAAACCTTTACTCAGGTAAAAACCGGGCGAAGCCGGGTACATTCGCTAGTTAAAAATAAAGAACGCATATCCTAACCACTAGCACATGTGCTTTTTAGGAACTTTGACAAGAGGCCTACCCGAATTGTTATTTTATTCCTGGAAAACCGGAGTTCTTAGATGGCCCGTTTCCACAGCACCAATTCTCTCTTCTAAAGCAGATTTTTTTTCAGTTCTTCTTTTACAGAGGAGATTTCATCTTCTAAGCATTTGAACTTAATCCCCAAGCTTTCTTTTAACTCTTGATGTTGAGCTTGAATAGCTTTCCGAGTTTCTTGGTTTTGAGCTTGAAGAGCTTGGTTTTGAGCTCCAATAGCTTCACGAGTTTCTCGGTTTTGAGCTTGAATAGCTTACAATATATCTTCCATTTTTCTGGTAAGTACCATAAATTATTCAGGCTTCACCTAAAGACCCCACATCTTACACCAAATTGTTGCGTTGTTGGTTAACAAAGCATAACTTCCGTGGGTACAAAGGATCTTTAGGACTTTATTTAAGTCTAATAAATAAAATAATTACAGAAGAGTGCATAATTTAAAACAACAATAAATAAAACAGCAGTTACAAACTCACCAACTGCAGCACGGTGATGGAAAGCAGGAGCAGAACAGGAGACATAAGTTCGTAGAACCTTCCACGAAGTACACCTGCGTCGGCGGTAAGCAGCAGTCCGACCTCTTGAGACAGCAGCTTGCTTGGAGTTCACCACGTAGCTTCGTTCTTCTACTTCACTTCTTATCTTTCTTCCCCTGGCATGAGTTTCTCCTCCCTATATAACCCGGAGTAGATCTTTCCAGAACGGTCACGGTTGGTCAGCCAATCAGAAAGCCGCCAGCACCGAGCCTTGCGCAATCGCTTTAGATTGGCCAATCTTCCGTTTTTTCTACATTATTCTTAAATATTCTAGAATATTCTCTCTCCATTCTGGAATGTGCTTTTCTTTCTACGTAACAATATATATATATATATTGTGATAAGTGAGTGATCATATATATTGTGACGAAGAAATAATTTATTAATTAAATTATTCAATGAAACTATTCAACAGATTATATAAATATATATTAATCTTTTATGTAAAATAATTATCAAAATATCTCTTTGCTTGCTTGCTCAAGATTCTCTAGCTGTAAATAGTTTTTGCTGACTTGTTAATAATTGCCGACTTGTCGCCGTGACGTCATCAATAAATACTTTTACATCTTAGGATATTTCAAGGCTTGATTTCTACGCTACAACTGGTGAAGAAACAGCAACCATGACCATCAAGAAAGAAGCAACAAATCAGGTAGGTTCATTTTTTATACAACATCTACCTAGAAACCCCTCAATGTTCTCTGGTGAGGGTTCTGAAGATCCCCATAACTGGTTGAAAAAGTATGAACGTGTGGCGAAGCATAACCAATGGGATGAAACACTTTGTCTCGCCAACGTTTACTTTTATTTGACCGGCACTGCTCTCAAATGGTTTGAGAACAATGAGGAGAGCATCCTGACATGGACGGAGTTCATGTCCCAGTTAAAATCAGTTTTCGGAAAAAACGAAAACTTGAGGTTACGAGCAGAGAAAACCTTAAAAACTCGCGCACAATTAAAAGGTGAAAGCACCGAATTTTATATTCAAGACGTCCTGCGCCTCTGCAAAGAGGTAGACCCTCATATGAATGAGCAAGATAAAATATCCCATTTGATGAAAGGGATAGCAGAGGAGCTCTACCAGGCACTTCTCCCAAGAGATGCACATACCACTCAACAATTCGTCACCGAGTGTCGCCGCATTGAAGCGCTACATTGTAAGCGAGTGACCCCAACCAGGTACGAGCGACTACCAAATGTGGCGTCTCTCAGTGATCATGATGACAGGGCAGATCTGTCATCTATGATTAGGCAAATAGTTCGCGAGGAGGTACAGCGAGCATTAGCCTCTCCTAGAGAAGAACCAGAAATTTCTGCAATTGAACATATGGTGCAGCAAGAAATTGAAAAAACAATTGCGCCAATTTCTAGAAGTGTCCCTCAAAATAGAGCGCCAAGGCCATTACCAAGCCCTAGGTACGAGTTCCAACCCAGAAATTTCCAACCTAGACCGCAGCAGCCAAAACAATTAAACGGAAGACGCGATACCAACGAATGGCGAACCACGGAAGGTAAGCCAATCTGTTTCCACTGCGGACGCCCTGGCCACGTCGTGCGCTACTGCCGTGACAGGAGGAGAGAATATGAAGGAGAACAAACTTGGAATTACAAACAGAGAGATAGGCTAGAGCCTAGAACATTCTATAATTCTCGGAGCAGCCAAGAGCCCAACGACGACCTGCCAAGAGAAAATAGACGCCGCTACCGAAGCCCCTCTCCTCACACTGGCCGAAAAGGACAATATTCGTCTCCTGATAGAAGAGCCAGCCAGTCGCCTCGCCGTTCCCGTCAGGAAAACTAGAAGATGCGTCCTATTTTGGAGGTAAGGCCGCAAAATTTATAAATCCTCCCTTATCGACTACATTAGAATTAAAAGAAAATTACATAGACATGAAAATAGAAGGAAAAATGACGCGTGCCCTCGTCGACTCAGGAGCCTCATATTCTGTCATTTCTGAGAGGTTCAGACTCAAACTAAAAAAAATAATGTTTGCCGAAACTGACGTCACATTACGAGTAGCCAACGGTAAAATTGTAAGACCAAAAGGACGCTGCACACTGAAACTGGACTTGAATGGACTTACAGGAAAGCTTTGAATTTGTCGTTATGGAAGACTGTAGTCACGAAGTTATTCTTGGTTGGGACTTTTTGAAGTTATCTAGGGCGATAATTGATTCAGCTGACGACACACTCTTCTTAGAAAAATGTCTTTTTGAGGATACCCCTAAGAACAGCTCCCCTCTCTACTCGGAATTGGAATATAGAATCGAACCCGCCTCTATTCAGTTAATAGAAGTAGCAAGTCGTGACATTCCTAATGACGCAATTGTGGTGGCAGAATGTCGAAAAGAGCTATTGCTGGAAAGAGAACTAACGGCTCCCTCCTCTGTCATTTCACTTACCAATAACCGAGGTAAACTTTGGGTGGTGAATTGGAGTCCATATCCGAAACTAATCCCACAGGGGATGCATGTAGCCGATAGTGCTGTCATCGAAGATAGTAAATTATGTACTCTAGCCGATTGTAACCAAGTTGAAACAGAGGCGGAACATTCTGAAGACCCAAAAACCTCGGAATTTTTTATAGATGATTCGCTTGATGAATCTCAAAAAGAAAAATTAAGAAATTTGTTAAAAAACTATACAGATATTTTCGAATTTAATAAAAGAAAACAATTCAAGGACGTCAATGTTAAACACCGAATTAACACTGGAGACCACCTACCGACCAAACAAAGACCTTACCGAGTTGCACCAAGAGAACGCCAAATTATTCAGGATGAGGTAAACAAGATGGAAAAACTTGACATCATTCAGCCCTCTGAAAGTCCGTGGGCCTCACCTGTAGTATTGATAAGAAAAAAGGATGGAAGCTGGAGATTCTGCGTCGATTACCGCCGCCTTAACAAAATAACAAAAAAGGATGTCTACCCTCTCCCAAGGATCGACGACACTTTAGACTGCTTACGGGGAGCTAGATTTTATTCTTCCATGGACCTCCAATCAGGGTACTGGCAAATCGACGTAGAAGAATCGGACCGTGAGAAGACAGCATTTATAACTCCAGATGGACTGTACGAGTTCAAAGTAAAGCCATTTGGGTTATGTAATGCTCCAGCTACCTTCGAACGAATGATCGATAATCTTCTGAAGGGTCTTAAGTGGACTATTTGCTTGTGTTACCTCGATGACATCATAGTTTTTTCAGATGGCTTTGAAGAACATCTAAGACGCCTTCAACTTGTATTAAATTGCCTTAAGAAAGCCGGATTATGTCTCAATTCCAAGAAATGCAAGTTTGGTGCAAAAACTATCACGGTTCTTGGACATGAGGTGAGTGAAAATGGAATTCGTCCCGACCAAGAAAAGATTCGAGCAGTCCGCGACTTCGCTACGCCAAGGTCATTGAAGGAAGTTAGAAGTTTTCTTGGCCTTTCATCCTACTACCGCCGCTTCATACCCAATTATGCCCACGTAGCCCAACCCTTGAATGACCTTTTGAAGAAAGACTCAGCATTTAATTGGAACCAGGAAGAGCAAAATGCATTTGAAGCTCTCAAGTCAGCGTTAATTTCCGAACCCGCTCTTGGACATTTTGATTACTCATCCCCAACCGAAATACACACTGACGCAAGCAACTACGGAATAGGAGCAGTATTAGTGCAGATACAAAAGGGAAAGGAAAGAGCCATTGCTTATGCATCCAGAACCTTAAATAAGGCAGAAAAAAATTATTCAACCACAGAAAGGGAATGCCTTGCCATCATTTGGGCTATCAATAAATTCCGACCATATGTCTTTGGACAGCCGTTCACTATTGTTACAGACCACCACTTTTTGTGCTGGCTGACCAACCTCAAAGACCCATGTGGGAGGTTAGCAAGATGGGCACTTCGGCTGCAAGAGTTTGACGTCACTGTCGTGTATAAGAGCGGAAGGAAACATCAGGACGCAGACTGCTTATCAAGAAGTCCATTAGAATACAGTGAAGATATGGAGGAAGATATTCCAAGCATAGTGACTTTGCAGAACTTTAGCGAAGAGCAGATGAATGATCAAGCTCTTAGAAAAATTGCTGACCAATTACAAAGTACTCCTAATAATACCTTTGTAAAAATCGATAACACGCTCTACAGAAAAAATTATGATCCAATGGGGAAACCATGGCTTTGGGTGGTTCCACGCCATTTAAGGCAGGAATTACTGAAAAATTTCCATGATTCACCCACTGCTGGTCACCTCGGATTTACTAAAACCTATGACCGAATAAGAAAAAAGTATTACTGGCCCGGAATGTATAGAACGGTTAGAAAGTATGTGGCACACTGTTCAGATTGTCAGAGGCGTAAACATCAGCCCCAACTCCCCTCAGGGCACTTACAGCCAATACCTGTTCCTGAAGTTGCTTTTGAAAAGGTAGGAATGGATCTCCTGGGGAGATTTCCAACATCAGAAGGTGGCAACCGTTGGATTATTGTATGTACGGACTACCTAACGAAATATGCGATAACTAAAGCCCTACCCACAAGTGAATCCATGGAAGTTGCCAAATTCTTCATTGAAGATGTCATCTTAAAGCACGGCGCGCCGAGGGAATTAATCACGGATAGAGGAAGGAACTTCACATCTTCAATGATAAGTGATCTGAACAACCAGTGCAGAATAACCCATCGGAAGACGACCGCCTATCACCCCCAGACAAACGGCCTCACGGAGAAGTTGAATAAGACCATAGCAGACATGCTGTCCATGTATGTAGATGTCAACCAGAAAGATTGGGACAGGATTCTTCCATTCGTTACATTTGCATACAACACAGCAAAACAAGAGTCAACTGGGTTCACCCCATTTTTCCTTGTACACGGGCGTGAAGCCGAGACTCCACTGGACGTGTTATTCCCCAAGTTATTGCCAGAAGACGACGATTTCATCCAAACTCTAGGGGCAAGAGCCGAAGAAGCACGAAAACTGGCACGTATCCACTCCATGAGATCTCAAGATAGCAATAAACAACGCTATGACGCCCATCACAGAAATATAATTTATCAGCCTGGAAATCTTGTATGGATCTTTATCCCTGTGCGTAAAGTGGGATATTCGGAGAAACTAATGAGACGTTACTTCGGCCCATACAAAGTAACCCGAAAAATATCTGATGTGACCTATGAAGTTGAAACATTCGGAAACCAGCAAGGTCGTCGTAAAACAAAAGATTTAGTTCACATTTGTAGGATGAAACCATATTTAAACCCAGAGGACCAGGAGGACCACCTAGAAGAGGACCCAGAAGATGACTCGACAAACTTCCAGGAAGAAGACATCCCCACTGAACGAACACAACAACCACAGACCCGCGTAGAGATCTCAGGCCCTATCACCCGTTCTCGAGCCTTGAGACTGAGGATGTAAGTCTCCTTCTGAGCATCGGGTCGATGCTCTTTATAGGAGGAGGCTATGTGACGAAGAAATAATTTATTAATTAAATTATTCAATGAAACTATTCAACAGATTATATAAATATATATTAATCTTTTATGTAAAATAATTATCAAAATATCTCTTTGCTTGCTTGCTCAAGATTCTCTAGCTGTAAATAGTTTTTGCTGACTTGTTAATAATTGCCGACTTGTCGCCGTGACGTCATCAATAAATACTTTTACATCTTAGGATATTTCAAGGCTTGATTTCTACGCTACAATATGGCATATAGCCAGAAGCTTATAACATAAATTACTAGAATTTTAAAATAATTGGTGACGACGCTCCTATTTTAAAATTTTATTAAAGCGAAATTCAAGAGAAGCTTTAATAATAATTATAATAATAAAGGGTCTCAAGGGCGTCACTTATTCTCTTTAATAGTGATTACTATTACACTTATTTATAATGTATTAATAGTAATTACTATTTAGAACAAATTACAAGGTTGCTGATTTCCTGATAGAAACTATCACATTTCCAAGTTGGAATCGGTGTAACTCTAAACCTTTTTTTTTTTGTTATATATATTTATTAAACAGTTCTATTGAGTATTATCTAAAGTACGAAAGTGAGTCGCCATAACGTCGGAATAATAATAATAATAAAAAAACTTTTAAAGTTACACCGATTCACTCTTGGAAATGTGATAGTTTCTATCAGGAAATCAGCAACCTTATAATTTGTTCCTAATAGTGATCACAAAATTATAAGCGACGCCCTTGATCCTTTATTATTATAATTATTATTATTATTAAAGTTTCTCTTGAATTTCGCTTTAATACAATTTTAAAATAAGAGCGTCGCCGCCAATTATTCTGTAATTCTAGAAATTTATTTTATAAAGGCGAGAAACATGCACGTGTATCCTGAAGATTCATAGAACAAGCCAATATGCTGCTCGCAGGTGACGCCGCCACATTTGGATGTGATTCACGATGGTTACCATATTATAACTAACATCTTTACAACTTATGCCGTCTCCGATCAGATTTAAATGGAGTTCTATCCATCTCAATAATGTGACTTCCCCTTTAGCAGCGTGATTCAGTCCTTGGGTTTCATTGGTCCACATCTGTATCTTCTATTATCTGTACCAGGCATAGCTTTCTAATTAATTAAGGAATTCCTGAATATATTGGCATAAATAGAAATGTAAACAAATGTTTTCACATTTAGTTTTTTTTTTTTTTTTTCAAATTTTACAGTTGTCTCTTGTATTTTTTGTTCAACCCCCAATGTTGTATAGAAAGAGTTCCAGTTGCTGTAAGTTTTTCTACGTTTGTGTAGATGCTGACTATCCTTATAAGTATTAAGTTGTTAGCAGTAGTACTATTCAGATGCAATCTGGGCATTACGGCCGTGTGGGCTACCATGTTCAGTGCCAATTTGTAATGTGTTTGTTTTGCTGTTTTTAACTTCGCAATTTAAGCTTGCCTGACCGGCTTCAGAGAAACACCATTGCGCAGTAGTATCATTAGCGTCTTCCTGTAAGTCGCGATAAGGAAGTTAATGACTAAGAGACCGGGTTGTGCTACAGCCTCTATTATCTGGTGTACCCAACATAAAACCTTATCCACATTTCCTATCTTGAACTTTAGCTAGCTAGTTTCCCATAATAGCTGATGCGGCGTAGGGTTTATTTGACACGAAAACTTGAGATGGCAATGACATCCCTCTACCGCGAGAGGTGGGGTGTTTGAAAGTAGTCATATAAAGTTTAGATTATTCATCGCAAATGTGAAAAAAAATCGATGGCTTCATTCGCATCGCAGGAAAAAATTGAAGCAGACAACGGAAAAAAGCGCTTTTTAAAATTAAATTTTGACCACAAGGATAACTTAGTTCTGCTGCACGTGGCCAAAAACTTGCAGCACTAAAAAGAATCAAAGTGGTAGTTGTCCTGCTAAGAAATTAGAAACGAATATACGAAACTGAATGCGCGTGCAATCCTTCACTACAAATCTACCTCTCAGAAGCACAAAATGTGGAAAAAATATTTAACCAATGTTTATAAAACAAAGAACTTTGAAAGTTAAACGATTTATAGCCTGTCAGAGGATTCTATGGCTACTTTTCCGCGAGGATATCACGGAATTTTGGAACAGCGACCCTTTAAATTGCTACTTCTGCAATTTTGGCATCAAAGACAATTTGGTCCATTATCTATTCCATTGCCCATTCCTACAGGAAAAGAGACTGGAAATTCGCGAAATTTCGGGGCTAACTCACTACAATGAACAACATGTATATAAAATTTTCACTACTCTCCTGCTGGACAAAACATTTGTTTATAAATATTTTAAATTTTTCAAGGCGATTGATATAATGAGGGAAGAAGTGCTCAACTCCACAGACAACGGCTGATTGATCCCTCTCCCCTCTAAATTGCTATTCCTCCTCACTCATGTACATATATAACATTTTAGGGGAATCCCCTTGTAAGACAATAGTGTCTTAATAAAGGTTTTTTGTTGTTGTATAAAACAAAGAATAGAGAATGAGCGTGACAGATGTTCATGTTCCACAGATGCATTAGGCACTCATCTACAAGATGCACAAAATCACCTTTATTTTGATGTTGTGCCTACTTGCGCTGTTCATCAAAACCAACCGTCTAGTATATTTTCTATTTCGATAATTTTAATAAGAATAAACGATTACAGTGTCGGCATACTTATAACTTGATTACCTTGCAAAATAGTCCTTCGATCTCCCGTCTGCTTACCTCACAACTCCGTAATATTTATTTTCTTGGATTATCTTCCAGCCAACGTAACAATAGCAATTGACAGATCCTTTCACTTCCAAGATTTCCCCAACCTACCCATACACTTTTTTATTTTTTATTTATTTACCTTAACGAGGTCTCAATTTTACCCTTCCAACATCCTCTATTTTTATATCGTAACACCATTTCAGGCAATCCCTTTTCCATTATCCCCCCTCCTGACAAAATAAATAATCCGTTCAACTTTCAACATTTCTTAAGCGCATCTTCTACGATTTCCTCTTTAACGACTTAAATCTTCCTTTATATACCTTTAAAGATCTCGCTTTATTTTTTACACGTCCATACCTGACCCCCTTCTAAATCTAGTTTTTTTTTCAATGCCACTTCTTTTTTTTTTTTTTGGCTTTATCTACTATGTTGAAAATACTATTATCTCTCCTCCAAAAATATTTCACCATTCGTTACGGTAAACATTATTAGCTCACCTGACTTTCTTCCTAGGCTATATTCGAATTATCATATCCCCTACACTTCTGCGCAATTCAAACTATAAAATAAAAGTGGCAAGACCAAGTCCAAAAATGTTTAACTATTCATAAATTTTCGGTATAACCTGCTCATAGCATCTCAGCAGAGGTCTTTAATGTTACATTGCGTTTGTACGTCGTTTAGCCCCTTTCACCGATGCACTGTTCCTTATATCGCTAAAACAATTTAATTTATAACAAAAATTTAAGATCGAAGGGGAAAATATTTATTTTTAATATAACTTTAAAACACCAGCGAGTATGTTTTTCTTGTTATTTAAAATAATTTTCTATAGCTCCTCTCTTATTGAAATGATAAAATTAATGAGTTGTGAACCCTTCCAGCGCTTTCGCCAGGTTAATCTACCATACCGCTCTAATATTGTAGTGAACTGCTGTGATTTTATATCCGATTCCTCTTCAATAACAGATGGAGCGCTAATGCATACATAATTTAATTATAAATGTATTGCTTAATCTATATCATTTTGTAGCACCGTCATCGAAACATGGCTAGAAAATATGATGCATTTTAAAATTGTGAATAAATTATCAAAGCATTATCAAAGCCGATGAAAATGTGTAAACAATATTAAATATAGAAGTGGGAAAATAAAATGATTATACAGGCTTTATATAAACAAATTATGACATTTTCAGCTTGGCACAGATGAGCGCTATGGAAATTTGTCATAACTTGGTCAAGTGTACCTGAACTATTTGCACTGATTTCATCAATTATGTTATTTTTTAGGTGTGGGGTGTTTTTTTTTTGTTTGAACTTCTTTCAAATAACCAATCAACCATCAATCTTGAAGATGGCTTTCCCTCCCCGTAATGTCTAGTATCTTCTCTCTGTGTCTCTCTCAGCACGAAGAAAAAATTAGTTTTAAAATAAAATTCTATGATTTTTAGCTTTTCTCGGTTACGATAAGTGTTACCATATTGAATCTCCCAAATTCTGAAAAAAAAAAAACGATTTTTAATTATTTATCATAAGAGAGTTATGCGAATTTAATCATCAAATTTAATTCATAATCTTTTCTGGCCAATAATATATTAAACTTCGAAGTGTGTACCAAAAGGTTAAAAGCTTATATGGTACACACCATGGGTGTTTCCCTAAATTGACAGAAACAACGTTCTATTAAACAGCCTACGAAAGCGCGTTTGAGACAGGTCTCAGGTCTTAAATTCACATTTTTTATTATATAGGACTATCTTATTTAAAACAGATTCAAGACAGGTGGTTTTATAGCGCCAATTTTATTATTTTTATTTTTTTTATTTAATTGTATTGTAACGGCGACGCCAGAAAAAAATATTCGGCAAGTTTAGCAGATGCTGTTAGAGAAAACGTGCGCCGCCAAATATAGTTCGGAAGGAAACGCGGGAGGAAAAGCAACAGTTTGGGGGTGGGGGTTGACACAAAGGAGCCGGGGCGGACATCCCAATGGATAGTAGCTGTTGGCAGACCGCAAAGGTATCCTGAAGCTTGCCAGGCCGTGTTGGTGATTGGACTGAACGGAGCAGAAGGCCTGCCGCTCATTACGCCACAAACGGCTGCGCCTATTTTCTCGAATACGAATTCTACTATAGTCTATTACTCCTTCTTTGTGAACTATTATTATTATTATTATATGTATATATTTTTTTGAGTAACCTGAGGTTCTGAAGCATATTATTATCAATGTATTATTTTATATGTAATCAGTATTCGCCCTCATTTTCAGTGTTTTGTTGTTGTTGTTTTTGCATCTCTCTCACCACAATCTATAAATACATATTCAGTTTTTTTAAAAACATGTGTGTGATAAAAATGTTTGATAAAAATACAATTATTTAAACGACTTTAACGCCTAATAAAAATAATAGGTTTTTATAACTCGTAATGTTACTGAATCATAATGTTACTGCTTTTTTTTTTTTTTAAGTCTTGTGGTGTGTCGATTTGTTAGCTCAGCGATGGCCCAGAAAGTATTTCAAAGCTAGTGTTTATTAATATTATGCTACATTTTATAGTAAGTGGATAAAGGAAGACAAAAGGACAACACCCTAGAATGTCTATTGGGTTCTCATTGACTTCCGCCGATCTGCCGCGCTACTCAGCGGTGGTCATCTCCTATTTCATGGCCCCCGCTTGCATGTTCGCCGACGGCGTGGTCTGTCATTCCAGCAGGCTTAAAGGAAGTCTCTTGGCTCCCACAGTACTCCCCTTCCAGTGGCGAAGTCACGATTCGGTGCACAAAGTGGTATATATATCATCAATTTAGACACTAAAAAAAGGAGAAAATAGTCTATTGCTCCTTAAATTTCACGGGTTTCTTGATTATTCTCCCCGATCTTGATCTATTCAGGTCCGGTGCTAATCCTGTTCCTTGAAATGTTGTGTACTTCTCCACATCTGGTGGGTCAGGATTCTGTTGGGACGATGTAGAAGGCAGCGCTCCCGACACGATCGGTCTTGCTGCAGTGGGGTGTTCTGAAGTTAGATTGTCCGAATCTGCCAGTAAGTAAGCAGGTCGCATTCGGTCAATCGATATAGTCACATTTCTTCCTTTCACTTTGAGTGCGAAGTACTTTTCCGTTCTAGCAAGGACTGGAAAAGGTCCCTCATATGGTGGTTCCAGAAGTTTCTTCACTCGATCTGTCCTGATAAATACATGTGAACATGTTTTCAGATCTTTATGGACAAATACTTTAGTCTTCGAATGATGTTTTTCATTCAAGGGTTTGAGCAATTCCATTTGCTTTTGAAGCTGTTGAACAAATTCTTCTGCATCCAGATGATGTTTAGAATCATCAAAGAATTCGCCAGGCAGTCTGGTGGTTTTGCCATATACCATTTGAGACAAAGAATGATTGTTATCTTTGTTGATAGCAGCACGCAAGTCTAGGAGAACTGTTGGCAGCGTTTCTGTCCACTTAATATTATTGTCGGCACGAATGGCAGTTTTGATAGTTCTATGAAGCCTTTCGATCTTCCCGTTACACAGAGCGTGGTACGCCGTGGAATGGCTAAGTTTAATACCACACAGCGTTGTTAAATCTTTGAAAAGTTGATAAGTAAACAGCTTTCCTTGATTTGATATCACTGTATGCGGTGCTCCAAATCTAACAATTCAGTTTTCGTATAACGCTCTCGCTACTGTTTCAGATTTCATATCTGGTAGCGGAAAAACTTCCATCCAGCTGGTGTACATGTCGATACAGGTCAGACAGTAGATGTTACCATTCGATGGAGGTAAAGGACCAATTATATCGATGTGGACATCACTAAATCTTTCATCCACTTCTTGATATTTGCCTATTTCTGATTTCGTGTGTATCGACCCCTTGCACTTTTGGTAGTTCACACAAGCTTTAGCCCATTTCCTTATGTCTTTATTCATATTAGGCCATATAAATCTTGATGTTAATTGTTTAGTGGTGGCTTTGATGCTTGGGTGTGAGGGCTCGTGGAAGTTTCTAAAAACCATTATAATTTAATTGGAATGAATGGTCTAATATCATTGGTAGACACGTCACACCATAACAATTTGCCGGATTGTAGTGGGCATTGCTTAAATTTTAGAGAGGTATTCTTTGAAATCAGGTTCTGTAGTTCTGAATCACCAGTTTGTTCTTTGGCGATCTCTTCATAGACGATGGTTGTAATAGCATCAACTCTGGACAAAGCATCGGCGACTATGTTGTAAGTACTTTTTATGTACTTGATGTCAGTAGTGAATTGGGAGATGTATTGTATATGCCTTAATTGTTTAGAAGCTTTCTCATTTTTTTGTATGAATGCGTAGATCAAAGGTTTGTGATCGGTCAAAATTGTAAATTCACGTGCCTCAAGCAGGTGCTTGAAGAATGTGATAGACAAATATATTGCGAGAAGCACTCTATTATATGTACTATAATTGCATTGAGCAGGATTTAATTTTTTAAAGAAAAATGCTATTGGTTTCCATATATTATTGTCAAGCTGTTGGAGAACCGACCAACTGCCCGATCTGAAGCATCTGTACAGAGTGAGATAGGCAATTCAGCATCGGGGTAGGCTAAAAGTGGTGTATTAGCTAGGGCTTGTTTGCATTGTTCAAACTGAACTTAAGCTTCCTCAGTCCATTTATTTCGCTTTTATCCTTTTTCTTGGCACTCTTCAAGTATTCATGAATAATTGCCAGTCTGCTGCATTGTTCAAAAAGGTGGAATAAAAGATTATCATACTTAAAAATATGCGTAATTTATTAACTCTTTTTGGTTTATTATATTCTAGAATAGCTTGAACCTTTTTTTGGGAGTGGTTTCACACCGTGAGAGGTAATATAATCTAAGTAGACAAAAGCAAAGTTCAAATTTCTTAAGACTTCATGCATGAATCTCTGAAAGGTGGCAGTAGCATTTCTAAGACCGAAACCCATTACATTAAATTCGAATATCCCAAAATGAGTAAATATGGCAGTCTTTGGTTTATCCTCTTCTGCAATTGAAATCTGATAGAATGCCTCGCACAGGTATTTTTTTAGTTCACACGAGTACCTTTCAAGATGTGATGGAAATCGTCAAGTCTAGGGATTGGATAACGGTCTGGAAGTGTAACTGCATTGAGTCTTCTATAATCACCACAAGGTCTTAATAATTCGTAATTTTTTTGAAACTAAATGTAGTGGACTCGCCCAAGAAGAATTTGAGGGTCTAATTATTCCACTATTCAACATATATTGGAATTCTGCTTTAGAAAGAGTCAATCTCTGTGGATCTAGACGACGGGCTTTTAAGTGAATTGGCTGACCACTTGTGGGAATATAATGTTCAACGTTATGTTTTGCTTCTACAAAATCTGATGGTGGTCTACAGGGTTAGGATATTTGGCTAGGATAGCGCTGACCTTGGATGATAAATTCAGAGTGCTAATATTTCCCATGTCTGAGATTGACTGAATAACGCCTCTTATAGAAAGACAAGCGGATGTGTACCCGGCTTCGCCCGGGTTTTATCCGAGTGAAAGTTTGCTTAACGAACATTTGTTAAAACGATTATAGCAAACCTCCAATCCCTACTGAATCTATACTTGTCTATACTCTCGATAATTTGAAAATTTTCCCGGTCCCTTGAAAAATACTTGATAAGTTGAAAAAAATTAGTATTAATTGGTCCACTCGGTAATTTGAAGTTGAAGGAATAGGATTTTGCCACAAACGAACATTTGTAAATAACTGTGTTTACTGAATGTACCCGGCTTCGCCCGGTTTTTACCCGAGTAAAGGTTTGCCTAACGATTCTAGAAAACATCCAATCCACCTATATATAGATTTATAAACGTATATAAATATTGTTATATGCGTTTAAATATATTTTTGAAACACATAGTTTTTTTTAAACATTTATTAAATTTTAAAAAATATATTTTCTTTAAATATATATTAATATTAATATGCCAAGTTTTTTTACAACGTCATTGGAATATTATATTACTAAATCCTTAAATTAAATATTGAATTTATCATACTTGGAACACATGTTGGCATTTTTACAATTTATAAATGTAATTTCACCAGATACCGCGAGAGGCGCTGCTTGCGAGTGAAAGTAGAAAATTTGCAAATAAAATTGCAACGCATATTTATTTCAAATCAAATTCAAACCAAAAACCTTCCCAGTAGTATAGTAAATATATATATATTTAGCAGAAGGGTGTGGGTTCGATTCCCGCCCCTGGACACTTTTTATTTTTCCGTTCGCCATTACTCTTCATGTTTCACCTTTCCATACCTCATCCTCAAAGTTAGAAATGTCGCTATTTCTCTTTGAAAATAAATTTCGATTTTTATAAAAGAAACATTCGCGGTATAATTTCAATTTTCGTTTTACAATCATCAGCCGCGTTATATTGTATTTTAAATGTTACTTTAAATATAAGTTACGAACGGAAAAATACGTCCAGGGTAGCCGAGTGGACAAGGCACCTGCACGGTAAGCAGAAGGGTGTGGGTTCGATTCCCGCCCCTGGACACTTTTTATTTTTCCGTTCGCCATTACTCTTCATGTTTCACCTTTCCATACCTCATCCTCAAAGTTAGAAATGTCGCTATTTCTCTTTGAAAATAAATTTCGATTTTTATAAAAGAAACATTCGCGGTATAATTTCAATTTTCGTTTTACAATCATCAGCCGCGTTATATTGTATTATATATATATATATAACTTCCTAAAGTTTTACGGTGATTGGATAATCTTACCTTTTAAACACATTATCGTGTAAACAAACTAACATTCATCGTGTGAACAAACTACGTGTAAAATTATTAACCAATCTAATTCATTTATCGTCGCGATTTTGGTTTTACATTTAAAAAAAGGCACATTAACCTTTTTAGTTTTTTGAATATGTTAAACGAAATCCTCAGCTACCTACATTCTGTAGATTTTGCGCAACGCGATAACAAACATCGATTTTTGAATTCATTTATATAGATATAAAAGGATTAGTTATTCCATCAATTAAGCATTTATTTTTGATATCAATTATCAATCCAAAGTTGTTCAAAAAGTCTGCTCCTATTATAGCTTTGTTGGTATTGGCGATTACAAAAGGCCATTGAAATTGACGTCGAAGTCCGATATCCAAATTTCTAACTTTTGATCCATAAGTAACAATCTCTGCACTATTGGCTGCATATAGTTTATAATCAGAGCTAGGCATCCTATTTTTATCATTTGGAGTTATTATAGATATATCAGCACCACTGTCCACCAAAAAGCGTAATCCCAGAATTTGTCGCTACTCTGTCCGCCGCTTGGGGTTTTCCGACTCTTTCCAACTGCACGGAGGCCTGCATTTATTTTGCAAGCAATTTGAACCAAAGCGAAAATGGTAATAGCAGTATTTCCCCTTTGGATCGAAGGATCCTTGAGACTGACTTCTTGGCCTTGACTGAGTCCTAGTTTTGGATCGAGATCTTGATCTATCCAGTCTCAATTCGGACACTTGCCATTCAAGATCTTCTAATTTGTCGATCAAGCGATCTGTTCAGGAAGAAGGCACTTCCGCATCATATATTTCTTTGGAAGGGTTTATTTCATTTATTTTTCGGCCATTATGGCCAATTTGCTAATTTCCTCATAGCTTACAATAAGTATATTCTTTATGGATGTTGGCAATTTATCAAGCCATAAAGTTTTAATCAAATTGTTAGAGATATCTGGGGTAGCGAGGGATATGAGCTTTTGTAGTAACTGGCTCGGCTTCATGTCTCCGAGCTCTATACCAGAAATTAACTTTTTAATTCTGAGCCCTTCACTTTCTCTGAACAATTCAAGTAGTCGTGATTTACATTCAGAGTACTTGTTGTCAATTTTGCTAATAATTATGTCCCAAATGTTTTCTATATATTTAGGTTCTAATTGGGAGATCAAATAATTAAATTTAGTGTCTTCCTGAATAATTCTACCTATTTTGAACTGTGCCTCTATCTGGAAGAACCATATTTCAGGCTTTTCAACCCAAAAAACGGAATTTTAACACTAACTCTGCATATTTCTGAGGTATCGCTAGGCTTAATTTCCGTTTCCATCTTACGTAAATTTAAAATTCGACACAACAGCTAAATGTAAATAGAGATAAAGTTGAAAATAAAAATATTGAGATAAAATAATAAGGAAGATAATATAAAAACTTATCTTGGTCTTGAGATGACATCACGATATATTTGATGCTATTTCTTTCCAAGCTTGAATAAATTTTAGCATTTCTTTATCTCTTGAAATTTTCGTATGATTTTTCTTTTCAATCACGTCCGGCTCACCAATGTGGTGTGTCGATTTATTAGTCCAGCGATGGCCCAGAAAGTATTTCAAAGTTAGTGTATATTAATATTATGTCTTAGCTACATTTTATAGAAAGTGGGTAAAGGAAGACAAAAGGACAACACCCTAGAATGTCTATTGGCTTCTCATTGACTGCCGCCGATCTGTCGCGCCGCGCCACGCAGCGGTGATCATCTCCTATTTATTGGCCCCCGTTTGCATGTTTGCCGACGACGTGGTCTGTCATCCCAATAGGCTGGAAGGAAGTCTCTTGGCTCCCACAGTCTCTATCACACTAAATATTTAAAAATGACGAAATGTTCATATGACTTTTTTTTTTGCTGTTGTTTTTAGATGTTGAACTAATTCCTATTTTGGATTCACCTCTGTAGATAAAGTAAAAACCATTCTCAGTAAAATTTCTAACTATTTCGTCGATAATTTTCTTTTTGGATATAAAATAGACTGCAATGATAGGAAGTCTCGTCTCATCAGTGGTAAACCCTCTTGATATTTTGGTAATCACTAGACTGTTATATTGAACTGTTTAAAGTAATTTCTAAGGAATTTATCTAGCAGACAATTTCTAAGGAATGCATCATAGGGAATTTAGGATATCTATAAACAAACTCAAAAGTAAATACGTATAATTACAGGGAAATCGATATATCAATACACTTTATAGCCTTTTAAATACATTTGGTATAATATATAGGAAAATTGGAAATATTGGGTTAAATATATATATTTATCGTGGATGGCTTTTCTTGATTTATCAAGAAATTGGGTTGGCCAAATATCAGGGAACAGGCTAAATCAATGTTTAGTTGATTTCTGTTCCACCAGATGGCGCTCTGCCTTCTGAAAAGCACATGTGCTCCTGGTCAGGATATGCCTTTTTTATTTTTAATATCAACACCTGACCCACTTGTTTATTTTTTTTTCTATTTTTTCCATCTATATATATGGTAATTTAAACCAAAAACCTCGTATTGTATATTGTAGCGTAGAAATTAAGCCTTGAAATATCCTAAGATGTAAAAGTATTTATTGATGACGTCACAGCGACGAGTCGACAATTATTAACATGTCAGCAAAACTATCTACAGCTAGGGAATCTTAAGCAAGCAAGCAGAGAAATATTTTAAAGATGATTTCACAAATACAGAGTGATATATTTTTATAATCTGTTGAATATTTTCATTGAATAATATTAAATTAAATAATAAAATATTTCTTCGCCACAATATACTATAATACGATTTTCATGTTGTATAAATTCAAAGGAAAAACAGGGTACCGTGGTAAGATTCTTTAATAGAACACGACGAGCTTTCAGGCAGCAACTGCCCTTCTTCAGGTCTTATACAAGTGTAGACAAAGAAGTGTCATATTTATAAGCGAAAATATTTACATATATACGCGCAAGGAATAAGGAATTTTACATACTGAAGATTGGAAAGGGGAATTTGCATATTTACAAATAAAAATAGAACAAACTCTGTGTGAGAAATAGAGGCAAAAAAAAAAAAAACGGAGATAAAAATTAAACCTGAAGGCAAAACACGGAGATAAAAATTAAACCGTAAATAACAATAAAACCCAGAAACATATCAGCGAGTGAGGCCGTAAAATATTGTATATTGCGGTGGGAGATCAATCTTCCGGTTAAAACTGGGAGTACAGTTGGACACCAGTGCTTCCAGAACCAAGCGTTGGTACTTGTTTCCAATATCCCTGTATACAGAAATCGTATCGTCTAAATTAAAGGAATGGTCGAAATCTGCCATGTGTTGAAAGATGAGAGATTTTCGATCTTTGGACCATTCCTTTAATTTAGACGATACGATTTCTGTATACAGGGATATTGGAAACAAGTACCAACGCTTGGTTCTGGAAGCACTGGTGTCCAACTGTACTCCCAGTTTTAACCGGAAGATTGATCTCCCACCGCAATATACAATATTTTACGGCCTCACTCTCTGATATGTTTCTGGGTTTTATTGTTATTTACGGTTTAATTTTTATCTCCGTGTTTTGCCTTCAGGTTTAATTTTTATCTCCGTTTTTTTTTTTTTTTTTGCCTCTATTTCTCACACAGAGTTTGTTCTATTTTTATTTGTAAATATGCAAATTCCCCTTTCCAATCTTCAGTATGTAAAATTCCTTATTCCTTGCGCGTATATATGTAAATATTTTCGCTTATAAATATGGCACTTCTTTGTCTACACTTGTATAAGACCTGAAGAAGGGCAGTTGCTGCCTGAAAGCTCGTCGTGTTCTATTAAAGAATCTTACCACGGTACCCTGTTTTTCCTTTGAATCCTACAGCGTGGCGATATGATGTTGTATAAATGTTATAAGCATGATTGACATGTGTAATTACATCATCATATTTAATGTACTTTGTACAAACTGAGGATAAATAAATAAAACTATGTAATAGATTAATAGTTGAGCTAAAGCAAATATCGAGATATAGAAATCTCACAACTAGAGAACAAGGCCTATAAGATAGGGCGTTGCCAGTGTACAATGACATCTTCCGATCCACGCCCTTGTTGCATCCGCTGAAATCCAATACTTCCCCTCGGCAAAGATATATAAGCCTCCAACAGGGCCAGAAATACACAGTCACTTCACCATCAGCGGGAGCCCTCGTCGGTTGTATCCAAGGTCCTCCTCATCGACCATGTAGACCAGTAAGAACTTTTCGTAAATCTCCATCCTGCTCCTTAGCTCGACTTTTATCTGTTAACGGAACTTTCCTAGTACAACTGTGTCTCTTCATTTTTTGTGATGGACATTCCCAAGTCTTCCATTCTGCCTCGACCACGACTGCTTCTACTCTGTGAGAACTGTTAAAGATCTTCCAAAGGTGCAGAGAGGTATTTGAAAACTCTCCACACCCTGATTGTTCAATGTTTTGCATGTAATATGTTATATGTTTAATGTGCTTTTGCCTTTTGAAGCGATAAATGTAAAAATAATTAAACAAGTGCTGTGGAAAATTTACAGGTTATTACTAATGTGGGAAAATAGTATTTAAGAAATCGCGGGCATTACAACAATATTTAAAAATTCATTAAAGCAAAAAATAAAAAATAAATAAATTAAGCAATATCATGCAATTAAAAAAACGGTACCTCTCCCTTTAAAATAATATATAATAAGTCAATTTAAAAACAAAAATTAACTAATTGAAATTAAAATAATTAGACAAAAATTTAAGAAGATCTAAATGGTGTGTACATGTCTGGTAAATCAATTTTCCTATTTATACTTTCTTTGTCTTCTGCAGAGGCCCAGCTTTCTAAGAAAAATCGGCAGTGTTTTTCCTGAATGTTCTGGTATATAATAGTTGTATTTTCAAAATCCGGAGTGTGGTTGTTGTTTAGTGCATGATCTACAAGGAGAGATAGTGGGTTATAATTTCTTAATCCTGATTTGTGTTGATTTATACGATCTTTGAGTGGTTTGCTGGTTTCACCTATATAATTGGCTTGGAAATTGTTACAAGGTATTTTGTAAATTACGTTGATTTTGTTTTCCATTTTGTTAATCTTCTCAGTGTCTGGATGGCGTAGGGCTTTTTTTAAAATTAAAGATGATTGATAGGTATTTATGATGTTGTGTCTCTTTAGGACTGGCGATGCGTTCAGAGCCGTAGCTGTATGGAAGGGAGCAGTAAAGTTTTCTTGATTGATCAGGGGTGTTATTTAAAGGTTGAGATTCTGGTTTATAAAAATGTTTTACGATAAATTTGCTTGGGAAATTGTTGTTTTTTAATTCTCTGAAGATTATATTTCTCTCTTATTCAATTCAATATATGTTTTTTACTATCTAACGATTTAAGTATGGATTGATCTATTTTCAGAAATATATGTATATATAGATGCAAATTTTGCCGGGAGGATAATGATCTAAAGAGACAAAAGTCGCCTCTCCTGTCAAAACCTGACGCCATCTATTGACCGTCGCCGCAAACTAGCGGCCTCGGGTCGATGACAAAGCCACAACACCAGCTTTGGCAAACTGAAAAACGTCCACCTAGAGACCATGGTTTCGGGCTAATGGCCCTCGTCAGCCTAGGGCGGACTTTATTCCATGAGATCCACATGGGATCTAATGGAATCTTGACATTCTGCCAAAGAGGTGTTTAGTTGGCAATGTGGCTAGACCAATTCTATGGCTAAAATATAGATGGACATTTTGCCGGGAGAATAATGATCTAAAGAGACAATGGTCGCCTCTCGTCAATAGATGGCGTCAGGTTTTGACGTCTATTTTGACGGGAGAGGCGACTATTGTCTCTTTGGATCATTATCCTCCCGGCAAAATTTCCATCTATATTTTAGCCATAGAATTAGTCCAGCCACATTGCCAGCTTAAACACCTCTTTGGCAGATTGTCAAGATTCCATTAGATACCTTGTGGATCCTATCCTATCCTCAAAACTTTTTGCAATAACTCAGTGAAATGAACACATAATTGTGAATTTCAAAAAGAGCATATATAATAACTAACATTAAGGAAACAATTTATTAAAGAAACACATTGAAGTGGGCTCCTTTGGCCTTGATGCAGGCCTGGAGGCGGTTCGGTTCACCGTGGGCCGTAGGTACTTGACGTCGATCTTGGCCCACTCTCGCTGCAAGGCCTTCTTTAGGGACTCCAAACTTTTGTGGGGAGAAGAACATTTTGTTCCAAGTAACTCCATACGGAGTAGTCCATCGGGGAGTTTAAGGCCACATGTCTTTGAGCAGGAACCCAGGAAAATGCTGATGGCAGAAGGCTATCGGCAACTTGGAGACATGGGCGGGGCCCAGTCTTGCTAGACTACAAAATTACGACCGGCGAAGTGTTGTCGAGCCCATGGAAGCAGACAGTCCCTCAGAATGATGTCTTGGTAGACTTGGGATTCGATTTTGACATTTCGATCAATGAAAACCAGCGGGGTCTTGCCTTCAGAAGTGACTCCGGCTCAGACCATGACATATTTCGGGAACTTGAGCCTCGTGTGTACACGACGTTTCCTGGAGACAGAACCTGACGATGGTTTTGGGAGTTGTGGACGACTTCAACTATGAAAATCTACTCGTCCGTCCACACAATGTCAGAAAACCAGCCCATTCGGATCATTGAGAGCAACTTCTTTTCCTTGTCCAAGCGATTCTTCATTGCATCTTCGGAAAGGATTTGCCCACGGTAAAGAAGATAGCTGCGAAGTTTCAGGTCGCGTTTTACGATATTCTGCACTCTTTACCTAAAGATTCAGAGGTCAGAAGCGATGCGATTCATGCTGACGCCGTCATTTCGGGCCATCCTCTTCTTTATGATCTTCCGTGTTGCAGAAATGTTGACTGTTCTTGGACGGTCCGATTTTGGAAGCACTCCATAATGTCCTCGCCCCCGGTATTGCTTTACAATCCTCTTTAAAATGCTGGCGTTGATCTTGAGCAGGCAAGCGATGTCTGAAGGGTAAACACCTTCGTCGGTCAGGTGCGCAACCGTAGCGCTATGAGATGAAGAACGCATAATTAAAAATAAAATTCGTTGGAATCTTTGCCTTCTAGGCACACAATTTATTAAGATTTGCCTTTCGAAATACCACAAATTCACGCGCCCACGCGCTTTAAATACCGTTCTTAAGTTCATAAATAAATAGGAGTATACTTTTCAGCCACCCAGTATATATAACGAAGCTAGAACTACAGTGGACGAAAAGTTTTATCTCAATAAAGCATTTTAAATATCATAATCACACACATTTATCCTCACTATTTTCTGCTTCAGTCGTACGTGTTAGCGTAATTATTTATTTTAGCTAGTTGCGACACAACGTTTATTTTCTTTTAGCTTTTATATTAATATTTGGAATCATTCGTTTTAAGGGCTTTTAATAAATCAAACCAGACTTAACAACATCCCGTAATGGTAGTAGAACTTGGAAACACTCCTTGAGTCACGACCGACCCACTTTCCAATCTCTAAAGCCTCTTAACCATAAGTCTGCCCCACTTTTTATTATTTCTTCACATCTTTCACTGTTTGTAAGGCGTTCAATCTAATTGCCAATGTTGATGATCACGTCTTGTTCCTTTTTTGCCCATACTTTAATCAACACATCCGAATTCTATTTTTATGATTAAATATCCGCTATAACCTTTTTTATTCGTTATATCCAACCAGAGAAAGCGAACAACGATAGAGATCTAAGAGCTCAGTAAGTACAATTTCAAACTGTCTTAAACGTAGGTAGCAGACTCTTCCTTGCATGGTTGGTTGCTTCAATAATCTTACCCACTCCTATGACGCGGTATTGCATGTAGTTGCCTTTGAGGTAATTGCATAGAAAATAAAGGTTCTTAATAAATTATGCCTTTAAAACTCCTTTATATTTATTATTATATTATTAATTTTGATGTTTATGTTTAGCTACACGCAAACTTCCACCATTGCCTCTCTCCGGGTAGTTGACTTCTGTACACTCAGGAACCTGTGTAATATCTAAATAATGATAAATATAGCCTCTCTGGGTTTTTAAAGTTTTAATTTTGTTTTGCATCAAAATAAATTGATGTGCCTTTTTGAGGTTTGTTTCCCCTAATCCTTTCCTTTATATTGTCGCGTGTTTACCTTCTGGTTCTTTGCGACAACGCGCTTTCTTCCCTTCGTGGTTCACCTACTCGGGCTCCGGTTGCTCTTCCTTGCGGCTTTTCCCCGCAGGCCACCCAAAGACTTCCTGAGTTCCACCTCTCCTGTGGAAACTCCCTTCTTCTGGCAGTATCTCTCGGCCTTACCACTGGTGGGGGGGACACGAGAGACTTACCAGAAGAGTAGTAGCAGCAGCAGTAGCCTGGTGACGATGGCAGTGGCAGAGTAACGACAGGAGGCAGCACGCAGACTTGAAGCACTTCTTTTATTGTCATCTATTACTAACATTAAATCTAAATAAAACAACAGACAATGGGTATTTACATGACCCTACATCCTGGGGCCAACATAAAAGCGTATTTACATCCAACCTCCCCAGGAAACGGGACCACAGCAGTCGGCGACTCCCTCATCAGCCAGCAAGGGAATCCGGCGAAAGCGCCATCTATTGGCGGAGGTTTTAACCGTTTAGAGGCCTTACACGTAACAATATTATATTATATATATCTAGAAAAATGAAATCCAAAATTGATGTTTGTTATCGCGTTGCGCAAAATCTACAGAATAAATCATTATGAAATTTCGTATGTAGGTAGCTGAAGATTTCGTTTTACATATAGGCTATTCAAAAAACTAAAAAGGTTAATGTGTTTTTTTAAATATAAAGCCAAAAAGCGTTAGTTCCAGCCTTTTACCGCTTGGGCGCAGCACTGTTCGCGACGATAATAATTTACACGTGGTTTTTTTTTACACGATGAATGTTAGTTTGTTTACACGATGAATGTTTTTAAAAGGTAAGATAATCCAATCGCCGTGAAACTTTACTAAAATTTACTATACTACTGGGAAGGTTTCTGGTTTGAATTTGATTTGAAATACATAATTTTTGCAATTTTATTTGCAAATTTTCTACTTTCACTCGCAAGCAGCGCCTCTCGCGGTTACTGGTGAAATTATATTTATAAATTGTAACAATGCTTGAAATGTGTTCCAAGTATAATAAATTTAATTTGAGAATTTAGCAATATAATATTCCAATGACGTAAAAAAACTTGGCATTTTAATTTGATATATATTTAAAGAAAATTTTGTAACGTTTTTGTGTTAAATGTTAAAATGATGCAATGTTAAAATATATTTTTACATTGTTAATTTAATTTGTTGTTTTATAATAATGAAGATGCAAATTTCTTTTTTGTTGTTGTTTATTTTTGTTTATTTATATAAAAAATTTACATTGTATGTGATGATGATAACAAAAATGAATTTTTAAATCTATATATATAATTCTTTGAGAAAAAAATAAATATAATCTATATATATAAAATTGAATGTCTGTCTGTCTGTTTGTCTGTCTGTACTCTATAGAATCAAAAACCATACATCCAATCGCCGTGAAATTTTGGGATATTATTAGGTATATCCCTGAGAAGGTATTTGAAAAATAATTTCTTGAATATCTTCAGAGTTATTTGCAGATTTGTAGATTTAACTAAATGATGATGATTATTTATCAAAAGTAAATGGTTTTGTTTACAAACAATATGTGTATTCAATATGGTGGGCAATAGTCAAATAATCTGTTTTTTAAATTAAATGATAGAAATTTTTTAAATATATAAAAATTAATTTAGTAAACAAAATATTGATTTTTTGAAAATTTCTATTTTATTAGTAGTATACAAAATTTAAATATATAAGAATTTTTTTTTTTTGTAATTTTTAGTAAACAAAAAATATTAGAAAAAAAATATATATATATATAATTGAATGTCTGTCTGTCTATCTGTCTGTCTGTACTCTATAGATTCAAAAACCATACATCCAATCGCCCTGAAATTTTAGGATATTATTAGGTATATCCCCGGGAAGGTTTTTGAAAAATAATTTCATGAATATCTTGAATATCTTGATAAAGAAAGAAAAATCAAAGATAAGGAGGATAAGTTTCTTTTATGAACAAATGATCAAGCTTTCGGGCACAAAATTGATCATTTGTTCATAAAAGAAACTTATCCTCCTTATCTTTGATTTTTCTTTCTTTATCAAGGTACTCCAGAGGATTTTAATTTATTAAATATCTTGAATATCCTTAGAGTTATTTGCAGATTTGTAGATTTAACTCGCAAGCAGCGCCCCCATTGCGACGATGTTAGCAAGTTTTTTTATCTATAAGTTTTATTATCACTAAGTTTGTTATCTTAAAGATTATTTATCAAAAGTAAGATTTTCTACCTATTAATTGCGTACAAGTCAAAGTTAGTTTTATAATTTATCTAAAACATATATATTGGGAGAATAGATAAAATGATGATTTTGTAATGTAGAAAATTAGAAAAGACAAAATTCAGGATGACACGGCAATTCATTTGAGACAAGAATAATGATAATTAATATTGATTTTATTCAACTCATCTAGTATTTTTTTAGGGACCGGGGAAAAAATGTTCACTTTATCGAGAGATTCAAATTTACGAGTTTCGAATTATCAAAATACAGTGGTACCTCGACATACGAGTTTAATTCGTTCCGCAACCTTGCTCGTATCTTGAATTACTCGTATCTCGAAGCAAATTTCCCCATACAAAACAATTGAACTACCATTAATCCGTTCCAACCGCCAAAATGTCACCCCAGTTATTTTTGTTACGTGGTTTTAAATAATAAAAACGTATTTATAAATATCAAATATTTATTGCACAAAAACAAAAAGAGAATGTAAAGAAATAAATTAGATATCCTCACTGGTCTTTGCCTTTTTCGCTACATTTTTCTCGCTTTCACCTGTAGGCCGTTTAGAAAAAAAACATGTCCAAGGAAGTTTGTTTCTTCCTCCCTCTCATAATGTTCCGGAAATGAGTTAGGCAAGTGTCATTAAAAAGGTCAGATGCACGACCTGTTGCAACTTTTTCTGGGTGTTTTTTTTTCCACGAACTGTGAAACTCTCTCCCACATTCCTAAGATCTCCTTTATCTCACTTGTAGAAATTTCACGTTTTAATTCAATACTTATCATCTTTTTCTTAGCACTTGACTTTTTACAAACTTTCTTCCGATCCATGGTTATAAAAATAAATGAACTAAAACTGTAAATGTAAACGCAACACAAAACGCGAACACAAAACACAACTTATCACAGCGGAAGCACGCTGCTAACTGATCGTGATGGCGCGACTGCGTGTTACTATCGAACCGAACTCGTATCTCGAATTTCGCTCGTAACTAAAAGCAAAAAATCACTTGCTCGTCGGCTCGTATCTCGAAAAACTCGTATGTTGAGGCGCTCGTATGTCGAGGTACCACTGTATATCTATTATATTTTTTATAAGTTTATTATCTTAAAGATTATTTATCAAAAGCAAGATTTTCTACCTATTAATTGCGCACAAGTCAAAGTTCGTTTTATCATTTATCTACAACATATATATTGGGAGAATAGATAACATGATGATTTTGTAATGTAGAAAATTAGGAAAGACAAAATTCAGGATGACACGGCAATTTATTTGAGACAAGAATAATGATAATTAATATTGGTTTTATTCAACTTATCGAGTATTTTTCAAGGGACTGGGAAAAAATGTTCACTTTATCGAGAGATTCAAATTTACGAGTTTCAAATTATCAAAATATATATATTATTTTTTACATGTGTTATATTCAAATGGCATTTATGTAGGGATAATTTTATTGTTAATTTTCAATTTGATGTATTGTATACATTTGATTATTAATTAATTATTATTCAGGTATTAAAACTGCCTTTTTGTTCAAAGACAGCAACGTTTAAACGGGTACAGCTAGGTGGAGCAGATAATCAAACATAAAGTTATCTTGCCAAGTATAGATTCAGTAGGGATTGGATGTTTTATAAAATTGTTTTAACTAATGTTCGTTAGGTAAACTTTCACTAGGGTAAAAGCCGGGCGAAGCCGGGTACATCCGCTAGTCTATATATATATTTAATTGAATGTCTGTCTGTACTCTATAGATTCAAAAACCATACATCCAATCGCCGTGAAATTTTGGGATATTATAATAAGTTTTATTATCACTAAGTTTATTATCTTAAAGATTATTTATCAAAAGTAAGATTTTCTACCTATTAATTACGCACAAGTCAAAGTTAGTTTTATCATTTATCTACAATATATATATTGGGAGAATAGATAAAATGATGATTTTGTAATGTAGAAAATTAGGAAAGACAAAATTCAGGATGACACGGCAATTTATTTGAAACAAGAATAATGATACAATTCCAAGGCATGAAACTATTCCTTTAACTTCCAATTACCGAGGGAACCAATTAATATTTATTTTATTCAACTTATCGAGTATTTTTCAAGGGACCGGGAAAAAATGTTCACTAGATAAAACGATGATTTTGTAATGTAGAAAATTAGGAAAGACAAAATTCAGGATGACACGGCACACAGGGACCGGGAAAAAATGTTCACTTTATCGAGAGATTCAAATTTACGAGTTTCAAATTATCAAAATATATTTATTATTATTTTTTAATAAGTTTATAGAGAATTGTTTTAACAAATGTTCGTTAGACAAACCTTTACTCGGGTAAAACCCGGGCGAAGCCGGGTACGTCCGCTAGTTGTTTATAAAGTAAGCTTTAATCTCTCCACATTAAGCAATTATACATCTTTTGAAGCGTTCGGACGTATTACCTTTAACGTATGGACGTATGAACTTTTCCTTTAACTTCCAATTACCGAGGGAACCAATTAATATTGATTTTATTCAACTTATCGAGTATTTTTCAAGGGACCGGGAAAAAATGTTCACTTTATTGAGAGATTCGTTAGACAAACCTTTACTCGGGTAAAACCCGGGCGAAGCCGGGTACGTCCATACAAGAATAATGATACAATTCCAAAGCAAGATACTATTCCTTTAACTTCCAATTACCGAGGGAACCAATTAATATTGATTTTATTCAACTTATCGAGTATTTTTCAAGGGACCGGGAAAAAATGTTCACTTTATCGAGAGATTCGTTAGACGAACCTTTACTCGGGTAAAACCCGGGCGAAGCCGGGTACGTCCGCTAGTTAAGATATATTTTTAATAGGGCTTAGGACTGACTGGCTGTCGTTCTATACCCGTTCCTTGAACGGACCATTCGCTCAATCTGTAATATTTTATAAAAAGTTTTAATTCTTATGACTTTTACAAAAATCACTCAGGCAGCACAGAAAATAGCTGCAGTTTCAACCCTAATTTTTAATCTTTAATTTCCGTGATATTACCTGGGTACATCATGAGCAGGGGTCCAAATGTAGGAAAAGTCCAATTTCATACTATTTGAATAAAATTCAAATCAATCTGTAAAAATTGTATTTAAAATTATAATGTGTTTTATATATATATATTATTATTATTATTAGACTTTTTTTACAGGTACTATAATAATTCCTTATATATATATATATATATATATTTAAATTGTATATCGTCTCTCTTTCGTACTTCTAGCATGAATGTGGTGTGAGCAGCGGGAGCGATGATGCCCGAATGGAAGAAGCAATTGCTACTCCAGCGCCGCCGGCTGCACGCTCGGGTGGCCGCTCCGGTGGCGCCAGTCTCAGCAGCGGTGGCGGAGGAGGAACTAGAATACGGCCCCGGCATCGTGGACAAACTCCGCTCGCGCTTCATCTCACTCGCCTCGCTGCACCAGCCCGCTCCCGGGCCCCTGCGCCGCTTCGCTAGCCTCGAGGATCTCGCAGTTCCGCCACCCGCCACGCGCGGCCGACCCCCTGCCCGGGGCCCTCCTACGCCGGCCTTCAAGCGCGCCAAGAGCATGGAGACCCTCGCCCTCCCCGACATCCTCATCAACGAGAACGTCGTCATTATCTCGGCGGACGAGCGCCCCAAGCCCGACACCGTCAAGACCTTCAAGAGGATCTTTGAGCCCCCGTCCAGCCGGATACCTTTACGTAATGGCGGGACTGTGCCCCCGGTGGCCTCCCACCTTCGTGCCAAACCCCTAGTGACAAACGGAGTGGCCCACCCCCCCGTTCCGCTACGAAGTAGAGGTCCCCCTCCTGACGTGGTGTGCCCCGCAGTGTTTCCACCCTCGCCAGTCGTGTCGCCTCCGCCACCCCCGTTATCGCCCCCCGTGGTCAACGTGCCTGCCCCCGTGGTCAGCACGCCTGCACCCGTATCCAAAGGGTGGCAGTCCGGTCCCAGGAGTGTGGTATTTGACTTCAGAGGCAAGGACGTTAGGCCGCAGGTCGCCCTGAGGCCCGCCGGCCCTTGCCCGTTGCCCCCGGTCGAGGACGAGCCAGATCTGGGGGAGCCCGAGGAGCTTCCCTTCCCCTCTGGAATCGTCTTTGAAGGCGAGAACGTGGTTGTGGGGAAAGGCGCCATCCTCTCCACGCGAAACAAGAAGGTAAGCTTTCTTAATATTTATATATTTCTGATCAATTTTTACAACCACACTGTTATCGGTTTAATGCATATTGAGGTACCCTTTAACCACATTGGATGAAAATGAATATAAAGCATCCACACACCACACGCTTTTTGAGTAACTAATATATTCTAAAGCAATTATTTTATTTAAATCAATCTTTTATATACAAATATAACACTGCCACACGAAAATTAGTTTATACACGTTGTCAAGCGCTCTTGTCTCTCAACTCGGTGTTCAGCGCTTGTATTTTAGATTAGCCAGACAGTCCACGTGGGCAGCACGGTGGGGAAAGTGACCCTCGAGCAGTGTCAGCAGCGGCCAGCGGTTCAGCTCTAAATGCCCGAGTAACAGTTTTCCTGGTGTCCCACTGGTTCCGCCCGCTGCCTTTCTAATTGCCCGCCCTTCACCGTGACTCGTCGCTGCCGCCTCCTTGTTGTTCTTGCTTAGCCCCAGTATAGGTACTTGGTGGAAAGAGGCTGCTTATACTGTACTACATGTCTACATAGGTAAAGGCTGTTCGATTTTTTTTTCTTGCAAGGTATCAACTGGGTCTTCTATGCGTGTCTTGATTGCCACATCACCATCTCTGGTAATTATACAATTATAATGGTCGAGGCGTCGGCACAGAATGTCACTAAAGTGTCCTGCCCAATTTTAGAGCTTCTTCAATTGCAACCTGTTGATCTAAATGGTCGCTGTCTCTGAAAGGCCACTTTTAAAGATGAGTCTAGCCCCCATTAAAGGGATTAAAACAACTATACATGGTCGCCGCGCTCTATTTGGCGATTCGAAGGTACAGTTTACCTAGTATATTATTCTGAAATATGTCTAAACTAGCGAACGTACCCGGCTTCGCCCGGGTTTTACCCGAGTAAAGGTTTGTCTAACGAACATTTGTTAAAACAATTCTCTATAAACTTATTTTAAAAATATATATATTTTTTGATAATTTGAGACTCGTAAATTTGAATCTCTCGATAAAGTGAACATTTTTTCCCGGTCCCTTATCTCATCTTGTCTCAAATAAATTGCCGTTTCATCCTGAATTTTGTCTTTCCTAATTTTCTACATTACAAAATCATCGTTTTATCTAGTGAACATTTTTTCCCGGTCCCTTGGAAAATACTCGATAACTAACTTTGACTTGTGCGCAATTAATAGGTAGAAAATCTTACTTTTGATAAATAATCTTTAAGATAATAAACTTAGTGAAAATAAAACTTATAGATAAAAAAAACTTGTTATCATCGTCGCAATGGGGGCGCTGCTTGCGAGTTAAATCTACAAATCTGCAAATAACTCTAAGGATACTCAAGATATTAAAGAAATTATTTTTTTCAAAAACCTTGCCGGGGATATACCTAATAATATCCCAAAAATTTCACGGCGATTGGATGTATGTTTTTTGAATCTATAGAGTACACACAGACAGACATTCAATTTTATATATATATATATAGATTCTATTCCAAAAAATGTGTCTCCTATTATTTTTATTTCTGAAAAAGTAAAAAATCAGCATGTTTCTTGGATGCAAATCACTGTGCCCTTTAACATATCTGTAGCTTGTCTTATGGAATTGTTTACCCCGATACCCGCTCTTCTATTTCTAGACTCGGAAAATATGGAGAATCAAGAAGTAATGGATCTCAAATTGCAAGCGTAAAACAAGTTTTATTTTTCTGTCTGCTGGTGTCATTATGAGAGAAATCAACATGTCACTCACTGATTAATTCGTTTGAAGATGGCTTTAGGGATCGGCTAGTTTTGAATAAGAAGCGACGTGAACATATCAAAGTTTTGACTTTTAAGTAAGAACTAACGAGACCATACTCCCCGTTATATGGCAACATATCGATGATTTTTACGGTATAAATGTATTTTCTGATAGCTGCCTGCCCGGTAAAACACGTGGATATCACCGCCTGCTGTTCGTCTAATCCTACTACCTATTAAAAAAAAAAAATCAATACTACCTATCAGAGATAGTGAGCTTAGCCATGCGTTGTATTTGATGGTGAAATAACGCTTCAGACAAAAGAAAATCTTTATTTTCATCAACATTTTAGAGAATTACATAAACACACATTCACCTTTATCAAAATAAACGATGACCTAACAAATATTGGAAATCTCAACATATTTTGAACGTTAATGAAAACTATTTACTTCTATCCGAAGTG
This sequence comes from Cordylochernes scorpioides, assembly GCA_030710605.1. Taxonomy (NCBI): domain Eukaryota; kingdom Metazoa; phylum Arthropoda; class Arachnida; order Pseudoscorpiones; family Chernetidae; genus Cordylochernes; species Cordylochernes scorpioides. Next base: position 61,074,033 of record CP092871.1, on the reverse strand, counting down.
TAATTTCACATCCATATATGAATGCCGTAGACAATCTCCATCTTCCATACGTCGTTGTATCAAGGACCTGGGCTACGGTGTTAAAGCTTCGTGAAGAGCTTTGTCCTTTAGGGAGGTGGGTAGTAAAGGCCATTTGATGGATGGAGGTCACTTCACCCCGCCCGGCATTGAGCTCTAGTTGGCCAACTTGGGACAATCAACGATTAATCCTTCATAGACCGAGTTATGTTGACGCAGCAATAGAGAGGACCTTAAATATCAATACAACCTTCATTAGGACCTTCTATACATAAGATTCTCCTGAGAGTGGAAAGGAGAAATAAATTTGTATATTTACTAGCGAAATATATATATATATATATAGAGAGAGAGAATTGACAATTAACATATTTTCATTGACATCTTTTCAATACGGGAAAGTGCACACTACGCACTAATTACGAGAAATTAACAATAATGAAAATAATTAAAAAAAAAAAAAACGAAAAATAAATATTAAAAAAATGTGCTATGTACAATGACATTGTACATGCCGCCTCAGCCACCACTGCAGTGCTTGGTGGAAGATCGCCAGCGGGTCCCCAGCGATACCACGCATTTCGCGATCAACGAAGAAAACCTATACCGCATGCTTCGCCGCTGAGGAGATGGTGATGGCATGGTCCTCGAGGCCTACCGCGAAGATCCAAGACTAGAGAGAGAGAGAGAGAGATTCAAAGTTATAATTATTTTGATTTACTATAATATATAGGTAATATGTATTCTCCTACCCTCCCCTTACTATGCATATTTCCATAAATCATGGGAGAGGAAAAAAAACGCTGGATTCGCGAAAAAACCACAAGCCCGACATTTAGAATTTTTCGTGGTCCGTTTGTACACGAATTAAAAGCGAGACAACTTAGCGTGTTCATTGACCCAACTCATCGTAGTATTTGCAAGTTGTTTAAATACAGGACTCCCTCCTTTTGAAATTCGGAGGATCACGACTTCTTAGTTGATTGAAAATTTTCAGGATTGGAGTTTGTAAAAATGATTGTTATATAGTTATATAAATTGTTGGACAGACTCTAGGCCGAGAAATTCTGACAGAACTTTTATACCACTACTTCCATACATATATACAAATTGTGTATTCTTTGCAATCTTCGTTCTTCAATCCTTCACACGAAGCGAATTTCCCGCGACTTTTAAATTTTCTAAAAGTACATTAATTATCTTAAAATTTACCTTTGAGCGAGATCCTTGTATGTAAATACCCAAGTCTAGCTAGAACTTGTCCCGAATAGACGCCCGTAATGAATGAATGACCCGCAATTTGCAACCGCTCGCCCGGACTGATCGAGCAATTAGGTCCCGCCGGGTCAAGACCGCCGTACCGCGAGCATCATGCTCTCGATTGGTTCAAGGTGATCGGGCCGCTCTGACCCAGATAGGACGGCTTTCGCAAGTCCCACCAAGCCATCTTGGGCCGCCGTCGCAAATCTAAAGGTAGAATGTGGTTAGTCTGAGAGAATAAGTGTTTTCAATAAGCTTAGCCCAACAGTTTTGACGACACAAATCCTCTATTTTGATCAAGCTAATCAGGAAAATATGATGAAGCAAGAGGAATTGGAGCGGTCCCTGGCTGGAAATAACGCTAGAATCAGAATACTGGAGTAGGCAATAGTGTCTGTCGGATTGTAGTCTTGAAGCAGGCTGGAGAGTAGGTGGTTAGAATCACGCTTGAAAGGTGGTAGATTAAAACTAGTTCACATTTCCCTCATCGATTCATGTCTATAACTGATTCTTTTTTTCTTTATATATCTCATCTCAATTTGCCATACTAAATTCTAATAACCATGAAAATACCTAAAAATCAATATTTGCATAAACTAGAAACATAATATTATGAAAAAATATTTCTAGCAAAATGGGGCGCAACCAGAATTTCATTACGCTATTTCACTAAAATCCTACTTTTCCTGAAATAGACCTTTTTCTAAGGAATAAGTGCGCGTTGTATATTACCTAAGTGAGGAGATTCATAGAGTAAGGAGATCACTCCTTACTGGAAGGGAAATTCGTAAGGCCCGGCAGTGGCTCAACCTCTGGATTTTATGGTGACATTTCCTATAAGTGCTCCCTCTCTCCCTGATAATAGTATCACCTCATCACATTAAAACAAGGTTCTTAGAAAACGCCGAAGACATTTCACCCAGATTTTTTACTGAAGTCGAGTAATGGAAACGTACTATAGCGCTTTTTTTTAAGTGGCCTTCTTGGTACCAAGAAAACTGTTAGTATGACTCTCCATCTGAATGGAGAAAATTTAAAAGTAAAAACCTTCAATATAGAACAACGGGACAGACCCTGCCATGTCTAAACGGACTATTGAGGGCGGAAAGGAAGAGAACAGTTTCGAGGACTCTAACAAAGCCGTGTAGAACCGTTGAGGAAGAGAAAGTAGCCATTTGAGCCTATAAAAGAGGTTCTTAAATTGTGCAGCAGGAAGTGTCAATTGCTCTCAAATTGCCTCCACCCCAAACTAGTAGTCCAGCTACCACCCAGAAATTTACTGCAAAACGTAGTAGTAATTGATGTAAAACAGATTTTTTTCTTAGTTAAGGAACCGAGCCTAATCGTAAAGAATGACTTCGCACGGATATGCCGCCGTGACATTTGAGATGGTGTTGAGCTGCTATGGAGGTGGTCAAAAAGTTTGATGTGACCATTTCTGAATTAGACGCTTCAAATATCGGATTGTCACTTGGCAGAAAGTATTATTTAAACCAAACTTTTCTGGTCCCGGGTTCATACATCTTTCCTGGTCTTTGGTGTAGGAATCTCTTGTCTAAGTAATTTTTCACAAGTTATTGGCTAAGACTGACGTTTATGGCTAAGACTCTTCGATTTGTTGGCCTACGAAGATGTCTGGAGAATTATCAAACCTCTAGTCTTTCGATCCAACTCCTATACGTCATTGAGACAATCCTAAGTTACTCTTAAACGATGCTAACATGCCCACTAAATCCGATATTTTTAACAGTTACTTGTCGACTTTTCCTGCGAGTATTTTCAATCACGAAATTCACAATCACAGGGAGTATCCATTAAAATCTTCGTTAAAAGATTCAGACCTAAAACTCATCATCCAAATATATACATGTGTCAGGCTTCAGTTTAATTTGAGTATACGCTTTATATATTCTAAAATTCAGCCATCGCAGGTGTTACGGCTTAATACAGAATACGGAAACTTGCTTTTTTCAGCGCGTGTTCGAGACATTATAAGAGGAATAAGAGCCCATACCTCCCCAACCTCTGGAAATTACCCCAAGGGATTCCGTTCGCCAAACTTTTATTTTTTTTTCATTGATTAATCCAACTGGGACATCCTTCCTCGCTATATCATTCCCAATAGTGAGTTCAAGATACCCATCTAGATTATTTTTCTTATCACCCGGCGCATCATTCTCATCATTACCAAACATCTTTTTCTTTTTTTTTTATTCAAGCCGGGTGAAATCATCATTGGAAACAGAACAACCCTTGCAGATACCTTCCCTTTCCTCATTCCCCAATCTCATATATTCCCCTCAAGAGATATTCTCCTTGCGCCACTTTATTGACATGACAACTGTTCCCTTTTCTCTCCATCCCAAACGAGAAACCTTCCGAGGACTCCAGTGGCCCAATTTGGATCATCGTACCGAATTATTCGCCACGACCCAAGTCTTCATTCCTCAAACGTACCCTACCTTATCAGACATTCATTCCTGAGCACCTTTTTAACGCCCCGTTTCTTACGTTTCCTATGGAGAGTACGGTACAGAGGAGGATGCTCAGCCCATCATCAATCCACCAACACTCCAGCGCAGGAGATCCTCTCACGCACAAAACACTCTCACAAACAGATGGATACGCACGCAGTCGTAACCACATCACACAGGTTCGTATCCTGTCAAAATCATTCAAGTAATATTCTTTTTCATAGTATCGCATTATCCTTCCACAGTACCAAAACATTATCTTGCTATAACATTTAAAAGTGAGTTGATCGTAGCTTTTGTAGCAAAAATTTGGGGGAATTTCCGTTTTATTTTTATTTATTGTTCATAAATAACTAAGTCAAAGTCATAGATGAAGGATATAAAGTGTTGCCGAGCTAAAAGCTAGCTTACCTATTTCACCATACTTGAAAATTAAAGTTACGTGTTATATTTTTTACCACTCGCGCGGGTTCCAGTGGACCCCAACTCCATTTTATTGTCTATTATAGGGCAACAAAATTAAGTTAATATATGTTTTCATGTTCATTGTCTTATAAAATTAAGCTACTAAAGTTTTGATACTTATAAATGACTGCGGCGTATAACTGGTTACTGGTTACTGGTATAAACTGGTTGTATAGCTTTATAAAGTTTTGATCTCCAAATGTTTTATAGAATTCTAGATATTTAATAAAATAAGTTTGTCTGGGGTCTATCAGACCCCGCGCGAGTACTTAAGGTTTAAAACTGTATTGTGAAATTTCGCACGTAGGTAGCTGAGGTTTTGGTTTAGCATTTAGGCTAAAAGCGCAAAAATTGCTTTTCGAATAACTTTTTTTTTCCTTTTTATAAGGTAAGATTTTATTTATTTATTTAGTAATATATTTTTCAAAAATTAAATTAATTGGAAATATTATTTATTCCGCAGCTTATTCATATATTTTTGTGACAATGCAATTTTTGCTTTGTTTAATTTTAATTAGGGAATATTTAACCATTTACATTTTTAAAGATAAGGTTTACTATTTGATTCTGATAAGGAATATTCCTATTTTAAGCAAAATTGAGATTTAGAACAGTATTCTATTTTTTTTCTTATATTTAGAGTAAGTATAAATTTTATTGAAGTTGTAAAAAGTATATTTATTGAAAAAAAAGGTATGTTTTTCTATATAACTTGCTACATATATTTTACCATATGTTTGTTCCATGTAATATGTTTATAATAATGTTTATAAATATGTTTATAATAATTTATAATAAATGTTTAATATAATTTATATTGTAAGCAGCAGCTTTTCATTTTCAGTAACTTTTTTTTTTTTTAAGGGCAGACTCAATTTTTTTTTTTTTTGCTGTTATTTGTTTAGGTAGGGTTTATATTTATCTGCTTCATAATATATAACTGCTCATATATATCTATATGGTACAACCATATTTTTGAATATATGTATTTAGATATAAAGATGCAAATATACACATATTTAAATAAAGAAATATACAATCAGCAATCGATTGGTGCATAATTTTACATGATGTTTATTTTTAGACTAAATTTATTCAAATCAAGATAGCTTTTAAAAGTTAAGATTATATTTTTAACGTTTCATAATACTTTTCAAATTAAAGTCTTTGGAAATAATATTGCTTTTTTTCCCATCCTGCAGGTCAACATTACACTACAACATGCTATCATAACTCTAACTGGCATTGATATTTATGTATTGTTAAAGTACTGTTTGCTACCTTAAGCTCTGGAGAGATTATAATGTAGATACATCATGTGGAAATCACACCATAGTAAAAAAGAACGCATGTAGCTGGTAGCAAAATGTGTGCCCTGTGTGAAGCTAGCGTTCAAAATTTATGTATTTAAAAGATATTTCAATTGTTGGCCTTATTTTCACATGTTACCGACCCATAACGCTGATCCATATAGGGTTAATTAATAACTCATTTGACATTTTACTTTATTTAAGGTATTGGCAATATATATATATACCTTTTTAGGTAAAAAAATTGAGGTGTATTTTGAAATATATATATAAGAATCACAAGGAAGCAAGACCAAATCCAAATAAGTAAATTATGTGTGGTTTCAGTAACAGCATTGTAACCATCTTCAGACACAAGTACTGAATACATTCAGTAATTTTGTCTTAATATGGTAAAAATGCTGTTACTGAAACATCACACATAATTATTATTTTTTAATTTGGTCTTGCTTTTTTTGTATTTTTAAAATTGCCCTTGACTATTAGAAAATGATGCAAATTTCCTATTTATTTTATATACCATTTTAAAAAGTACATTATTTTGTAAAAATATCCAATTTCCCACACTTTTCTAAAACTTCCAACAATATCCTAATAAAAAAATCATCCAAGTCCGGGTATTTCAGTATTGCAGATATATTACATTTATAAAAGTTGCTTAACTATTTAGAGATGTAAGTGCCGGATTAGGTGCCCTTAAAATGTTTAATCTGGCTGTTTCTTCTTGAACAGCCGAGAGTGAAGTGGAGAAAGTGAAATTTTCAGGTTGAGAGGACCATTTTCCTTTATTTACACTAATCATTAGATTTTTTTTCCATTTTTTCATATACCAAAGCCCAGTTTGGTTACTTGCACTTACTGGAGGGGTTGGACTTTTTCAAGAATCAGGGGCCATTAGGGCATTTTTTTTTTCAGAACAAAGGGTCCAAAGCTGGATTCGATGATCCCGGGTCGTGGTTTTTAAAAATCAACAGTTTAGACCACTCCTCCAAAACAGCACTCTATTCATTAGATGTGTTTGTGAAATTGATCTTATATTTCAGATTCTTTTTACCAGCATTTTCAATTTTGATATTTGCAGTGTTTCTCCATTGTGCTGAAAGAAAATTCATTACTATAAGTTTAAAAACAGTTGGGGGCGAAGCCGGGTCCAGTCGGCTAGTATATATATAAGGTTAGAAATGGACCTAGACCTAGACCCGTTCGTAGACTAGATAGCGAAATTCTACTACAAGCGACAATCCGCCAGTGTAGTTCCTTGCTTGCTAAACACGCTCGAGTCAGCCGTCACCAGGAAAGGATCATCATCAGTAAATATGATGACGGAGAGTAAACGATGTAGAGTGAAACCACCAGCACTTGCGACACCAGCGCACAAAACTGTCGCCAGATTTCTCCCTTGTTCAGAGTGGTGTCCTCCGCTGTATTTTAGCTGTGGATTGCCCCACTTGTTGCACACACAATACCTATCTAAATTAGTGGGGCACACGCACATTTACATAACTCAATTTGGTGTAGGAGAGAAAGATGACCATCTATACGGCAGAGTCGTTACAAAGATGGTATTCAAAATAAACAAAAATAGTTTGTGTAATTCAAAAACCAAGAAATAAAAATATAAGAAAAACCTACAATTCTCAAGATTTTCTCGTATTTTTGGGCCCCACGACCTGCTCATAATTCTCCATTCAGCTTCGTGGAAAGCCGAGACTAACTGACTAACATGCAGCTGAAGCTGAGGTTCGACGACTGCGCCACAGCCACCTACGAGTACCCATCGGAGGCCTCCCTCCTGCTGCAGGACCCCGAGCCCCCACCTTCACTTCGGACCTGCCCTGCGCTGGACTCCCCTGCAGGTAAGACCCTGAAATACATCCCTGGTACAATATAAAGTTCATTTGTGTACATCTGTTACCAATCTGCACATCGTATGCCAAAATATGTTATAGTACATCTTTTATCCAAGTATTATAGTCAGTGTATACTTCTTGTACCAAAGTGGGAGTAAGTTCTTGAAAGTATATTTTATCAAAGTTTTAAACCACAAAGTAATTTCACTATAGGTTCTATATATATATATATATATGTATATATATATATATACAAGGTGAGCCAGAAAATATGATGCATTTTAAATTTAAAAAAATAATAATAATAAATCCTAACCGCTCACGTAAGCTTTTTTTTTTAAATATTTTTGATTTAGAATTTTTTCAAATTACCAAAACTTATGCCAAAGTTTATAAACAATAGATAATATATACACAAAAAAAAGGTCTACACATACGAAATCTAGTTACAAGTAAATGATGTCCATTTTCATTTGTCATAACTTGGTTAAGTATATGTATACATACATACTCCCCGTATGTCCAACTTATTCTCTCTGTGTCAGCACGCGATGGAGGAATTATTTATAAAATGATATTCTCCGATTTAAAAAACAAAAGTTTTTTCGGTTGTAAGTTTTAACATCTTGAATCTCCTCAACTTGCTTATTTGATTCTGAGAAACAAACAATTTCAATATCATCTTCACAGGTGGACAAAATTAAATGGACAGAAGGAATTTTGACCTTATCTCCTGAAATAATTACAATTTTGTGCAGCAGTTTTGTTAGAAATATACACAGGGTGATGGGCGCACCTTGGGGTCTAGTTTTTTTTTTTTTTTTTTTATCTGAAGGATGTTTTTAGTGAACGTGATATCACCCCTAATATTGCTAAATATTGCTAAAATATTGCTGTTAATGTTAATTTTGAAAGAGGGCTAGGGGACATATCAAATTCCACTCTTCTCAAAGAACAGTTTTTAGTTCATGAAGTTATAAGATGATGTCTTCCAATTCGTCTCACTAAAGCATCTCGCACATGTTCATTGGGATTCAGATCTGCTGCTCACTCCATCCGACGAATATCCTCATCTTCAAGAAAATCTTTAACATGGCCCTCCCTGTGGGGCCTGTAATTATTTTCCATTAAGATAAACTAAAGGCCAAATTAATTGCGGAATAGCTTGAGATAAAGGACCCGAACTTTGTGTATGAAGGCGTACAGTTGTACAGCATGATGTCACCATAAACCATGGCGGTCTCTTTTTCTGATGTTGACCGTTTGATTTCTTGTCCCACATTCTCTTCAGATCAGAGCACTTCGGGAATCGAGCTTGATACTGAAGCGTAACTAATCAGTGAAAAGAACACGAGCCCATTGGCAATCACTCCATATAAGTTTTATTTCATGTTTAGTTCAAACGTGCCTTCCTATGATAAGACCGGAGTGGAATGCTTATCTCTAACGTTCTTGCATAAAGCCCTAAGTCGCCTCAACAGATTTCCCTCGTGAAATATGGGCTACTGGTTCAGAAGCTAACACCGTACTGATTTGGTAACCGTCCCTATGGCGATTGGCAGTAAATGTTATAACGCTATCTTCTTGGGCCGTTTTCGCTCTTTTTCTGCGTTGACCTCGAGCAACTGTTCCTATCCCCTGAAATTACCAATAAAAGTTTGAAACAACCTGTCAGAACACATTGAGCCACTTGGGCTCGAGATTGCACAGCCTCCATTCTCCATCGCAAGTCATGGCAAGAGCTCTTCTAAACCAATCTGGCAGTTTTCCGGCTGTTTAAAAATTAAAACAAAGATGTGCCTCATGCCACAATAGAAGGAAGCATGTGCTCAATAATGTCCATATTTGTTGTATTTGATAAATCGTATTTTTATTATTTGGAAAAATGTTATTTTTAAATTTTTTATATTGCAGTATTTTTTTAAAAATTCTCTTAACTTACTTTATAAAATGTTCACAGCCCTAACTAAATAAACAGAAACCCGTCAACACCCCCACCCGCGCATTCCTTTAATATCAAAGAAAGAGAGAACGCCTCAATTTTATTTTCAATTTGAAAAAAAAAATCCGTAAAAAAAAAAACGGCGGAGTTCTTTTAGGAAATCAATAAGCATGTGTTGTAGGACACGAGGTTGCTGTAGCGTGGTAGGTGTTCCCATCTTGTTTTCTCGCTAGGCCTTCCGACGGATGTCCTCGAGCGATAGCTGTCCGGAAGTCTACAGGTCCTTGTCACGGCCCTCTTCCTTCCTGGCCCACTTCGTCAACTTGCGAGGGAAGCACTCCCTAGGTCTTGGCTTATAATTTTCCGGCCGTTAAAGAACCCCGCGAAACAAGGCCGAGAATGTTTGCCGTTGTATAATCCTTTTTACATGATGTTGCTAAAGATGGAAATTAGTGACGCTCGCAGGCTGTCTGACGGCTCGATCTATATACCTTTATAATACATTATAATATATTTTTGAAAATAGAGCAATCCATACTTAATTCATTAGATAATAAACGGCATATATTGGATTTAATAAAATATTTATTTTGCCAATATTTCGGCTGGCTGAACGCCAACCTTTATCGAGGCATCACATTTTTTGTAAACACAAACTCAGCGCCGCATAGTGTCATAATATCACAGTTGAAATCAATTAAAATACAGAGTAGGTGGGAAAAATTTGTGCATGAAAAAATTATTATAAAAATGCAATCAAATAAGTAAAATATCTTAAAATATTAAAGGAAAAAAAAAAAAAGAGTTCTATCTTATATATAAAAATTTGTAATAATTACATAAAAATAATTCATTAATAACTCATGGAGAGATAAATGTCAAAATATATGTATCTATTAAAACATTTGAAATAAATTTAAAATGATTTAAATAATACACTGTAAGAACCTTTTTTAAAAAGTTTAACAAAAAAAATGTGGGTATTTAAAATTCATTTTAAAATTTATGGAGATCGATTTATATATGAGTAAAAAATATTTTATAAAATGCATTAAAATGGAAGTTAAAACAATTTAGGATGAAAATATGAGAAAAATAAATTAAAAAGTGGAAACTAAAAAAGTTTAAATTATTGCATGTAATATGTTATATATTTAATGTATCAATACTTTTGCGTTTTGAAGCGAAAAATGTAAAAATAATTAAACAAGTGGTATGTATTAACCTTTAGTAATAACCTGTAATTAATACATACCACTTGTTTAATTATTTTTACATTTTTCGCTTCAAAACGCAAAAGTATTGATACATTAAATATATAACATATTACATGCAATAATTTAAACTTTTTTAGTTTCCACTTTTTAATTTATTTTTCTCATATTTTCATCCTAAATTGTTTTAACTTCCATTTTAATGCATTTTATAAAATATTTTTTACTTATATATAAATCGATCTCCATAAATTTTAAAATGAATTTTAAATACCCACATTTTTTTTGTTAAACTTTTTAAAAAAGGTTCTTACAGTGTATTATTTAAATCATTTTAAATTTATTTCAAATGTTTTAATAGATACATATATTTTGACATTTATCTCTCCATGAGTTATTAATGAATTATTTTTATGTAATTATTACAAATTTTTATATATAAGATAGAACTCTTTTTTTTTTCCTTTAATATTTTAAGATATTTTACTTATTTGATTGCATTTTTATAATAATTTTTTCATGCACAAATTTTTCCCACCTACTCTGTATTTTAATTGATTTCAACTGTGATATTATGACACTATGCGGCGCTGAGTTTGTGTTTACAAAAAATGTGATGCCTCGATAAAGGTTGGCGTTCAGCCAGCCGAAATATTGGCAAAATAAATATTTTATTAAATCCAATATATGCCGTTTATTATCTAATTATAATATATAAGAAGTCGACCCAAGCGTTAAAAAATACTCCATTTTTTTAAAGTTTAAAAAAGAAAACGTAATGGTTTATTCGGCATTTAAACTGCTCCTTGGATAGTGGAGTTAACTGGTCTGCGGAAATTTTGACAGGTCCTTGGAGAACTTTGCTCGCCTGCATTTAAAAAAGTGTACGAAATATTCATGACGTGTTAATGTCTAATTTTTAGGGTAGAGATGAAATTAATAACAAAGTTTCTTTGTTAAAAACGCTTCGCGAATTTTTTTTTTTTTTCACGAATTTACCACCGGTCTGGAGACCAAAGAGGGTGGATGTTAGGTTTTAAGTTAAAGAAGACAGTTTTTATATTATATACGCAGAAGTTTATTATCCATTAACAAAGAAATACACACATATTTAAAAAGGTAAACAAAACATTCTTTTAGGTTTTATAGGCTATCTCTATTAATGTTGTTATATTACAGTGTTGCCCAGTATTTAAAAAAAAAAATGTTCACAGATTATTATTTTTAGAATAATAATTTATCCTTTTAACACCCCCTTTTAATTTATTGTTTCTAAAAATATCAAAGTACACACAAAACAAGTTAATTTGGTTGGTCTTCTAAACAGCACAGAGCGGTGTCTTTCAAAGGCATCTCTCAGCAACGGCTTTGTTAGAATGTCGGCGACTTGTTCTTTTGATGGGCAGTACTCCAATCCAAGGATGTCTCCGACAATATCTTTTAGAAAATGATATCTAACATTGCTTCTTTTTTCCACTTGTCCATTTGTGTTGACTTTGCTTAGAATTATTAATGAATCTGATTCCAATAATTATTAATTAAACATTATATATATATATTTATTGATTTACAAGAGAGAGAACAAAATTTAAAAGGGAAACTAATATTAAACAAAAAAAAAATTCTGTTTCGGTTAGCGCCTATTTACCTGTGAGCTTACACACACTCTGTGGTAACAATTAATTAATATATATAGAACACACGCTCCCCTGTGTGTAAGCCCTAATCAGCAAGTCCAAGGCTATCTGCACATTTCCGTAGTTTGTCCTTAGGGAGACTCTTCGTTAGTATATCCGCCTCCATGTCTTCACTTTTAGTGTATTCCAGCTTGATTCCATTTTGAATTTCCTCTTTCACAAAATAATACTTTCGTTTTATGTGCTTTGTTCGTGAAGTAATTTTGTCAGATTGTATCCAGTTTATTGCAGCCTTGGCTGTCACTTTTCAAGGTAATTGGGAAAGTTAAATTTTCACAGAGTTCTTCTAGTAATCCCTTTAACCATAATACTTCTGTAATTCCTTCACATATTGAAATAAGTTCTGCTTCACATGTAGACAAGGCTACTAAATTTTGCTTTCTTCTTCTCCAGTTTATTAAGTTGTTGCCAAGTCTGACTGTATAGCCTGAGTAGGATTTTGCGTCTCGGGTTGTGCACCAGCTCGCATCAGTACTTATTGTGATATTGTTGTCTTTTGACTTATATGCCAACATTTTATTTCTTGTTCCCTTCAGATATCTATAGATCCTTTTATCCCCAGTTAAGTGTATTTCTCTTGGGTTATTACTATACTGAGATAAATTGCTGACGTTGAAGGATATATCCGGTCGAGTACCCGTAGAAAGGTACTTAAGTGATGCAATCATTTCCTGGTATACAGTTTTATCTACTGGCTTAGAGTCCAAATATTCATACAAATTTTGATTTTGATCTCCAGGTTTCTGCACACTGTTGCATTCTTCCAGTCCAAATCTGTGAAGAATTGTATCAATATAATGAGTCTGAGATAGATAAAATCCATCTTCTGCCCTTTTTATTTCAATTCCAATAAATGGTTTGCTATCTTTCTTTTCTGTTAGAGTAACATATTTTTCTATTTCTGAGGCTAGGTTGTCATTAATTTCCTTACTAGTTCCAGCAATGATGAGATCATCTACATATAGACCCAGTATTGCATACTCTTCTCCTTTCTGGAGTTTATAGACACATGGATCACATTTGGTTCTAATCATTCCCAACTGGTATAAAATTTCATTGATCCTTTTGTTCCAACATTTTCCTGATTGTGGTAGACCATACAGGCTTTTTTCCTATTTACACACTTTGTTTTACGATGCACTAGCGCGCCATCTATTATCAAATTACAAAACTATTTTAGACGCGTAATATTCTTCTTAAAATAAAACAATTTCTACTGCCCTTACTTCAATGAAAAAATTATAGGGAGGGCCTGGCTCATGAGTGGTTCTCCACTGATGAGCCAGGCCCTCCCTATAATGTTTCCATTGCAGTAAGGGCAGTAGAAATTGTTTTATTTTAAAAAGAATATTACACTTTATTTTCTTCTCCTTTTTGCATAAAACCATCTGGTTGTCTCATGTATACTGTCTCTTCTAACTCACCATAGAGATAAGCTCTCTTCACATCATAAGTCTTTATGATTAAATTCTGTTGTGTTGCAAGAGCTACTATTGTTCGCAAGCTTTCCTTTTTGAGTACAGGTGAAAAAGATTCCTTATAATCTACACCATATCTTTGATTGCATCCAACAGCAACCAGTCTGGCCTTTCTTTTATATATGCCGTCATTTGAGGTTCCTTTGTAATGTAGACCCATTTACTATTGATGACTTTCATGCCATTTTCCCTTGGTACTAGTGTCCATACTTTATGTTTCTTTATCTCACTGAGCTCTTCTTCCATTGCTTTGTGCCATTCATTTCTTTCTCCACTATCCATTGCTTCTTTAAAGTTCTCCGGGATATAATGATCTATTTCTATAATTAAGTTTGCATCATTCCTATCTTTTATTCTTTGTGAGCGTCGAACTCCTTCTTTGATCAATTTTCTTTATGGTTCTTCAAGTCTTGCTTTGTGCCGTTCTTCTAAGATGCTCTTTGTTTCTCCTTTCTTTCTTCCTCCTTTTACGCACCTATCCTGTATTGGTTCAGTTTGTGATGAGTCATTTTCACAGTCACCACCTAGTTTTACTGAAGTATCCTCCTGAGACTTCATTTTACTCTCTGTGATAGGATTGTCTTCTTTCAAGATATGAAAATTTACAGCAACTATTTCTTCACAATTTCCTTTATAGGTCAAATTATCACAATTAGTATCTTCCTGAATATCATTTGCATAATCAATTCCTCTCTTATCTTCACTAAATTTTACTGATCTGACTTCATGAATTCTCTTTGTCATTATATCATATACTAGACGCCGACCCGGGCTTCGCCTCGGGATTGACCCGTGTGCATATCTACCCGAGTGATATATATTTAGATAAGATTTTTTTTTAAATAATTGTTTTTACTCGAGGGAATGTTTGTAGTCTAGTATGTTGATATAAGCAACCTATCTGAATATTAGGAAAGGTCAGGTAATTTTTTTGTAGGGTGATGCTCTGAAAAAGAACGCTATACCACTTTATCACTAAACAAATTGGCGAGTCAAAAATAAGCAACCTAAACAATCCATCAGCTCTGCAAGATAAGAACAGAAATTGAGAAATGCATGCAAATTTTTCAACACAAATCAAAATCTTTAATCCTCATTAGTTTTTTTTTTTTTTTTGCTTATCCCTAGTACACGTGGTACAGGCCATGATAATCATGGTGGGTAGTTAGCGACTGCTTTTTACTGTAAGCGCACCACATGTCTACACATGTGAAAGCAGTTCGACTTTGCACTTACAAATGTGCCAGAGCCCCGTTTGGTTACTTGCACTCGCTGGTGGGGTTGGACTTTTGCAAGAATCGGGGGGCCTTCGGAGCATTTTTTTTTTTTAAACAGAAAAAAGTGTCCAATGCGGGGATCGAACCCGGGTCGTAGTGGTCGTAAACCAAACGGTTTAACCAGCCCTCCACCGACCCCCTTCCTCATTAGTAATGTATATTAGGTAGGATGAGGTTTATTTTGTTTCTATTACATTACATGGAATAGTTTTTTTTTCCTAATAAAATTTACTGACCTCTTTGTTCACTGAAAGCTAAACAATGTGTATGTTAGACCCCTCTTTGTTCAACCTTACACATTGTTTAGGTCTCTTATTAGGTGCAAGATGTATACCTATGCTAAAATGGTAATTTGGGTAAACATAGGTAAATTCATGTTGGGCCAGTATTGTTCAGCAAGCCAACACAGATATAATATTACGGTATGAAGCAAGTTGTGCTAAAACTAATATTTCCAATCAAATTATCAAAAAAATAACACATACTATGTAATATAAACACATGTATGTAAAATAAACACAATAAAAAATAACCAATAATTAAAAACCATAAATTTTTCTAACACAGTATACTTCTTAAGTAAGAATACCTTACCATGAAGGTTTAAAACCCTACACATTGAAACATGTGAAAAATGTAGCATGTGTGTATGATGGACTTGAAGAGAAAATATTTTAAAAAGATATTTATTGAAACTTTTGTAATACCACACCAAATATGCATATTTACAGTTACAACAGTTGCAGATCTTATTAGCGCTTTAAAAGGGACAATCATATATGAGCAAAGCATCCATGTACATTAGAGGACATTAGAAACATAGTGAAAAATATATAAAAGGTAATGAATAAATTTTTTGCTAATTGAGGAAAGAAATACCTTAAGAAAGAGCTTCTTGATAAACAATATTTTTGTGCTGCCATTAGGTGCGAGAATAAAAAGTTTTCTGGAGGAACTGACGCGTGAGCAGGCAACATAAAGCTGGCCATGGGAAAAACATGGAACTTGAAGATCAATTCCAGCCCATTTCAATGTTTGACCTTGTGCTTTGTTAATTGTCATTGCAAAGCACAGCTTAACAGGAAATTGAAGTCTTTTAAAATGAAAGGGCAAATCTGAAGATATAATGGGAATCCTAGGAATCATAACCTTCTCACCAGTGCCGCACCCAGTCAAAATAGTCGCCTCCAGAAGATATCTGTGTAAGCTGTTAACTTGCAACCGAATACCATTACACAATTTTGGGGGATTAAGATTTCTTAACAATATAATTGGGGCGCCAACCTTTAGGGTAAGACTGTGCATAGGCATTCCAGGCGGATTGATAGAATTTAAAAATTCAATGGGGTAATGCACAGAATCATTCTGATCTACAACAGTGTCTATTGACAAATAAGTTCTTGAAGGAGCAATAAATTTACCGAGGATATATTCATCTATCTTGTCCACAGCATCATTTCTTGGTGCTAATAAAGCCCTTTCACTGAACCAAGAAAGTGGCATGGTAAGTAAAGAGCCTATATTGGGGTAAACAGATGATATTAAGGTATGGATATCTTCAACCAAGACACAAAGATCACTTGATGCAATGGAGATGAGTCCCTCGTGAGTTGCAAATGTCCCATTGCCCAGTTCAAGCAACAGCTGAGAGAAGCTGCTTCCTCTGTCGCCAAAGAGATGTGACCGCATATTGATAGTGAGAGATAACTTAACAATACTACTCCAAATATGAGAGCGCTTAAGGCATGCATTCACCTCGTCTGCTCGAGTGCCTTTGGGAATAACCGGTAAAGTTTGCCGGAAGTCCCCAACAAAAAGAAATGTCACCCCTCCCATTATGGTGTTGTTATCCCTAAGATCTTTCAGAGTGCGATCAAGGGCCTCGATTGAGCGTCTATGAGCCATTGTGCATTCATCCCATATCAATAATGAGCATTGCTGTAGAATTTTGGAAGTGGCGCTCTGTTTAGCAATGTTACAGACTGCTAATTCATCATCATAGAGATTCAAAGGTAGCTTAAATAGAGAATGTGCTGTTCTGCCGCCATCAAGGAGTGTAGCGGCGATTCCAGAAGAAGCAGCAGCACAAACTACTAAACTCTCTAAGCGCAATTTGGCTAACAAAATATTAATAATAAAAGTTTTTCCAGTGCCACCAGGAGCATCCAAAAAAAAAAGCGTGCCAGCCCTAGAGCGAACACTATTAAGAATGGCTTCATAACAATATTTCTGATCAGGATTTAAAGAAGATTCGCGGGTTGAAGCCAAAGTTTCTAGCTCACGCCTATCATATATGTCTGATAAAAATGATGCTTCTCTGGGTGGTGAGACATTTTCAGGAAGAGGCAAACCCATACATGCAATACTTTTACCTGAAATTGACAGAACATGTTTATCAATTTCCAGTAACGCGGCATTGAAAACATCAGCATTGTAATCAAGTTCAGGGATGGACATATCTCGTCGCATTCGGTGCAAAATATCTTCAGACATACACTCCTTATGAGCATGCCACAGCGTAAGTGTATCAGACATGTGGCAGAAGATGAGCATTGTAGAGAACAATGCTCTCACCGATGCTGCATTACGACATATAGATGCCTCTTTGAGAGTTTCATTCCAGTGAGAGTCGTCTTCTAGTAAGCCTAAAGCTTTGCAGGCCATTTGGAAGGTAGTGTGGATAACTCCTTCAACTGTGCGCAAACTCTGGAAAGAACATGGCCCTCTAATATGGAACAAAAGAAGTCTCAAATAGTAGCATTCAGCATTAGTTGGGTGAACTGTATAGACGCGGCCAAGAACATCACTTTTCCGCACACCAGGATATCCTTCTACAGGAGTACCCTGCTTTCTGCCTAAAAAATTATTGTTGGTCCAGGTATAGAAAGAAGGAACTTCACAGTATAATAGTGTCCTAGCAAATGTGTCTTGGTTACAAAGCTTAAATAATTAAATTAGGTCTAATTATGTTTGTAAGCCAAAGCAGTAAATGCGCATGTGGTAGACCACGCTTCTGCCACTCTACTGTGAACATAAAACACTTGCAAGGCCCAAATAGCTCAGCCTTAGTCACTAAATAGATAAGCTTTTTCATTTTAAGGTGAAAAACACGACTAATCAAATCATATCTATCTTTAGCAGAGTTATTTGAAAATAAATGCATCTGAATTTCTTTCCATTGAGGGTTGCATGTAAATGTTATAAAAAGCTGAGGCCTTCCATAGCTACGAACATAAGTCATTGCATCTTGGGTACGCTCATGCAGATAACGGGGACCACCAGTAAATGATGATGGCAGTATGACTATTTGGCCTATATTGGCTAAATTCTCATCTGCTCGCAGAGCATCTTGCAGGTGAATATAATTTTCTGTCCGAAGCTTTTTCTGATTGCGCCGTATGAAGGAAAGCCTTTCTGATTCAACCTTAGCATACATATCAACCCAGAATTGATTTGTAAGCATGCCATAACGCAGTAGCGAGTTAAATTCCCCAGCACGAGCCATCATTCTGTAAGCATAAAAATTCATGCACGATACAGTCTTCTGCATTATTTCTCTAGTGGATGGATTGACTTGAGGTAGCGAAACAGAATAACCGACCTCACCCCTGCAAAAAATTAACGGGTATTGTAGAGGGTCATATGCTTGATGGATCTCGGATATTCTTTGTGTCAAATTATTACGACAATGTAATACAATATCTCTTGGCCCAAATTCCTGACCTACCATCAGCAGAGCTACTTCATTGGTCATGGGCGCATTGTAGCGACGCTCATGATCTTCTGGTGGAAGCTTATCAGAGTGTATAATAACCCGGTAGTCAGCGTGATTCTGAGGAAGAGTTTCTAAGGTTGCTTTAAAGGATTGAATATAATGATTGTGCGCATGCAATAAATCTTGCAAAGAGCGAACTAAATCTCTGTTCAAGTTTGCTGTCATGTTGCAACGTGCAGTAACCTGAGACTCATAATTATCGATAAAGTATATCTGCAGGAATTTGTGCTCACTATCAGGTTCTGGAAGGAGACTACCAATTACGTGGTAAACTTGGCCTTGGACTTTGAAAGTAGGCATATAACCTTGCTCCACAACTTGTCTAGCACCAAAAGATGTCATTTGGAATATAGAGTTATATCTACGGATATGCAGCAAGAAGGACCTCGATAGAGGATGTAGGCCAGAGAGCAAAGAGAAAATAGGTTCTGGAGGGGACTCAATAGCAGGTAGAGAAACTCTACCTTGTTTACAACAGAGGCCAAAGGGTTCATCTCTAAATCTCAAAGCAGAGCAAAACTGGCATACCCGAGACATTTGGCCTATATCGACAGATGAATCAGCTTTATAATCAATATGGGCAATATACTGCAAACCTGAAAATGGCTTATGAGTCCAAAGCTGAATACGCTGAACAGGAACTTGCATAGTTTGTGTAGCTGCGACGCGGGCTTCAGAATACCTAAGACGGCGAAGCGCACGACGCGTCGCACTTTGAAGTGGTGTCTCAATAGCTCTAGCATTCCTATATCTCCTGGAAGCAGCCGTATTCCTACCAATTAAAGGTCGGCTGCGGCGAGGCATATTCTGAAAAAAAAATTGAGATTAATAACAAAAGCTTAAAAACCAGCAATTTATAAACAAAGCATAAAAACTTCCTGTCTTTTTGAGGTAAAAATCAAAATTCTTAAATCTTTTCTTCAAAATAACCTTCCAGATATGTCAAAAAGACTATAAAAAACTAAAAGCATAATATTAAAAAACTAAAAAATTAATGTACAAAACCAGTTATCATTAAAAAGCCTCAAAAATAGACCAACCGCTGGACACGGCAATGAAAAAGCATGCTTTATTGAGGAAAAAAATAGAAATAATTTTCCAAAAGACAAAATACAACCCCTATATGAAAAAAAAAAACTATAAATAATCTAAATATAAAATACTTAAGCAAATAAATTAAAATATCTTCAATAAAATTTTGAAAAAGGACCTCAAAAAGACAAATAAATGAATCCGTTAAAGAAATCCCTCGCTTATTCAAAAATATAAATAACCTATTTTTTAGATACAACCCATATATGTAGAAAATATAATAAATAAACTGTATTTAAAAGATAAAAGCAATAATTAAAAAACTCCATAAGAAAATTTAAAAAAGGACTTCAAAATGACCCATAATTGAACATACCAATAAAATATCTTGCATCGTAGTGAAAAAAAATAGAAATAATTCAAAAGTTGTTTACAAAACAACCCATATATGCTGAAAACACCATAAATAATCTACTTCTAAAATATCTAAGAAATTAATTAAAATGAAATTTCAAGCTTTTTAGTGAAAAAAAAGAAAAATAACCCAAATTTTTTTCACAAAACAACCCATATAAGTTGAAAACACCATAAATAATCTGTAACTAAAATATCTATTTACTACAAACCTTCATTCACCCCCAATTATATAAAATTTTCTTCATTTTGCCCCATTAGTCATAAAATTAACACAGTGAAAATGTTAACTAAAAGAATTTATACTCATTGTTCATTAAATCAATACAAAACGCATGAAACACTAACCGTTATCCAAAATTTAACATCAGCTGGTTACCCCAAAACATTTTTTTTAAAACATTTCTATCAGGCACAGGTCACATATAACATGTCAGCACAAAAAACTAAAATATACAGGCAAAATTGCTACATACCATATTTCCCGAAATCCATTCACATTTCCAGAACACTAGATAAATATGGAATAAAAACCTTTTATAGCAACTCTCCCAACTTATCAGATACCCTAAGAAACCCGATTACAAAAAACAGGCAAACCGAATATATATCATATAGAAAAGAGGTAATTTATTCTATAGAATGTAATAACTGTAAAGCCAGATATGTGGGGGAGACGGGAAGAAAATCACATAATAGAATCACTGAACACAGAAGAAACATAAACAGAAATGACCCATTATCATTAATAGTACAGCACTCCAATTCAACAGGACACACTTAAATGAACCTAAAGTGCATTACAACAATATCAATAACAAATATCAAATATCAAAGATTAATAATTGAAGCAATAGTGTCCAAACAATATAGCAGTATAAATCGCAGAATTGATTTACCAGAAGCATATGATTCAATAGACCTAAATAAAATAAGATAAAACAAAGTCATTCACAGTATAAGATATCACATGTCTGATGGGATTCCTTGCAAATTATAAAAATATGTAAAATATCGAATATAAAATACAAAATAAGATTGCCTTAACCAAAATGTATCATATTATCTCATATTAATTAGAATTAGTTTTTCCAAATCATTACACCTGCATGTAAATTTAAACATTTTAAATATTTTTCAAATAGCGCGTGATATGCAAAACAATAGTTACGTGTATATAAAACCTATTTCAAACTAGTCGGATTATTGTTTCATTAATTCCTGTAGAAGGGCGTATGTGCCCGAAAGCTAGTATTATATTCGTTCTAATAAAAGATACGCAGCCCTCGAAGCTTTGTTTTATTCATTTATAAATCATACAGGGTTTATCAATCGATATTTCTTTATATATTAAATACTAGCGGATGTACCCGGCTTCGCCTGGGTTTTACCCGAGTGAAGGTTTGTCTAACGAACATTTGTTAAAACAATTCTCTTTAAACTTATAAAACGTACTCGGCTTCGCCCGGGGTTTTACCCGAGTAACGGTTTGTCTAGCGAACATTTGTTAAAACAATTCTCTAAAAACTTTTTGAAAAATATAAAAAAGATATATTTTGATAATTTGAAACTCGTAAATTTGAATCTCTCGATAAAGTGAACATTTTTTCCCGGTCCCTGTGTGCCTTGTCATCCTGAATTTTCTCTTTCCTAAATTTCTACATTAGAAAATCATAGTTTTATCTAGTGAACATTTTTCCCGGTCCCTTGAGAAATACTCGATAAGTTGAATAAAATCAATATTAATTGGTTCCCTCGGTAATTGGAAGTTAAAGGAATAGTATATTCGCCTTGGAATTGTATCATTATTCTTGTCGCAAATAAATTGCCGTGTCATCCTGAGATAATCTTACTTTTGATAAATAATATTTAAGATAACAAACTCAGTGATAAGAAAACTTGTTATCATCGTCACAATGGGGGCGCTGCTTGCGAGTTAAATCTACAAATCTGCAAATAACTCTAAGGATATTCAAGATATTCATGAAATTATTTTTCAAAAACCTTCCCGGTGATATACCTAATAATATCCCAAAATTTCACGGCGATTGGATGTATGGTTTTTGAATCTATAGAGTACAGACAGACAGACAGACATTCAATTTTATATATATAAGATAAAATATAAATGAGTTTTAAAAATTGTAAAAAAAAAAAAATGCATCGGCCGGGAATCGAACCCGGGCCGCCCGCGTGGCAGGCGAGCATTCTACCACTGAACCACCGATCCTTAAAAAAATGGCCATATTTAGGTATTCATTCCATTCCGGATTAGTCCGCGTAAAAAAAAAGTTCTTCAAATGAAAAAAAAAAAAGAAATAGCCAAAAATACTAATCAAAATGCAGCCGAAAATTTTCCTCAGGTTTATAAAAAGCGACATGCAAAATTTGGTACCAATTGGTTCAGTAGTTTTTGAGTTTATCGCAAAACAGAAAGACAGACAGAAATTGACTTTTATATATATATAGAGATTTACTCTTCATTGTTGGCTTTTTAACTTACATTCATTCTTCATTGTTGGCTTTTTATATTACATTCCCTCTTCATTGTTGGCTTTTTATCTTACATTCACTTTTCATTGTGGGCTTTTTTCTTACATTCACTCTTCATTGTTGGCTTTTTATATTATATTTACTCTTCATTGTTGGCTTTTTATCTTACATTCATTCTTCATTGTTGGCTTTTTATATTACATTTTGTGCTGAGAACAAGTACGAAAACATTTATGTATGTTTTCCCACGTGACGCAGCGGAGCGTGACCTTGCCTGCACGGGTGAGTCAGTTGTTGTTTGGCTCTCTGTATAGATGGACATTAAAACATGGTGGCAGCGATAACGGGATAAATACGAACCCGTATTTTGCAAAATATCGATTTTTGCGTACCTTGGAAGATAATTCAACATGGCTCAGATTCAACCTCCAGAAACTTTCGACTTCTCGACTCCCAACGAATGGCCCAAGTGGAGGAAAAGATTCGAACGATACCTCGTGGTCAGTGGAATGAAGAAGAAAGAGGAGGCGGACAAGATCGATTTGTTCATGTACTTGATGGGCGACCGCGCGGATGATATATTCAGGACCTTCAAGTTCGAAAAGGAGGAAGAGGCAACGAAAATTGATTCCGTCCTCAAGGCGTTCGACAGCCACTTCTGTGTCAGAAAGAATATTATCTACGAACGTGCGAAATTTAATTCAAGAATCCAAGAGGATCGGGAGCCAGTGGACGAATTCATCACTTCATTGTACAAATTGGCTGATAGTTGCGAATTTGAGGGTCTTCATGAGCAGTTGATCCGTGACCGAATAGTGGTTGGAGTGAGGGACAAAGCTTTATCTGAAAGAATGCAGTTGGACAGCGAACTGACTTTGGAAAAGGCGGTGAAAATGGTTCGACAGCAGGAAGCCGTTCGACAGCAGCAAGTCGACCTGCAGCGTCCCTCAACAAGCCAAAAGGTCAATCAGGTGAAGTTCAACTCGAAGAAGCAATCACCGAAACAACAACAGCAGCCTTCGGGGAAGAAGGAGAAGTCAGCCAAAACAGGATCACGATGTCTAAAGTGCGGAGGTTTCACCCACAGGGAAGGACAGGCTTGCCGTGCTGAAGGACAGAAATGTAACCTGTGTTCAAAAACAGGCCATTTTGCAAATTGCTGCCCAGATAAGCAGGCGAAGACTGCGGAAGTCAAAGCTGTTTCTGAACTTGATGAAGAAATTGGTTTTCTCCTGGAGGTCTCAGCTGTGGAGGATTCATCTAATCTCGATGATGATGAAGGCGAGTGCAGGAGGCGATGGACAGCAGAAATCCAAGTGAACGGGAAAAAGGTGAAGTTCAAGCTCGACTCCCAGGCGTATGTTACATGTGTTCCTCTGTGTCTCTTCAAGAAGATAATGGGACAGCAACGACTAGTAAAAAGTGATATCAACCTTAGAGCTGCTGAATTTTCCGAACTTCAGACTGTGGGTATGTTTATATCAACGCTGCGAAATGGCAATTATGAAATCAAGGAGAAGATTTATGTCATTCGTCGTTTGAGTGAACCTCTTCTGAGTCGCCGGGCATGTGAGCTCTTGAACCTGGCGAGGCGAATTGAAGTGGTAGCGACGAGAATTAACCCCATCAAGGAATTCCCTGAAGTATTTGAAGGACTGGGACAGATCGGAAACCCTTACGAAATCAAATTGAAACCTGGAGCAAAACCATATGCTGTGCATACTCCTCGACGGGTACCAATACCTTTGGTGGAAAAGCTCAAAACAAGATTGGACATCCCTGGAAAGGAGCTGCTCGACGCCGATGCATTATCCAGACAACTACTTCTTACAACCGAGGGAGGTGAAGACGAACGGCCAACCTCAGCGCATATAAATGCAGTTCTCTCGAGTATAACCGACAAAGACGAGATGTTGACGAAGATTTTTGAAGCTCAACAAGAAGATACGACCCTGAAAGCAGTAGTCAACTACCTTGAGCAAGGCTGGCCAGATAAGAAGATGTCACAGACTCTGCTCTCTTATTGGCATGTCAAGGATGAACTCGGCGTTCAAAATGGACTACTGATGCGTGGCTGTCGTCTTGTTATTCCAGCAAGTATGAAACTGGAGATCCTAGATAAGTTGCACGCTGGGCACTTCGGGATTACAAAAACAAGACTTCGAGCACGTGAGACGGTATGGTGGCCTGGAATTTCGGAAGAGATCGCGGAAACAGTCAGAAAGTGCAGTGTTTGTATCCAGAAAGCCGTCTCAAAACATGAACCTTTGATACCAACCAACTTTCCTACACGACCGTGGCAAAAGATTGGAATGGATTTGTTCAAGTTCGAGAATAAGTGGTACCTAGTCGTCATTGACTATTATTCTCGCTTTCCTGAAATGATTCAGCTGGATCGGCTCACAGCCAATGTGGTGGTGCGTAGTTGCAAATCCATATTTGCCCGACATGGAATACCAGAAACTGTTGTAAGCGATAATGGGACGCAATTTGGAGCTGCTCGTGAATTTGCAAATTTCGCAAGGCAGTACGGATTCACACATGTCACTTCAAGTCTTCGATTCCCGCAGAGCAATGGGATGGCAGAAGCAGGTGTGAAAATTGCTAAGTTGATCCTCAAGAAAAATCAAGACCCATCGCTTGGACTCCTGGAGTATCGATCGACCCCTTTGGAGAACGGTTACAGCCCTGCTGAGCTTCTCATGGGACGTAAACTTCGAACGACCTTGCCAATTGCACCAGAGAATCTTAATCCAAAGTTGGTGGACTCTCAGACCCTGAAAAGAA
The DNA here is from genome assembly GCA_030710605.1 of Cordylochernes scorpioides. NCBI lineage: Eukaryota > Metazoa > Arthropoda > Arachnida > Pseudoscorpiones > Chernetidae > Cordylochernes > Cordylochernes scorpioides. Next base: position 61,048,547 of record CP092871.1, on the reverse strand, counting down.
AGGAGGGGAAAAGGAGAAAGGATATGAAATCCAGATATGATCGACGCTGCGGAGCTACGGACATGGAGGAGCTATCCGAAGGTGACACGGTTTGGATTACAGATATGCGAACCTGGGGGATTGTAAAGAAGAAAGCATCGACACCAATGTCGTATATGGTTGATACTCCAGTTGGGACTTTACGTCGAAACAGGTTCCATCTACGAAAAGGAGTTACAGTGCAATATCCAGCCGACCCATCGACGCCGACCTTTTCGGGGGAGGAACTGGTTGAAAATGAAGAGACCCCAGTTGTGGATTATCCCTCTAACGACTCAGAAGACGGCCAGATAAGAACCCGGAGTGGACGAATTGTTAAACCTGTGGATCGCCTTCATTATTAATTATATTATGCATTTAAAGTTTGTAATGTATATATATATTTCAAATCTTAAAAAGGGGGATGTGCTGAGAACAAGTACGAAAACATTTATGTATGTTTTCCCACGTGACGCAGCGGAGCGTGACCTTGCCTGCACGGGTGAGTCAGTTGTTGTTTGGCTCTCTGTATAGATGGACATTAAAACACATTTACTCTTCATTGTTGGCTTTTTATCTTACATTCACTCTTCATTGTTGGCTTTTTATCTTACATTCATTATTCATTGTTGGCTTTTAATATTACATTCACTCTTCATTGTTGGCTTTTTATCTTACATTCATTCTTCATTGTTGGCTTTTTATCTTACATTCATTCTTCATTGTTGGCTTTTTATCTTACATTCACTCTGTTGGCTTTTTATATTACATTTACTCTTCATCGTTGGCTTTTTATCTTACATTCACTCTTCATTGTTGGCTTTTTATATTATATTTACTCTTCTTTGTTGGCTTTTATCTTACATTCATTCTTCATTGTTGGCTTTTTATATTACATTACTCTTCATTGTTGGCTTTTTATCTTACATTCACTCTTCATTGTTGGCTTTTTATCTTACATTCATTCTTCATTGTTGGCTTTTTATATTACATTCACTCTTCATTGTTGGCTTTTTATCTTACATTCATTCTTCATTGTTGACTTTTTATATTACATTCACTCTTCATTGTTGGCTTTTTTATCTTACATTCACTCTGTTGGCTTTTTATATTACATTTACTCTTCATTGTTGGCTTTTTATCTTACATTCACTCTTCATTGTTGGCTTTTTATATTATATTTACTCTTCATTGTTGGCTTTTTATCTTACATTCATTCTTCATTGTTGGCTTTTTATATTATATTTACTCCTGTGTCACATTGCCGTGTCATCCTGAGATAATCTTACTTTTGATAAATAATATTTAAGATAACAAACTTAGTGATAAGAAAACTTGTTATCATCGTCACAATGGGGGCGCTGCTTGCGAGTTAAATCTACAAATCTGCAAATAACTCTAAGGATATTCAAGATATTCATGAAATTATTTTTCAAAAACCTTCCCGGTGATATACCTAATAATATCCCAAAATTTCACGGCGATTGGATGTATGGTTTTTGAATCTATAGAGTACAAACAAACAAACAAACGGACAGACAGGCATTCAATTTTATATATATAGATAAATGCCAAAGTTAAAAGACAGGGGTAAAAGTAACACATTACAAATAGAAAGAAATATGTCAGATAATACTAAACTAAACGTATGTAAATTTAACCCTAACGGAAGTCTAGCCTCAAAATCGTGGCTCAAATATTTTAATCAGAAGACTTTCTTAGAAGAATTAAATGATACCTGGAAATTGAAAAATGTTGGAGATTTTTTAGTAGAAGAGGCTTTTGATTTTTATGTGGAGACTTGCTTGGATATTACAAATTGGCCTGAACTAGAAAATAAATTATTGTCTCATTTATATAAACAAGAAGTTAATCCATCCACAGCTTTTATTGAATTGAAATATGATCCAGAAAAGGGGATTGAAAATTATTTTAAGGAAAAAACGTCCCTAGCTTCTAAAGCAAAAATTACAAAAGAAAATTTAATAGAAGGCCTGACAAATGGGTTAACAACGGATTCTAGAAAACTGGTTATCACATCTAAAGTGGACACTCCAGAAGAATGGATCGCGTTAGTATCTAAATTAGAAATGATTGATCGGCGTAAGGAAATGGAGGAGTCATCTTTTAAAAGGGAAACAGCCCCAAGAATGGAAATACAACAAAAGCAATGGAGACATCCAGGTAGAAGCCCTATTGACTATGGTTCTAAAAGGCGTCCCTGCCGAATCTGCCTGAACCGGGGACATGCCGGACGCTTCCATCCTGAGAATAGGTGCTGGTTTCGGGAGAAGGCCGTACAAGCCTCCCCAGCTGCAAGCTTCATGTCCGCGCCGTCTCGATCCATGGATACCTTGACGCAGACAGCAGCCCCTTCGAGCGAATGCCGACCAGCTCCGCCTCAACACTCCTGACGCCAAGGTCTGTATATAAATCTAAATATGAATAATATCGGTATTATAGCTCTCATAGATACTGGCTGTACATTCTCTATAATTCCTCAACATATGTTAGATAAGATTCAACCAAACTATGTTGCTTTTAATAATTTACCTCTTATTAATCAGACATCCGGTATACTAAATATAAATTCAAAAATTTATATTGATACAACTATAGGATCTATTACTAGAGATATTGAATTTATTCCTCTTATATTGATTTGCAATATGTATTGCTTTCTTTACACCATATAAGATTATTTAAATTAGACATTGATTTTCAAAATTTTACAATTACTCAATTTGGTAGAATTATTAATGTTATTTACCATAACCCTAATAATAATAATAATAATAATACACATCTTAATGTAATTCCTTCATTTCCATCTATTATTCCTCCTAATGAAAATGATTTTAGGAATTTTAATTGTGTAGAATTTGATAAAAAACTTTCACCATATGAAAAATCTGATTTAATAAAATTAATTAAGTAAAATAAGGAAGCTTTTGCGCGAGCGCTGCCCATAAAATGGATATAGGACATATTAAAGCAGATCCAATTAGAATTAAACTCACCTCACAAACACTTATTTCATTAAAGCCTTTTAGACCTTCCTTCTCGGACAACATTGAAATTAAGAGACAGATTGAAGAACTTTTAAAATATAATGTCATTAGACCATCTCATTCCTCCCATGCATCCCCTGCTATGTTGGTAAATAAGCGAAATGAAGGTAAAATTCGACTAGTAATGTACTACAGAAAATTAAATGATATAATAAAAAGAGTTTCTGAGCCCATACCAAGAATATATTTTATATTAGATAAGCTTTCAGAAGCTAATATCTTCACTATACTAGATCTTTTATCAGGTTATCACCATTTAGATATACACCCAGATGATAAAGAATACACAGCTTTTACTACCACTCACGGACTTTACGAATTTAATAAATTATCTTTTGGATTAAAAAATTCTCTAAGTCAATTCCAAAAAGTTTTAAGGCAAATTTTAAATAAATATGATGTTGATTTTTGCATGAATTATTTCGATGACTTCATTATACGAGGTGTGTTCAAAAAGTATCGCGAATTTTGAATTTTCGCGGGTTACGTATATTCTCGAATTTCGATCTTTTTGTGGCTTTATGTTGGTACTCATGTCTCTCACTTATGCCGACAAGCTCGGCCATTTTGAATGTTCACTTAATTGTTGACAGCTGCTTTGCTTGCAGGTGTTTTGGATCGTCTTCGATTTTTACCTATTTAAAAAAATGGATCAAAGAACCTGTATCAAATTTTGTGTGAAAAACAAAATTAAGTGCGCGGATACATTCCGAATGTTGACTGTGGCATAGGGAGAAACTACCTTGGACCGAAGCAACGTTTATCGGTGGTACGAAATGTTCTCAGAAGGCCGAGAAGATGTGAACGACGAAGAACGTGCCGGACGCCCGAGCACTTCAACAACAGACGAAAAAATTAATGAAGTGGAGAAAATGATATTGGCCAATCGTCGAATCACCGTTAGGGAAGTTGCTGAGGACCTAAACATATCGATTGGCTCGTGCCATTCGATTTTTATCAATGATTTGGGCATGAGACGGGTCGCCACGAAATTCGTACCAAAATTGCTCAATTGCGACCAAAAACAGCATCGCATGAACATTGCTAATGAGATGTTGGACTCTGTCCGCGACGACCCAAATTTGCTCCAGAGGCTCATAACTGGTGACGAAGGGTGGGTTTATGGTTATGACGTGGAAACCAAAGCTCAATCATCTCAATGGAAGCTGCCGCACGAACCAAGACCGAAAAAAGCGCGCCAAGTTCGGTCGAACGTGAAAGTTTTGCTGACAGTTTTCTTCGATTGCAGGGGCGTGGTGCATCATGAGTTCTTGCCACAGGGTAGAACGGTCAATAAGGAATATTACCTGCAAGTTATGCGCAATTTGCGCGAAGCAATCCGCCAGAAACGCCCGGATTTGTGGAAGAACAAAAATTGGCTTTTGCACCACGATAACGCCCCTGCTAACACATCGTTGCTTGTGCGCGACTTTTTGGCCAAAAACAACACACTAATGATGCCGCAGCCACCGTATTCCCCAGATCTGGCCCCCTGTGACTTTTTCTTGTTCCCTAAACTGAAGAGGCCCATGAAAGGACGACGTTACGCTACGCTTGACGAGATAAAGACGGCATCGAAGGAGGAGCTGAAAAGATGAAAAAATGATTTTTTGAAGTGCTTCGAAGATTGGAAAACCCGTTGGCACAAGTTTATAATATCTCATGGGGATTACTTTGAAAGGGACAAAATAGGTATTCATGAATAAATAAATAATTTTTGAAAAACAACAAAAGTCGCGATACTTTTTGAACACACCTCGTATTTTCAAATAATTTTCAGGAACATTTGACCCATTTAAAAGTAATTTTAGATATTTGTATCACAAGGAAAATATTAAGCTAAAACTAAGTAAATGTAAATTCGCTACTTATCAGATTTCTCTCTCTCTTTTCTAGGATATGAAATATCAAACCATCAATTTTCACCCAGCACTAATAATATAGATATGATTAGAAACTGAATTATCCAAGGAATAAAAAGAATTTACAACGAGTTTTAGGATCTATTAACATTTACTCGAAATTTATCCCTAATTATGCTAAACTCAGACTCCCTTTGAATAATTTGTTGAAAAAAGATGTAAAATGGAAATTGGACGAAGAATGCGAAACCGCATTTTCTAAATTAAAAAATTTAATAACCTCAAAACCTATATTGGTTATCTATAATCCGAAATATCCTATACACCTTTACACGGATGCTAGCCAAGAACAAATCGGATATATCCTAAAACAAGAACAACCCGATGGGCTTTTAAAGCCAATAGCGTATAGAAGCCGTAGAATGACATCTTATGAATCAAACTACTGTGTAACTGAGCAAGAATGCCTTGCTATTATTGATGCTGTGGATTTCTTTTTACCCTACTTAGATGGCGTGCATTTAACCATCCATACAGACCATGCTTGTCTTAAGTACTTGAAGAACATAAAGAACCCAAAAGGACGATTATTTAGATGGAGCTTAAGCTCTCAATGTTTGATTTGGAGATAAAACACATAAGAGGAACTGAAAATAAAGAAGCTGATTTTCTCAGCAGATACCCCATAGCTCATTTTGTTTCTGACCCAGACCTAAAACAAACTCAATTTGATGATAACATTAATGATAGGAAATATACTAAATTTGATGGACTTTTAACAATAAGGAAAAAAGGATTAATCAAAAGTGTTGTTCCACCATCATTAAGAGAAAAAGTATTAATAAGAGTTCATCAAGATTACGGCCATATAGGAGTATCTAAAATGTTAAACCTAATTTCCCCTTTCTATTATTGGCCCTACCTAATTCAATATATTTCTAATTATGTAAAACACTGTGAGGTGTGTCAACTCAATAAGATATCTCACCAGTAGAAATTTGGTCTGTTGGAAAGTCTCCCCCCAGCTAAGGATCCTTTTGATCTCGTGTCTATAGACACAGTAGGTGTTCTAAATGTCTATAATTCTACAAAGAAATTCCTTCACATCATTGTAGAGATCATGCTACTAGATACATTTGGGCTTTCCCCTCAAAAAGTCAAACTACTGACTCATATATACAGAGGGTGTTCACACTTATAGGAAACAAGTTTTATTATAAAATATTAAAAATTAACACCATATTTGAAATTTTTCAAATGTTCATTTGAAAGCCTTTTTGTTTATTTACAGAACGGCACCTGATTTTCCACGATAGCAAACACTTTCTGATTATGGTCATACTCAAAAGATCCCATTCTTCCTTTACCACTTTCCAGAGACCTTCAATTGTCCTAGGGTGTCTCTTTCCAAGTGTTCTTTTAAGGCATCCAAAAATTCAAAAATCCATCGGGGCTAAATCAGGAGATTTTACAGGGGTTCTGTTCTTTGGAATAGTGTTGATTCCTGTTCTTTGCCTTAGATTTTCAAAATATGCTTGGGTTGAAGATGAGGTATGACTTGTGGCGTTATCATGGTGAAACCAGACTTTGTTGCTCTGTTTTCCATAGATAGAGGGAATATCATTTAAAAATATAGGTTCTAAAATGTTGTTTTGATAGTACTCCGAGTTTATTTTGGCATTTCTTTCAACTTTTCTTATTTTTAATTTTCCTTCATATGATATACCGCATGCCACCATAAATCCTTTGGGGTAACTTTCGGCACATTCCTTCAACCAAATTGGCCTAGATTTTTCCACCCTTTTTTTGATAGTATATAGCTCTTTTTCTGTCTCAATCGGTTGAATATACCCATGCTTCGTCATATGTAACAATAAATTTCCATCTATCAGCAGCCAAGAAATTTTCATAAAAATATCTGCTGATAGTGTGTCGCATGTTTTTTTGTAGCTTTTAGGCCTAAATCTTTATTTATTATTCTATTTATTGTTGACACTGATGTTCCTATTAATTTGGCTATATCTCTTTGTGGCATAGGATTTTCTTTTGTAATATATTTTTTCACTTTTTTGACAGTTGCAGGAGTTCTCACAGATATAGGGTGATAATCTTTTGTCCATTTCTCCGTAGGTGCTTTGAATAAAAACTTGATATTTTTGTCGTGAATAATATTATAAATACCTTTTTTAGAAATGTTGATATAATCTTGTTTGCATATTTTAATTATGTCCAAATAGGTAAGATTAGCTCTGGAAAGTCTCAAAATATAACCTCTTATGAAATTATTGTATTTGAAGGGCATTTTTTTAAATAACAAAAGAAATGTATTGCGTGTTAGAATTAGCTTAAGCCTTTTCGAATTCCACGTTGTTGATTTTTTTAAATAAAGTAATAGTTCCTTTTTAACACACACACCGGGCGCTCGTTTCCTATAAGTGTGAACACCCTCTGTAAATTGCCTAAACAAAATTTTTCAAATACAAAAACCAAAGCAATTTTTAAGTGACAGGGCACCATCATTTAATTCACCAAGATTTAGAAAATATTTGATTAACAATAACATTAAACAATTATTGACCTCATCATAGACTTCAGTGTAATGGGTTAAATGAACGACTTAACCAAACCATAATAACCAGGTTAAGATGTAAATTCAATAACTTGAAAGGAAAATCTATACCATGGACGAAATTGTTAGATTCGGTACTAAATTAATATAATTGTTGAATTTGAAAAAAAAAATGTGGGGAAGGTCAATCTTACCCAGATTGAAAATAGAGATTCACCAGTTGTGTTTGCACAAGTTGTAGAAATACAATTTAACAAAAATGGCCTAAATATATATTTTATTTTGCTTATCAAAAATGACTGGGCAATAAAAATAAATAAACAGATAAAAAGGGTGATAATCAAATTGGCCAAAAGGTTAGATATATTTAAAATTAGAATAAACAAAACAAGTGATACAAGTTAAATATAAATACAAACAAATAATGTAGAGAGCAAAATAACTAGGGGTGGAAAGGCAAAATCTTTTTCAAACAAAGTTTGCAAATACTTATCTAAACTTCCGTTTTGTAAAAAAAACAAATCTTGTTTTCAATTCTGTCGATAAATTTGATCAAGAGTTCACTTGAAATAATTCTTCACTTGAGATAATTTTCCAGATTAATTCTTCTGTTCCTTAACAGGAAACTATATCGCAACCCACTTAATTGGTGCGCAATTCTATAACGACGCTCCTCGCGTTCTCTTCTTTGTTTCATTCACACGTGGTTACTCATTCCTTCTGAGGCAGGGAGCTCATATTTCCCCGAGCTCGTATTTCCCCGGTGCTGCCGTTTGTCCTTTCTTCTTTTTTCTCCCCGTCACCGCGCATAGGTGCTCGCGCATGGGATGGGGGGGGCGATGTCTTGTTTGTTTACAAATTTTGCTCCTTCCATTCTTTATTCCTTTCCACCCATCAAGAGAAAGAGGCAACAAAAATAAAATAAAAATATATATACATAATAATAATAGGGGAAAATCTATAAAGCATACAATTATAAATTATCTATTTTTAACATACTCCCACCTTTTTGTATGGGAATACAAAAAAAAAAATCTTAATTAGGAAAGATTATTGGTGTACACCCCCAATCTCGTAGGTTTTTTCACTTCTCTTCCAGACCTAGTAAAAATTGACTGTTCTCCATCTGTTGGAATCTCCTGGGCTTTGATCCCTTCTGTCTTAGGTAATCTCACCTCCCTGGAAATATCAGAACCAAGTTCCAAAGGGAAAAGTCTCTTTAACGGTCTTACAAATTCACCCGTAGCAGTCCTAACTCTAGCTACACGTTCTCTGCCATCCTTCCCGGGGTACAGTTCCAAGATTCTGCCTAGTGGCCAGAATATTCTTTTTTGATCATCTCGACCAATCAGCACAACTTCGCCTGGAAGAAACCTTCTACCCTCTGTTTCATTCCCCTTTTGTACGAGCATGGCGAGGTATTCCTTGTGGAATCTTTCCTTCAGTTCTTTCTTAATCTGCTGTAACTTTCGAAAGTGTTGTCTGGTATTATCAGGACTTAGTTCATGACTTTCATCAAATGAGCCAAAATTATTTTGGATAAACATTTGTGGAGTGATTGGTATCAAATCATCTTCTGTTTCAGAAATGTAGGTGAGAGGTCTTGTATTTATAATCGCCTCCACATGACAAATCAAAGTTTCTAACTGGACATAATTTACTCTATTAGTGCCTAATGTTCTTCTCAAAAGATCTTTCACCAGTCGTACTAACCGTTCCCACCATCCTCCTCACCATGGTGCAGAAGGAGGAATAAATATCCATCGAATTTGTTTGTCACACGAATACCTGGCTATTTTGTCCCAGTTCAAATTGGTAAAGAGTCTATTGGTCCTTTTAAAATTGGTTCCATTGTCACTGTAAATCTTAACTGGTCTCCCTCTCCTGTGTATAAACCGTTCCAATGCCATAATAAAGTTTGTCGCATCCAAACCTTCCACCAGCTCCAAATGAACTGCTCTGTAGAGAGCGCAGTTGAATAAGGTTATCCAAATTTTCTGGCCATTTTTAAGGTAGAGAGGACCCATAAGATCAACACCTGTTACCTCAAAGGGTCTACCCATGAATAACCTGTCCTTGGGCAGAGGGGCACAAGGTATAGTATTGGCCTTCTCTGCATGTCTTCTACAAATGATGCATCCTCTCACAACTCTTTTAATAGTCTTTCTCGCTTTTAAAATCCAGAATTTTTCTCTCAATTTGGAAAGTAAAAAATGAACGCCAGCATGGCAATTATTTGAATGCGTTTCTTTAATCAGTTGTTCTGTTATTGGATGATCACAAGGTAAGAGCACTGGTTTCCTGAATTCTTCAGGACTCTGATCGTACAAAAGTTTGGTCGCTATATACATAAGCCCATCTGATTGTACCTTGGTTTTTAGGTGGCTAATCTGTCCCTTCCCTAGACTGTCTCTTTGAGTTGATCGGGTAAGCACCTTTTCGTCTATTTCCAAGTTATTAGGTATCGTCCCAATTCCTTCCTCCCATAGAAGAGATACAGGCTAACGTCCATCATGGCCTCGACAGATTTTCTCATGAAACTTTTCTTGCATGAGAACATTTTTCTCTTTCTCAGAGATGACCTCTGTAGGATCTCGTATCCCTATTGTTTCTAATTCCCATAAGGACGCTACTCTCTGTTGGGTTGTAAGTAAGGTGATAACCATTTGAGCACTTGTCTCTGGTCTCTCTGATGAGGTATTACCTATTAAAGTCCAACCAAGAACTGTTTGAATTGCGGTCAATCCTCCTGCCAGCTGTTCAATTTTTCCTGTGAGAAGTTGTCCATAATAGTCTCCACCGATTAGGATGTCTATTTCGGTTTTATTATTGTCTACCTTAGTCAAAGTGATTCCTTTCTTATCCAATTCCCATTGCCTGGGTCCTGTTTCAACGGGTGAAATATTGCCACAAATTATTGTTTCCTCTAACGCTTCCATTTTGAAAGCCTTTCCCTCATCAACATTGTCCAACTGGAAATAAAATATTGAATGAGCCTTTTCTCCTGTGGTTTGCCCTCCAAACAAAAATTTATTCAATTTGACTTCTCCCACCTTGGGTAAGTCTAACTCCTTAGCTAGAGACCTTCTGATGTAAGATTTTTGACTACCAGAGTCTAAAAGCACTCTTACCATTTTGGAACGTTTCGGCCCTTTAATTTTTACAATTAGAGTCATTAAAGAGATATTATTTGTGCATACTTGATTCGCCATTGCTGTTACAGGCTCACTGTTCCCCTCATTCTGCTCTGCTAAACTATTGTGAGATCTGTTATCTGACCTCCAATTTAAACTTTCCTGACTATGTGAGGTTCCTCTGCACATTATCTCAAAATGAGGTCCTTGGCAACGCTTGCATCTTACAAAAGATCTACAATCCTTCTTCAAATGATTCTTTCTCAAGCATTTAAAGCAAACTTTCGCATCCTGTACCCTCTTTAATCTGTCTGATTCCAACATCTTGGCTGCCTTAAAACAGTTTTGGCTAAGATGGTTATCTTTGTCACAAAATAAACATGGTAAGTTGGTCTTTCCAACAAATAATGCAGACGCTGTGTGAATCTTAGGGGGATTATTTTCTCTCTTTCCCTGTTTTAGAGGAAGGGAAGGTTCAAATCCTTCAGCAACAAAGGAAATGCGTTCTGCATTTTTAACTTCCTGCTTTAAAAATTCTATCAGACCCTCTAATTTATCAAAAGCTTTAGCCCCACAAGGTTCAATTCCCGCTTCAATGTACGGTGTACGGGAACGTTGCCATATTTTGATAAGTTCAAGTGGCAAACTTGACTCCACCAACGGGTACAAGAAAGCACCACCCCCAGACTTAGTATCCACTCCCAGATATCCCAAAGAATGGAGATGTGCAACCAAATCATCATAAAGTTGAGCCAAGGTTCTTTTTTCAGACCTGGCACTGGCAATGACTAACTTTAAAAGCTTGCGCACATACAACTCAGTCAGCATATCTCTGTCTCCAAACCTTTTAAATCTCCAATGACTTTGTTGTAATTCTTTTGGGTAAGAGGGAAGCTAGTCACAAGTCTGTGGGCCTTTGACCCAACAACCATGGATTGTATTAAGTATTCAAATTTATCAACATCAGACAGTGACTCATCTAAATGTATTTTTTCAAAATGACTCCACCATGATAGCCATTCCTCTAGCTCACCTGTATACTTTTTTAGTTCAAATTTTGGAAGTTTAATTTGTCTTTTAACATCTGAAGTGCTAGATTGTGACATTTTATCATCACAGGGTGCTGCCAATTTAGACTCATATTCTTTCACCTTCTGTGCGACAATTCCTACTTGTAGGCTATAAGTCTCACATAGTTCCATCTCATCATTGATTTGAGCTTCTGTGGACCTCGGATCATCCAATAAGATCTCTTTATTTTATCATCAATCAATATCAGTCTATCATTAAGAATGGTTAACCTTTCAAATTTGGCCCTTATTAAAATTATATCCACTTCCTTTAGACTTAGACCTGATTTTATTTCATTTGTGGTACGAGTTATAGTATTCCTTAAGGGAGTTCTTTCTCTTTTAAGCTTATCCATCTCCACAAATTGTATAAACACCACAAGGTGAAATCACGTCCGGCTCACCAAAAATGTTGAATTTGAAAAAATAAATAAATGTGGGGAAGGTCAATCTTACCCAGATTGAAAATAGAGATTCACCAGTTGTGTTTGCACAAGTTGTAGAAATACAATTTAACAAAAATGGCCTAAATATATATTTTATTTTGCTTATCAAAAATGACTGGGCAATAAAAATAAATAAACAGATAAAAAGGGTGATAATCAAATTGGCCAAAAGGTTAGATATATTTAAAATTAGAATAAACAAAACAAGTGATACAAGTTAAATATAAATACAATGTAGAGAGCAAAATAACTAGGGGTCGAAAGGCAAAATCTTTTTCAAACAAAGTTTGCAAATACTTATCTAAGCTTCCGTTTTGTAAAAAAACAAATCTTGTTTTCAATTCTGTCGATAAATTTGATCAAGAGTTCACTTGAAATAATTCTTCACTTGAGATAATTTTCCAGATTAATTCTTCTGTTCCTTATCAGGAAACTATATCGCAACCCACTTAATTGGTGCGCAATTCTATAACGACGCTCCTCGCGTTCTCTTCTTTGTTTCATTCACACGTGGTTACTCATTCCTTCTGAGGCAGGGAGCTCATATTTCCCCGAGCTCGTATTTGCCCGGTGCTGCCGTTTGTCCTTTCTTCTTTTTTCTCCCCGTCACCGCGCATAGGTGCTCGCGCATGGGATGGGGGGGCGATGTCTTGTTTGTTTACAAATTTTGCTCCTTCCATTCTTTATTCCTTTCCACCCATCAAGAGAAAGAGGCAACAAAAATAAAATAAAAATATATATACATAATAATAATAGGGGAAAATCTATAAAGCATACAATTATAAATTATCTATTTTTAACAATAATAATACTCCCCATTCCATAACAGGCTATACTCCTACTTACCTTTTGTATGGTAAGCTCCCTTATGATCCCCCCTTAAAAGAATCAGAATTTTACCCCCCTATAGAAACTGCCAGAACAAATGCCTATAATAATGCATTAAAATTCCATCAGATAAATAAAATTAGATATGATCAACATTATCAACCTTCCACTTTTAAAGTAGGCGATAAAGTTTGGTTGCAAACCTTTTACCATCCAGATAACCGAAAATTAATGCCTCCAATGTCTGGGCCATTTACAATCTTAAAACATATATCCCCAGTCAATTATGAAATTGATAAACCCCAATCTAATTTAGGAAAAACTACCATGGTAATTCATTCATCCAAATTGAGGCCATACTACCCAAAAGAAGGATTTGAATTAAAACTGACAAAAAGTAAAATACCCACTTTAGAGAAAAAAACAAACCAACAAGTGGCACCTAAAGTAGTGAAAAGTAGAATCCCTCTTCTTACTAAATAATGGCAGGAAAATCTTTTAACATAAATAAGACAATACCAAAAATAACTACGCCTAAAAATTGAACCTTGAGAATATAATTTTTGTGCACAAATAAGGTATACTATTTTAATATAAAACTGAGTTTTTAAAAACACTCAAGGACTATAGAAGACTATATATTTTTTCGAGTTATAAATAATATATTAGATATAACTTGACACTTTTATTTTCAATTGTTGTAAATATTTTACATTTTGATTTTATTTGTTGAGAAATTCACTCATCTGATTCTATATATTTTTCCCTCACAAATTTTATATGGAACATTTCATATTCGAACTTTATTTTTTTTTAATATAAATAATAAAACTTCATGTGTAAATAATTTTTTATTATATGGAAGTAAATAACCCATTATTTTATGTTTTTATTTTGATCAAATCAAATAAATGTGAAACAAGATGTTGGGTACCAATTTGTCATTATGAGAAATAAATTTGTGATTTTCAAAAATATATATTTTTTGGCATGTGGCAAAATACCTTTTGAATCTTGAGAGCCCTGAGAAGGCCTTGTTAATTCATGAGGTAAATCCCCTTATGAATTATAGGAAGGAGACACCTCTCTCTATAAATTCAAATAAGATTGGATAATTTTCAGCTACTGTCAAGAACATAGGTACCAATGGGATATGTAGAAGGAATGAGGAGCATCATTGATATAATTTCAGTTGGTATCCTCCATCTTAATTGATAAACTCTGCATCTCTGCAGAGTTATCTCTGCATTAAATGAAATTGTCAAAATAGCTCTAGAACATAAAAACAAAGAATATACAGCTATAATCGCAGTTGATATAAGTGGAGCGTTCGACAATGCATGGTGGTCGATGGTGCTGAAAAGACTAGATGAGGACGACGTTCAAGCTTCAATAATAAAACTACTAGTCTTTTCTTGATAATAGAAGAGTGAGATTTAGATACTCATCAAATGAAACCCACAAAAAATTAAGCAAGGGATGTCCACAGGTGGGCCTATAACCCCTACAATATGGAATATTATTCTAAACGATTTATTGAATAACTATTCAGAATCAAACAGTGAAATCATTGCTTATGCGGATGATTTAACTGTGATATGTTGGGGAAACAACTTGACAGAACTTCGGAATACAACAGGAAAGGTTATGGGGAGAATATTAGACTGGTGTGGGAACAATAAGTTGACCGTATCCGAAGAGAAAACGAAAATCTTATACTTGTTTAATAGCAAAATAGCTGCAAAAATTCCTAACACTATCACTGCCAATCGGGTAGAAAAACTGAAGATTATGGGAATAACTTTTAAAAATCATAGAAATAAAAACAAATTGGATTTTGTGCCCCATATTGATGAGATTATTACTAAGACAAATAGAGCTAGTGGATATCTAATTGGATTAACCGGTAAAGCATGGGGACTGGACAGTAAAAGAAGAATAGAACTCTATAAGACACTGTTTCGAAGTTCACTAACTTATGGTTCCACGATCTGGTACAACTTTATACCCAAAAAAGTCAAAGATAAATTAAACTCTCTGCAGTACAAAATTTTGAAGCACAGTACACAGGTTTATAATTCAACATCTTCAAACTGTACTCATATTGTTGCTAGAACACCAAAGCTCACGGATATTATTGAAACAAATATACTAAAAATGAATATTGGATACAAAAAATCAGATCCAACTAAAAGAAAAATGATATCTAATTTTATAAACCAGAAATTTGAGGAATACTATGGAGGTGCCAATGATAATTTCAAGGGATTCTTTGATACTTCAAGAATTCCTAACTATGTTCAACCCAACTTCTATAACGTTCAATTTTTTACTGGACATGGTGACTTCAACACATATTTGTTTAGAATTGGCAAAATTGGTTCACCTGCATGCACTTGTGGAAACGAACAACAAACCCCTGAACACCTTCTGATAAACTGTCCATTAACTTCTGATCTAAGGGAAGAAAACCAACTTTACCTGACTAATACAAAACAAGCTGCTTGCAATAAAGACCAATACATCAAGTTTAATAGATTCTGCAGGATGTATATTTTGAGGCGAAAGTGTTGACTGTACATATTTCAAGCTACTACTTATAATTGCTATATGTAAAATTTGATATCGAACGTTTAATTTTAATGATTTCCAATGTTCAATTGTATTAATTGTATATAATTTAAAATATACACGCAATTATCCAAATTGTGGATATGGCGTGTCTCTCCCAACTGTTAAATAAATAAATAAATGTAAAAATAATAATGACACTTTTTTTTTTACTTTGAAAATTACTCCCTAATTTTTATCCTTGGAGGGAAGAAATGACATAATAAAAATATGATTTTTATTATTCATTAAGATAATTAAAATTTTATAATCATAACCATAATGTTATTAAAATTGTTTTCATAATATAACTAAAATTAAAATTTAAATAATCAAAGTAAAAATAAGAAATAAACACAGAGTTAATTTTTTCAAATGTAAAGGAATCCTAAACAAAAAGAATATAGCCGAATTTGCTTTTTTTTAAATAATAATAACGTAGTTAGTTGCCTATGTATGCAAAAAAACTGTTTGCTTTTGAAATATAATAAAAAAATAAATATTGTTTTTAGGACAAAAGTTATTATTCATTTTACCATCCACGACTGCATGAATTGGTAATGTAAATAGAATATACGTTTTTTTATGACATGTATACATATATAAAAACATGAATGGTACCTCAACGAGAGAAAATATCTTTATTTACGGGGCTGCTAACCAAAATAAAGGATTTTTGAGCCACAATGGCCGCGTAAAGTGGAATATACAAAACCACAATGACCAGGCTGGAGAGGCTAGGGACAGGATCTCCGTCAAGGAAGAGGCAGGTTAGGCCGGATTGGGTCCGCGGAGGTCAGGAGGCAGGAAGAAGGTGGGAGGACTAGAACTTTACAGATCTAGCTCTGGCAGTTGGACAAGACATTGATCTTGCTTCGTGGTCGGCAGAGAGGCCCTTGGCTGAGCAGTTGGCGCACATGGCCGTGCGCGGGTTGGCAAGAGTTGAACAGCTTCGGCCTTGGTGGTCACCAGAAGCGCAGTGGAAGCAGGTGACCGTAGCCTTGGTGCACCTATCGGCGTTGTGGCCGTAGTCACAGCAGCGGTAGCAGACGCGGACAGATTCCTCGTAGTTCAGGATCACTTGGTCCACAATGATCCTGCCGCGTCATCCAATGGCCTTGTAGGAAGCCAAGTCCAGCTCAATAAAGACCGTGCAGGTGCCATTTCTGATCGGAGATCTGTGTGCCACTCGGACAGACTTATCTCCTAAAAGCTGGCTGAGGGCATCGGTGGAAAGGAAGGCCTTGACAATGTCCTCATTCGCGGTTCCGCCTCCACGTTGAAGAGGCAGATTCTTGGGAGGAATTGCCTCAGTTCCCGGACTTTCAGGCCTTGGAGCTTGTTGTCCAGGGCAGAGCTGATGGCAGGAATGGCCTCTGGAGTGTTGGAGTGCAGCACCAGTTTTCCCCTGGTGCGCAGAGACGCCCAGACGCCTTGGGGCAGAGTGTGGGCAGCGCGGACAGCTTTGAGGATGTCCCGTGGGTCAGCCTGCGGGTTATCTGCAATAACCACGATGTGGGCCGCAGATTTCTCCCCATTGAGGGTGCTGTTGTGTTGTGCCCGTTGTTTTGTCAATAATCCACTCTGAGTCGTCGGAGCTCCCTTGGTACCGGTTTTATTTATAACCAGTGACTGAACATAAGGAGAACACCACACACATAGCCAGACGCGGAGTAACTCCCGCTCGCAGCCAAAACCAAACACCCGGGTTCCAGTCTCGGCCGGTTCCCGCCGCCACACCGGCGCCGCCAGGCGCGAGTGACGTGAGGATTCTCGCCTGAACCCTCAACATCTCCCCCAAAATGTTTAGAGGAGGTTAGCGCTGGACACGCTTGTATCTTCTCCCATACCGCGACACTTTCCCAGGCGAGGGAGACAGCTGCTTTATCTCTGGAGCGATTTCTGGCAGCTGTTGTAGCTCCTCCGCAGGCAGTTCATTTCCCGGAGTTTCCTCCGTTTCAGCGGGGATTTGACTGCCAGGAGATGTCTCACTGGGGTCGACCTGTTGTTGGGAAGAAGCCAGAAGAAGAGAGTTCCGCCTGTAGGTCCCTACAGGAGTTTCCACGATGTATGAGCGGGGCGCTGAAGCCTTCTCGAGGACACTTCCCCACGCTACTCGTAGATCCTTCACCCAAACTTTCTCTCCTGTAATTAGTTCCGCCTTTTTCGTGGCCGCATGGCGTCTGTCAAAAGCCTTTTTCTGCGCCATCTTCCGCTGCTCCTCTTCCCCCCTGAGTTTGGATTGATCCACTGTTTTAGGGGTTAGTGATGATGAAGTGCAGGGAACCATAGTGCGAATTTTCCGTCCAAATATAAGTTCCGCAGGGGAGAGTCCGTTTGCCAGGGGTGTTGCCCGATACTCCATGAGTGCTAGGACCGGATCTTTATTATTTTTCATTAGGGTTTTCACAATTTTGACAGCAGCCTCTGCTTGACCATTTGATTGTGGATGCTTTGGGCTGGAAGTGATGTGTCGAAACCCAACTTCAGAGGCAAACTTCGTAAAAGCTGAAGTTGTTGATGGGCGAAATTGTGGTCCGTTATCACTGATTACAATGTCAGGGATGCCATGACGAGCAAAGATGGCTTTGCAGTGATCTACCACAGCTTCCGAGGAAAGTTTAATAAGTCGTACGACCTCGATAAATCGAGAAAAGTAGTCTACAACGACTAAATACTCACTTCCTCCGTAATGGAAGAGATCCATCCCGACTTTTTGCCACGGTCGTTCCGGAAAGTCGTTGGGGATGAGTGGTTCGTGCTTTAGAGGTTGATTCTCGATGCATTTCTCACAGGTTTTTACCATATCCTGGATTTCTTGACCTATTCCTGGCCACCAAACTTGATCCTTTGCTCTTGCTCGACATTTTGTTATTCCTTGATGACCTGCGTGGATGCGGTTCAAAACATCTTTCCGAATGTTAGAGGGGATGATCACTCGCAGTCCTCTCATTAGCAAGCCGTTCTCTTCCCCTATCTCGTCGCGAACATCGTAGAACGAGCGTTCAAAGGGAGAGAGCTGACATTTGGCGGGCCAACCGTTTTTGGAATAAAATGCCACATTTTGAAGGGTAGGCTCCAGCTTCTGGTTAAGGGCTATTTTGGCAAGTCTGTCGTCTGTCGTGGATTGATGCAGGACGATGCTACGCACAAAATGTTCAACTTCTTCCTGGAGCTCTTCATCTTCGGGAAGATGACCTGGAAGTGGTTGTCTTGAAAGGGCATCAGCGATGATTAGGTCCTTCCCCGGTGTATGAAAGATATGAAACGAGAACTGAAGCATCCTCATACGGTACCGTTGAAGCCTTGGCGTTAGATCGTTCAGATCTTTAGTTGTGAAGATGGGGACTAAAGGTTTGTGATCTGTTTCGATGAGGAAGGTTTTCCAACCACAAAGTCCTTGAAGCGCTCACACGCCCATGTGATGGCAAGGGCTTCCTTCTCTATTTGAGCGTATCCCTGTTCCGTCTTTGTCAGCGTCCGTGATGCAAAGGCCACTGGGCGCCACTCGTTGGCTTCATGCTCTTGCTTGAGGACAGCTCCCAGGCCATACGATGATGCATCAGCTGAGACCATGGTCTTCTTAGAGATGTCAAAGCTTGCTAGAACTCGGTCACTGGCCAGAACCTCTTTGACTTTCTCGAACGCTTTTTTCTGTGTTGATCCCCAGATGAAACTCACATCTTTCTTTCTTAGGTCGTTTAGTGGCTTTGTGATTTCCGCTAGGTTTGGAACAAAGCGGCCTAAGAAATTGACCATGCCCATAAAACGTTGCACCCTTGCACGTCAGTTGGCGGTTTCATCTCGGCGATGGCTTTGACTTTCTTTTCGTCCGCCTTGATACCGTGTTCGTCGATGTAATGTCCCAGGAATGTGACGTTGCTTACACCGAACTGGCACATTTCTTTGTTAAGCGTAATTCCTGAGTTCTTTAGGCGTCTCAAAACTTCGCGTAGTGTCTCGTCATGCTCTTCCTTTCTCTTTGCGAAAATGAGGATGTCATCCATGTGACAGATTACCCCATTGACTCCGCGTAGGATAGCAGACATGCGTTTCTGGAAGTGTTCTGGAGCGCTAGAGATCCCAAAGGGAAGCCTTTTGAATTTATTTCTGCCAAAGGGCGTAATGAAAGTCGTCAGCGTTTGGCTTTCTTCGGAGAGTTTAATCTGCCAAAATCCGCTGTTAGCATCCAGCCTGGAAAAGATTTTGGCCCCGTTGAGTTGAGATAGTTCATGTTCAAGGACAGAAAGTGGGTGAAGCTCACGTTCCACACTCAGGTTAAGCCGGGACAAGTCTACACAGATCCTGATTTTCCCGTTTGGCTTTCCAGCTAGGACGATCGGTGCGCACCACTCCGTTGGCTCATCAACTGGTTCGATGACTTCTTGGGCCACCATGGCATCCAGTTGCTCTTTTAACTTCGGCATGAGCGGAAGAGGTACTCGTCTTGGGACTGGTATGGAGAAGGGCTTGGCACCTTCCTTCAACTTGATGTGATAGGGCTGTTCAAGAAGCCCCAGTCCTTCAAATAGCTTAGGGAACTCTCGTTCAGGATTGACATCCGTTTTTCCGTTGATGACAAGATCAAATCGTTTGACGAGTTGGAGGTCTTCACAGGCTCCGACACCCAGCAGAGGTTGCTCCAAATGGTGGACCACGTACACGGTTTCCGTCACTTCACGTGTGTTAGCTCGGAGCTTCGCCACGAAGGTCCCAGCATTCTCCAATCTTTGGTTCGCGGCCGCCATCAGTTGACCGTCGGTAGGCGTCAGTTGGACGTTGCTGAAATACCGCTTGTACAGGGAAAATGGTATCAGTGTCACATCCGAGCCCGGATCCAACTTGAAGTGGATTGCAGTGCCGTTGGCTCTTACTGTTGACTTCCACCTGCTCTTTCTGCTTTCCAGCGAAGGCTCGCGGACAGCATATACAAATGAAGCCTTCTCCCGCGCTGGGGTTTCCTCCGAGGATATGGCGTTTACCTCATTGTTTTTTCTTCGACAGAGATTAGTGTAATGGCCCTTTTTCCCGCACTTTCCACAGACTTTGTCCTTAGCGGGGCACTTATCTCTGTAACGATAATGATGTTTGGTAGTCCCACAGTTAAAGCAAGTTGGAAATATTTTTCCTTCGTCTGTTTCCTTGGCACTGCCTGTTTGTCTAGACGTTGATCTGCCATTGTCCTTGCCATGACCTGATGCTTTAGGCTTCTGCTTGGCCACTTTCCGCGTTGTGTCGACCTGCGATGTAGAAGGGTTAAGATCCTGTTGTTCACGCATCACAGCTTCCCACTGACGGGCGATCTCGACTGCTTTGGCCAAGGTCAGGTTTTCGTTTAGCATCAGTTTCTCCGACAACTTCCTATCTTTTACTCCAAGCACTAAACGATCACGAATAAGCTCCTCGCGCAGATTAGCGTATTCGCAGTGCTCAGATATTCTGTGCAAGACTGTTACAAATTCCTCAATGGTTTCTTCCGGCCGTTGACTCCTTAATCCGAACAAAGCCCGCTCATACACCACGTTGCGTTTGCCAATAAAGTGGTTGTCGAACGCTTCAATAACTTTGTCGAGGTTCTTTGCGTTATCTGCTGAGAGATTGAACGCAGAGTGGATTTCCTCAGCCCTCTCCCCCATAAGATATATCAATGCTGTGATCTGATATTCTTGTTCCTTGGCGTTCAAGTTGGAGAGAAGTCTGTATCGAGAAAATCGCTGTTTCCAGTTTGGCCATTCCTTGGCGTCGAAACTGAAGTTAGAAGGCGGAAGAAAGGAATTTGATTCCATGTCAGATTTGATTGCACAAGAGTGGAATTAATTAAAAAGGCACTTACTTGGGCTCTTCACGATCCCACCGCTGCCACCGTGTTGCGTTGTGCCCGTTGTTTTGTCAATAATCCACTCTGAGTCGTCGGAGCTCCCTTGGTACCGGTTTTATTTATAACCAGTGCCTGAACATAAAGAGAACACCACACACATAGCCAGACGCGGAGTAACTCCCGCTCGCAGCCAAAACCAAACTCCCGGGTTCCAGTCTCGGCCGGTTCCCGCCGCCACACCGGTGCCGCCAGGCGCGAGTGACATGAGGATTCTCGCCTGAACCCTCAACAGGTGCCTTTGGCAACGGCAGGCTTGGGGGCGCGGGAAGATGCAGGCTTGGCAGGAACCAGTGGTTTGCTCCTCTTAGCGGGCGGGTTTGACGCCTCTGGCTGCTTCCTCTTGGTTAGAGCAGGATCTGGCTTCTTGGGAGCAGGTGCTGCCACAGGGACAGCAGCTGAAGCGGGGGTGGCAGGCTTGATGAGCTCGGTCTGAGCGCTAGAGTCCTTGCAGGTGGGAGCAGGGCTAGTTTCAGTAGTTTGGCAGGTTTTCTTGGGCATTTGGGCATCTATGATTTCATCCAGCTCCATGAAGTCATTCACGGTTCCCGAGAGGTTCTTCACATCTCTAACTAGGCACTTGATTATTTCCGTTCGCTGCTCAATGAAGCGAACAAGGTCCAGGTGAAACGCTGCTAGGGAGGGCTGGCCGAGGGATTGCAGGATTTGGTAGTGGCGGGAGATGACCATGTTGTCTTCTTCAACAAGAGCCGCGATGTCAACCGAGGGTTGAGAGGGCTTGTTGGCTTTCTTCTTGTTGCAGGAATCCTTGGCGGGAGAGCGTCGGCCATTGTACCTCAACGAGCAAAAAAATTGGTCATTCAGGCATCCTGAAAAATCATGAAACGGGTAGTTAAGGCCAGAATTGCGTGAGACTGCGACACAATGTGAAAAAAATAGTACAAATGTGATATTGTACTGGGATAAGGTGCATAAATTAAGAAAAATGCATCTCCTTATCGTGCAACTGAAAGTTGCTAATTGCTTGCGCCATCTATCGGAATAAATATCAACTATTCTCGTTGATTTTTAATAATTCCAGAATTTGCCAAATACGCATTCTTGATTAATCAAGAAAATCTAACCACGGACGCTTTTCGGGCTGTTGGCCCTCATCAGCGTGGTGCAAGCTGTACCTCAACGACCAAAAAATTAGTCATTCAGGCATCCTGAAAAATCATTAAACGGGTAGTTAAGGCCAGAATTGAGTGAGACCGCGACACAATGTAAAAAAAAAATAGTACAAATGTGATATTGTACTGGGATAAGGTGCATAAATTTTTAAAAAAGCATCTCCTTATAGTGCAACTGAGATACGATACAGCTTGCATCACGCTGATGAGGGCCAACAGCCCGAAATGCGTCCGTGGTTAGCTTTTCTTGATCAATCAAGAATGGGTATTTGGCCAATTCTGGAATAATTAAAAATCAACGAGAATAGTTGATATTTAATTCCGATAGAGGACGCAAGCCATCAGCAACTTTCAGCTGAACGATAAGGAGATGCCTTTTTCTTAATTTAAGCACCTTATTCCAGTACAATATCACATTTGTACTGTTTTATCCTATTGGAAATTATTATATTTTGTGCTTTCGCATCTTTTAATTTCCAATCTTTTATTTATTTTTCATCTATATCTTCTACTTTATTGTAACATCAATTATTTCCATTAAATTGTTTGCTCTGAGCGATATGTCTATTTGAAATTTCCACGTTTCATAGTTTTCATTATTTCTTAATTTTTCTATCCACATTTCCTCATGTGTGTTCTGCATTTTCACTACTTTTAAAGCAATATCAATTGTTATTAAATCAGGTATTAATTTTACTTTATCGAAAAGATAGCGGTTGCCTGGCCGGCATTCATATTTATATAAAAAGTAGACACTTCGGCCAGTTGGAGTTTTTTATTTTCTCAACGTTTCAACAAAAATCTTTTGTCTTCGTCAGGAGAAGTAAATAAAAATAAACATTTGGCAAGGCGTTAAAAATTGTTCTGAGGTTTGCAAGGGCGTTCTCACGTGATTCTACTACTAAATTCGAAGAATCACGTGAGAACGCCCTTGCAAACCTCAGAACAATTTTTAACGCCTTGCCAAATGTTTATTTTTATTTACTTCTCCTGACGAAGACAAACGATTTTTGTTGAAACGTTGAGAAAATAAAAAACTCCAACTGGCCGAAGTGTCTACTTTTTATATAAATAATTTTACTTTGTTTTATATTTTTAATTTTTTAATATTGTGTTTCCAAACTTTTTTTTTTTTATAACATCTGTGTATTTGGCGTTTTTAGGCTTAAAATTTTACGTTGTTTTACGTCTTCTTTTTTTTTTAAATATATTTCAGAAAAAAAATTTCAACCACGTACCTGCTGCCACTGTTGGCTTTTAAGTTAAAGAAGACAGTTTTTATATTTTACACACACGCAAAAGTCTATTATTCATTAACCAAGAAATACGCACATATTTAAAAAGGTAAACAAAACATTCTTTTAGGTTTTTAGGCTATCTCTATTATTGTTGTTATATTAGTGTTGCCCAGTATTTAAAAAAAAATGTTCACAGATTATTATTTTTAGAATAACAATTTATTCTTTTAACAGTGGAGAAACGCTGATAGAACCAAAAAGTGATAGTTCGTTCTTTAGAGTCTCGGATAAACAGTCACAGTTGCACAAATTCTTAAGTACTGCTGGTTGGCCGGCCGTGTACTACTGCCCAGCGTCGAAAGATTTTTCCAAATGACATTTAATTGCCTTTCACCTAACAATCAAATCCCCTAATATTCTATTGAACAATGAGACTACTTGATCACGCGCCGTTTAACATCCCCGAGTCAACCAAGAAGTTAGGTTTTTTTATTATTATTATTATTTGAGACTTGGGTTCTGGGAGGATGTGGGTTTCTGGCAGAGCTTTCCGCCCGCTGACTCGACCCTTTTTACCTCGTTGGACCTCCTCCCCCCTTCTTTGTTTAAAATTTAACTGCCACTTTTACCCTTCATCCTGATGCTTGAACCGTAATATATCTGTATTTCTTAAGAATGCATTTTCTCGCTTTTACAATATGCATTGTTAAAAGTATGCTTAGACAAATGACTATATTGTAAAAGAGTGCGGGAGGATGATATTCATTTGTTGAAATTTGCCAAAGCTGGTGTTTGGCATATCTGATCAGAGAAGATCAAATGATTCATTGTGTTGTGATGCTTTTAAAGGTGCCTTTTGCCGAATGACCCGGGCAACGCCCGTGTTTTACCCGATTGAATGTTTTGATTCAAATACTATTTGTTACAATTATAACTTGGCGCCTTAAATAAATGCATATATTAGTTAATAACTATAGCCTATGTGCTTTATCTGTCTATGTACTGTTGGCTTCCGTAGGCGTCTCTTACTGGGAAAAAGAAAGAGAGGATTCCATTTAGTTATTAACTAATATATGCATTTATTTAAGGAGCGACCCGCTCCAACACAATAGTTACAAAAAACCAAAAAGCGAGTGGGGGGGCAAAGTCAAAAACAAAGTGTCTCGTGTAGTGGCGGCGCCATCGTAGCCACGTGATCGTAGCCAACCAATAGGAGAGCGCCATTCCAAAAAGAAAGCAAACGGTGACAGAGATGATGACGCTCGTAACTGTATATAGAATATAAAGGGGGAGATGCCTTTTTCGCACATAAAATTGCATAAACGACGTACTAACACCTTATATTTTATTGATACCTTACACATGTTCCTATTTGGGAATTCTTTAAATAATTTAGCAAGGACCTATTCATATATCTGTATATATTTTAATGTTGTCAAATCTCTTATGTTCTTAAGATATACTTAGAGCAGGAATCGGCAACCTTTTAAGTCGAAAGAGTCAAAAATTAATATATTTACAAAATTACAAAGTTTTTAAAGTGCCACATCATTTTTTCTTGCCAACAATAAATAATACTCGCATAAATAAAGTTTTTTGATAAAAAAAACTAATCTATTTATTCGTATATAGTATTTTATTTTTAAAAATGTATAATATATATTTTAAAAATACAATACTTATTATGTTACCTACCTTTACTTCAATGTTTTATTATTAATATAAATATGTACATACATAACTTTGAGAAGATAATTCGCTTATCACTCTTTTATTTGAAATAACAAACTATACGCCACAGCCAAAGCACTGGTTAAGACGCCAAATTGTCTTTCATTGAAAGCGAATTAAAACCTACATAGAAACATCCGACGACGGCGTCATTCGAGAGCTCCCGACGGACTGACGACAGTGACAACGCGTGTCACGTAGGGGTTCTGTGAAAAGCGTATACAAGTGGCTGAGAGTGCCTAGTCCTCGTTAGTCGATTCAGAACGATTTTTAAATCCTTTTTTTTTTAATAAAATAAATAATATATGCGTATATGTGAAACTAAAGAGGCGCAGCATGTGGCTCGCGAGCCGAAGTTTGCCGACCCCTGACCTAGAGTATTAGCCTGTTCAATGAACGAGTCAAAAACGGCAGCCAGTTCTACGAGGAAGGGTCAATAAGTTCTAGGAAAAATCCTATAAAGCTATTTTTGTCAAAAAGAACTTAAAATTCTCGCATACATTTTTGGAGTAAACAACTGCTACCCCTGTTGCAGATTGGCGCCTTTGTAGCACTTACCGCGCATGCGCAATGTATACAAACAAATGGCGGCGACTATTGGAGGGCTGTCAAGCATTGATCAACGATCTATTCTAAAATTTTCAACCAAAGAAGGTGTAAAACCTAACGAAATTTTAACAAGATTACAAGTACACCTATCCCCCCATTTACACGGTAGAAACGTTCCTGAGAAAAACGTGTAAATCGAAAATTAAAAATTTTCAAGTCAAAACCGTGTAAATCGAAAAGCTTGCAGAAAATGCATAATTTTGCTATTTAACAGTTGTGATTTTTTTCAATATTTTTAGGTGTACACAGAAATAAAAATAAAATGCATTGACAGGTTAAAATATGTAATATATTACGGAAACACTGTTTTTTTTTTTATAAATACAATACATTCATAAACAGAAGAACAAAAAATAAAACCAAAGGTGTTTTATTATCCTTCATCACTGTCAGAAATTACTCTCATTCTTTTTTTCGGAATCGAAGGTTCGAATTCACTTTCATCACTCGAAGTTATTTGTGCCGATTCGATGTTTGAAGCAGAAATATTTACATTATGAGAAATGGTAATAAAATCGGTTATTAACAATTGCTTCGAATTTTTTGTAAGATCTTTGTAAACTTCTTCATATTGAGCCAAGCAGCGAATTATGTCACGTTGGAATCGTAAAGCCCTTTCAACCTTTGTGTCATTTTGCATAAAATGATTACCCAGCTTTCTTCCCAATGCGAGTCCTTCGCGGATGACTTTAGCAGTGAATGTTACTGGTACTAATTCCTCTTCATCAGATTTGTCAGACTCTCTTTCGCAAACTAAGTTAACTAAATCATCCTCACTTAGTTCTTTATCAGCCATTAATTCTGCGATATCACCATCAGTAAAATCATCAAAACCTTCTCCGCTCAATGAATGCGCCATATGTACTATCTGCGAATATTCATTTAACGCTGAAATGGAATGTTCATTTTTGACTACATTTGGCCACAATATTTTCCAACAGCTATTGAGCGTTGTTTGCTTAATCGCAGTGTATGATAAGGCGATATGCTTCACACAGTCTAACATTGTAAATTTTTTCCAAGCGCTAATAACTGTTAAAGATCCATTGTTCTCCATTTGTTCCAAAATATATGTAAAGGCTCGTTTTATGTACAAAGCTTTAAAAGTAGAAATTATGCCTTGGTCCAATGGTTGTAATAATGAAGTTGTATTTTTTGGTAAAAATTTTACTTTAACGTTCTCATATTCTAGATCTTGTGAGTGACCCGGCGCATTGTCAATTAACAAAAGCACTTTAAAAGGCAATCCTTTTGAACTTAAATATTTTTTGGCATCTGGGCTAAAACATTCATGAAACCATTCAGTAGACATTGCAGCAGTAACCCACGCTTTCTTATTAGCCCTCCAATAAACGGGAATATTATTGATGTTTACTCCTTTAAAAGCACGGATAATTTTTGATTTGTTAATCACTAATGGTTTCATAATATAATCTCCTGAAGCATTGCTACAGAAAATAATTGTTATGCGATCTTTTGCTGCTTTATGACCACTAGCCGATTTATAAAATTCTGAGACATAAGTCCTTTCAGGCATTTTTTTCAGAATAACCCTGACTCATCAGCATTGAAAACCTGATCAGGGGTGTATGAATTGTCGTTAATAATTTCTGCAAAATTTGCTGGATATTCTTGGGCTGCATCTACGTCGCCAGAAGCCAGTTCATCTTTTAATTTTAAGCTGTGTAAAGAATGTCTTATTTTAAATTTGGTTTCTTTTCAGTTGAAGAAGAATATGGGAATTGATCTACAATTTTTTCGTAAATTCGTAATGCTTTATTTGTTATAGCGCCCGTATCAATGGGTACTCTTTTTGTGATTGATCTTCTATCCAAAGCATTAACGCTTGCTCCATTTTTTCCATTGCGATATTTCTGGTGTATGATGTTGTGCCCATACTCGTTGTATTGCCAGCTGCAACACTCTTTCTAATTGTGTTTTCATTTGTTCTAATAGTTCTTATTGTAGCTTCGTTCAAGCTATATGATTTTGCAACATCTACTACTCTATCTCCCTTTCGCAAGCTATCCAAAATTACGATTTTAGTTTCTAAAGAAATAACTTTTCTTTTAACTTCTTTCTTCATTATAAGCCTATAATTTTTTTTTATTTAAGTTAATTTGGCTGTGATTAAAGTAAAATTCAGGAGGAAAAAATGCGGGAAATGTTGGAGGGAAGATTAAAAACTTATTTTTAAAAATATTTTATATTATAATTTTTATTCAAAATAAAATGTTTTAATTTTTTATATTTTAATTAAACCTATTTGGTAAATTGCCATCATTTCCCTCCAAAATTTCCCGCGATAAAAATTGCGATAAAAAAAACAATGGTTGCCTGTAAAGTCGGTTTTACGGGCGAAGATTTTACGTGACAACGGTAGAATATTTATTGATATGAATATAATTAAATTGCACAATAGGAACAAGGAATTGAATGAAAATAAGAATTGCACAAATTTTAACTATAGAAATATATTTTGTTTACTAAAACAATGTACATGTTAAGAGGCGTTGCTCGATGTCCTGGTGCGATGTCAAGACAATCCTCTTCATTCCACAGTAGTGTGTGCTGTCTCGCAGCAAGAACTTCAGACTCGGGCGTATATTCGGCGGAGATTGCTTCGATCCGATTAGCAGGATCATCTTGAAGGCCTTCATCTGATGGCAATGCAGGCTGCAGTCTTGACAAATCTATTTTGATATCGTACAAACGATATAGACTTGAATTTTGAAGTACATCTAACCATTCTTTGACCGTACGCTTAGACATGTACCCGCTGATGTAATTTGTTCTGTGTGCAAGATTCCTTTTGATGTTAACGTTGATAACATCGTCCTCTTCTAGATGGCGAGGCAAGCATTTTACCATGTCTTGTACGTTGACTGGGACGTTTATCACTTGTCCAATAATTCCATAAGAGAAATCATGACGCAGTCGACGCACTTGCATAAATGGAAGGCGCGGTGAGACCAAACGTTCACTGATAGGATCCAGAGGCGGTAGACCTGGAGGTATGTCAGGATATGAGAAGCCGTTGACCTTTGCGAGAGTAGGAAGCTTACGCTTATTCAGTGATTGTCTACAGGTGTTGCAAGACTTTGTATAATCCTCCTTGCGTAGCTGCCGATTTTCCTTAACGTACCAATCCGAGATTACCTTCAGTTGTAGTGCAGTGATGGTTTTAAGGTCATTCTTGAACCACAATCTGTCACAAACCGAGCAAGCATGGCCAAAATCGTTGTCCAGGAAAGTAGATTGAAATCTCCGTATTGACGATGACCATTTGGTATACCAGGTGGATTGTTCCAGTTGTATTGCTGTTTGGCTTGAAGAAGTAGTCGGTTGTACATCAGTCCGAGAAGATGCTGCTCTGCGTTGTCGGAATGCACGTTGCCGTTGAGCGTTAGTTAGGGGAACGCTCGTTCTCTCCGCCACGACAGGAACGCTTGTTCTCTCCACCACAGAACAAGACGTTGAAGCAGGTGACTCTGACGTACCGCTGGTGAGGGCTATGTTAGCAGATTTACGTAGCTTGAACCTGCGTTGCCTCTCCGCAGCCGCTTTTGCAAAGGCTCTTACTTGTTCAGGAGTTCTGGTCAATGCTTTTCGTAGTCTGTACTCACGTTGTCGCTGAGCATTCGTTCTGGCGGTAGAGGTGGTGTGTGGAACAACGAAAGGTACTGCAGACGTTGACGGCACGATATCCTCCGTCTCCATTGAAGTACTGGAAGTTGAAGGCACCGTTTCCATTGTTTTGAGAGTGGTGATTCCTGTTGAACATTTGAAATTGAATGGATGAATTTTTAATTTTAAAGAATCAATTTGAAAATCAAAACACTTATTCAGATCGAAGGTTCAAATTTTTGCTAAATAAATTTGAAATTAAATAAAATTTGTAATTGTAAATGATGAAGTTGAAAATTAAAACATTTACTTATATTAGATATTAAAATTCTTGCTCAACACAGTTTAAATAAAGTTTTCTTATATCTGCCACTTTTTCTTAATATTTGTAATTTTAAATAATCAATTCGAAAATCAAAACATTTATTCAGATCGAAGGTTCAAATTTTTGCTAAATAAATTTGAAACTATTTAAAATTTGTAAAATAATAATTAATTAATTAATTAATTTTAAACTAAAAATTTACTTAACACTATCAACATTTATCAATAGTATGACATAACCTATAAACTCAGTTTCTCAACTTTTGTGTCAATCTAACAATTAATCAATCAATCATAGTTTACGATAATGAAATATCAGTGTACAATTATTTACCTTTATTGTTGTAGTTGTTGTCGAGAAAGACAAAGACAGAGACAAGCATGCGCCGATTCAATGCGCCTAATTCTCTAGCGCTGCGCGCGCAGCACTCTCGTTCGGTGACTCATCGTAACGTTACCGGGCGTTACACTTTTTCATAAGTGACTCCCAGCCGCAACCTAATTTAAGACGTTGTCACGTCAAAACAAAAAAAAAACTTATTTGGAAAACCGTGTAAAAGCGAAAACGTGTAAAACAAGTACCGTGTAAATCGGGATATAGTGGGCGTTTGATCTTCAATGCTCGGCTTAATCGCATCAATTGTTGTTGGTAACGTTCTCCAGTAATGGTTTAATTAGGCTGAAGTATCTCATAATAGATCACTCCGAGCTGATCCCACCAGATGCACAGCATTAGCTTCTTGCCATGAATATTTGGTTTGGCCGTTGAAGTTGATGCATGACCGGGCTTACCCCACGATTTTCTGTGCTTTGGGTTGTCGTAGTGAATCCACTTTTCGTCTCCCGTCACGATTCGATGCAAAAAACCCTTACGATTTTGTCTTTTGAGCAGTAGTTCGCACGTGCAAATACGGCGCTCGATGTTTCCTGGCTTGAGTTCATATGGAACCCAATTTTCTTGTTTTTGCACCATACCCATGACCTTGAGACGGTTCGAAATCGCTTGTTGAGTCACTCCCAAGGTTTCAGCGAGCTCCTCTTTAGTTTGGCTTGAATCTTCGTCCAATAAAGCCTCTAACTCAGCGTCTTCGAACTTCATTGGCCTCCCTCCGCGTTCTTTTTCTCTGGTGTCAAAATCGCCACTTTTGAAACGCCGAAACCAGTATTCACATGCTTTTATTGATAGAGCATGTTCCCCATATGCCCCACACAGCAATCGATGTCCATCAGCTGCACTTTTCTTTAAAATTAAAACAAAAAAGCAGCGCTTCCCGCAAATTGTGTTTTGTTGGCACAAAGGTTGACATGGTTAGAACACCAAAAAAAAAAAAATGTTCCTTACACATGAGTGAAAAGACTCCTTCTGATTTTTCTGGGGAAATGATGAAGCCTTAACATGAAACCTTACAAGGTCCGATGCTATTTATATAATACTAGCGGATGTGCCCGGCTTCGCCCGGGTTTTTACCCGAGCAAAGGTTTGTCTAACGAACATTTGTTAAAACAATTCTCTATAAACTTATTAAAAAAAGAAGATATATTTTGATAATTTGAAACTTGTAAATTTGAATCTCTCGATAAAGTGAACATTTTTTCCCGGTCCCTGTGTGCCGTGTCATCCTGAATTTTGTCTTTCCTAATTTTCAACATTACAAAATCATCGTTTTATCTAGTGAACATTTTTTTCCGGTCCCTTGAAAAATACTCGATAAGTTGAATAAAATCAATATTAATTGGTTCCCTCGGTAATTGGAAGTTAAAGGAATAGTATCTTCGCCTTGGAATTGTATCATTATTCTTGTCTCAAATAAATTGCCGTGTCATCCTGAGATAATCTTACTTTTGATAAATAATATTTAAGATTTTATTATATATATATATTATTACACGTTATTTGTTTTCTTGGCCGACTGTTTTACATATGGTGTTATCTTAAAATTGCTTGTTTTGAATATTTTTTAGATTGAGATTATTAGCTAGTATGTAAAAAAATTAACTCTGTTGAAATTTAATTTTGTATTTATATATAAATAAAATTAACTCTGTTGATTTTTTTTTTGTATTTAATCGATAACAGCAAAGTTACGCATGTTAATGTTAGGGAAAAATATTTTGATGTTAAGCAAAACCTGCTCCATCTCGTTTTACATAAATGTTGAAAATTTGGTTGAAATTGATGCATTGTAACGAAAGTTTTTAGTGATGTCCTCTTATGAAATTTGCATTTTATTAATATAGATTT
Organism: Cordylochernes scorpioides; assembly: GCA_030710605.1. Taxonomy (NCBI): domain Eukaryota; kingdom Metazoa; phylum Arthropoda; class Arachnida; order Pseudoscorpiones; family Chernetidae; genus Cordylochernes; species Cordylochernes scorpioides. The sequence goes on along the minus strand of CP092871.1, from coordinate 61,016,160 downwards.
GTTGTGGCTTCTTTTGCAAATCCCTCAAAACCTATTTGTACTCCCAATATAATATTTCCCCCCTGTTAAAATTTTTAAAATAAGATTCGTAATTACAAAATAATTAATTAAACGAAATCAATAAATCTATAGAAATAATTAAAATGAAACAATAAAAATCAATATCCAAATTTTTTTCAAAATAAACAAAAGAAAGTTTGTTTATAAATAAATTATATAATTGTGAAATTATAATAAAAGTATTTATAAGAAGTATTGGCGCTGTTTTAGTAAAAATAAGAGATGGAGGTGAAAAACCAATTGCCTATGCATCCCTAACTCTATCTAAAGCAGAGAGAAACTATACAACAAATGAAAAGAAATGTTTGGCCATAATTTGGTCAATCAACAAAAATCGACCGTACCTGTTCGGCCACCCTTTTTCATTCTTTGTGCTGGATAAATAATTGGAAAGACCCCTCTGGACGTTTCGCAAGATGGGCTTTGCGACTTCAGGAGTCCCAAGGACAAGGACGCCGACTGCCTTTCCCTGATATACCATCCCTGGCAATGCTGTGTTACTGATGTAGAAAAGGAACAAAAACTAGATCCTTCATTAGCAAAGTTAATGAAAAACTGTGATGAGCCGAATTTTAACCCTTAGTTACTGGCGCCTATTTTCCTTACACAATTACTGGCGTTCGGCCTTTCAGGCCGTCTTTTAAAATCAATAATAAACCATGTTATTTATAAAATAAAAAGAAATTAATTTTCGAATAAACAGAGCTCTAAACAAAATTAAATGAAAATTTACAAGAAACTCTTTCTATCTAAAATATTCTATATATATTCTAAAAAATTCAATCTAAAATATTTTATTCAAGATTAGGTGCACAATTCAAGCATATTTCAATAGAATGATCTTTGCAGATTGGTTCTTTGCATTTTTTGAATTGCATTTGAGTTCGACGATCTTTTTTACATAGGTAGCATCTTTTGCGTTTTTTGGACCAAGGACTGCCGCTTGTGGATTCCTAGATAACACATATTATTGATATTTCGTTTGAATATCAAATAAATATTTGCCTACCTTAAGTGATGAAGTTCCAGCATGCTTCTGAATTAATACTTGCAGATCTCTTGACAAATTTTTGGCTTGATTTCTCATATTCAAGGCATCTCTCATTAGTTGTAGAGCAAGCTGCTTTATAAAATCTTTTCGAGCCATTCCACCGTCTTGCTTGACAGCCTTATAAATTACTGCTGAATTTATTGCAACCACATCCAAAAAGTTGAAAAATAAACACAGGGGCCATCTTTTGGTTCATCTTCCAACTGAATACATGTCTGATCAACTACATCTACACCACCTTTGGTCATATTATAAAATGTGATTATCTCGGGCTTTTATTGTTCAGCACTTTCTTGATCAATTGTTGTGGTCGAATGCATTGTGGAGAGTAATATAACAGATTTTCCAATTTTAGGGACATAGGATACCAAATTTTTGTTTTTTGAAAAACCAAAAGTGGAACCGAACTTCTATTATATTATACAAAATTACAATCACAAAATACAATTTAGAATGCATATAATTGAAGCAAGAGTAATAAAAAAACGAATGCTCAACTTATTTGTTGCGTTTGAACGTCTATAAAACCAAAAGTGAAACGGCCATTAATAGGGGCGCTAAAATTCCCAGTGACGTAATTACTGGCGCTCGGCTTTAAAGGCCGTTTGATTTAATAACTCGGGATATACAAAATAGATTTCTCTTGAAATGAAAAGTTCTTCAAATAAATGCATTTTATTAAGCTACCTAAAATTTTGATGAAAAATATTGTATTTTGAAAATTTCGCAAACATTTTTAATTTTCACACGGCCTTTCAAGCCGAACGCCAGTAATTACGGGTTAAGAGATTTTTCATTATTAATAGAATACTTTATAAGAAAAATTATGAACCCTTAGGACAGTGATTCTCAACCAATGTGCCGCGGTAATTTTGTGTGCCGCGAAATTCTAAAAATGTGCCGCCGAATTTTAGTAATATGATTATGTTCACGTTTGTATTGGTTTTTCTTTTTTTCTTTTTCATTTTTTTACTTTTTAAAATAACGAAATTAGCAAACTGAATGTTAGAGATGTATATTACTTATATTTTGCATAGAAATATTGATACATAATTTGAATTTTCTTGCATTAAAGGTAGCAAAAGTGTGCCGCGAAATTCTAAAATTGTGCCGCCAAATTTTCAAATCTTTAAAATAATGCCGCAACAAAAAAAAGGTTGAGAATCACTGCCTTAGGAAGACCTTGGTTGGTAGTGGTTTCAAAGTCCTTACGTTTGAATGTGTTTAGATCGCTTCATGATGCTCCTACAGCCGGACATCTAGGGTTTGCTAAAACGCATGACAGGATACGCAGAATTTACTGGCCAGGTCTCTTCAGAAATGTTCGTAATTATGTCGGACATTGTAGAGAATGCCAACGGTACAAAAACTGTCACTTTGAAACCAATCCTTACCACCCATGTGTCTTTACACTGGGAGAGTTACAACATTCTCTCTCTCTATATATATATTGCCACGTTTTTATTTTTTAAAACGCTAATTTTAGTTTAGTAAAACTTTATTTTTAAAGTTTATTATTTTAAAAGTGAAATGTTTGTTAATGAAATAGACATTTTGCCTAAACTCATTTATTGCCGCTTTCTTTTACAAGCCATTTGTTTATCTGTATTTTTACATATCGTTTTTATTGAGTTTTTACTAATTTAGTATGTACATCATTGACTTTTAATGAATGAGAAAAAGAAATTGAAAATAAACATATGAAAAATTAAAGTTACATTTTAAAGGAATTTATGTACAATTGAAAATTGTTTTTTGTAACGTCTCATATTCCCCTTCTTGAAGCATTTATTCTCGGGTAATAAATGGTCGAAGTTGAGATATGTGAACGCGTCTTGCTTGCTTTTGGTCTTTCAGAGAGATATCGTAGGTTACATCAGATATCTTTTTTTGAATGACAAATGGTCCTTCATATTTTGGTGATGTCTTGATGAGACGAGGGTCGTTGAAGGCAATTTTTCTTATGACTAAGTCTCCTTCTTTAAAGACATACTTGGGGTGATGGCTATCGTGTTTAATCTTCCACTTACTTCTAACTTGTTCTGTCCGCAGGCTAGCTTTCTTCCTGGCTTCTTCAATTGTAATTGGAGTTTGGTCGGCAAATTCGGGTACATTACCGATTCCATACATTAAGAAAAGCGGTGAAAAACCAGTCACGTCATGTGGTGTGGAATTATAATTTTTGACAACTTGCGGTAACAATGAGCTCCATTTACATCTAGGTTTCTCCAGAACAGCTATTCTCAGTTTTGTCATTATCGTATCATTTAATTTCTCACAAACGCCATTGCACTGAGGATGATAAGGCGAAGTATATGTGTGTTTAATTCCTTGTAAAGAAAGAAATTTGTTGAACTCTTTTGATATAAAATGTTTGCCATTATCTGTTAAGATAGTATTGATCGAATTGACAGATTTGATTATCTTATCAAGACATTGAGTGGCAGCTTGAGCAGTGTTTGTTATTGTGGGATATGCCCATAGATAACGAGTTGCGTGTTCAACAAAAACTTGAATGAATTTATGCTTTGTGTTAGCTGCTGCTGTTCCCAGTACAATAGTGTCACAACCGATCATTTGTAATGGTTGGATATTTGACGTTGGAGTGATCATTTCTCCTAAAGTTGGTTCATGTCTGACCTTCACTAGTTGACAAGATTTACAAGATCGAACATAATTCTTGATATCAGTTGTTATTCCTTTCCACCAATAACATTGAGTTATAAGTTTGCATGTTTTGGTTATTGATGGGTGACTCAATGAATCGTGATATTCTTCCAATATTTTTTTGGTAAGCGAGTTTGGGACAACTGCTTTAAAAACTCCTTTTTGTTTGATCATTACCACACCGTCGTGAGTGTGGGAATTTTTCAAGAAACTCAAATCTGAATTTTGTTGGTGTTCTTGAAGTTCTTGAGTTGCAATGTTATCAACTGGGAGTCTTGATAGGGCGTCAACATGAGTTTGTTGCTTTCCAGAACGATGAACGATGTTACATGATTTCGAGGATAAACTAAGAATCCATCTAAAATACTTAGGTTTCGGTTTCTTCATGGTGAAAAGCCATTGGAGCGCCGCATGATCAGTGATGATTTCAAATGGTTGGTTTTCTATGTATACATGAAAGTGATCAGTTGCTTGTATTACGGCTAGGCATTCCATCTCATAAGCAGAATAATTCTCTTCGTGTGGTTGCAGTGTTTTGGAGTAATAAGCAATTACATGTTCCTCATTGTCTGGACCAATTTGTGTTAGGATTGCTCCAATTCCATATTTGGAGGCATCTGTATAAACTTTAGAGGGGTAGTCCGGGTTGTAAATAGCAAGGACAGGTTTTGTAGATAGTGCCATTTTAAGTTTAGCGAACGACTCCTCTACTTCCTCATTCCAGATGAAGGGCTGATTCTTCCGAGTGAGTCGAACCAAGGGGAATGAAATTTTAGAAAAGTCCTTGACAAATTTTCTGTAATAATTTGCCAATCCCATGAACTGACGAACTTTCTTTACAGTATCAGGTCTTGGAAAGTCTTGAATAGATTTTACTTTTCCTGGATCAGGTTTTAATTGATTGTGACTGATGATATGTCCGAGGTATTTTACTTCAGTTCTTCCAAAAATACATTTCGACAATTTTAATTTCATGTTGTACTGTCTTAATTTGTCAAAAACTTTACTAAGAAGCTCTATGTGCTCTTGCCATGTTTTCGTGTACACCAATATGTCATCTTGGAAAGAGCAAGTTCCTTTCCATAATAATTCACCTAGAATATGTTGGATTATCCTTTGAAACGTTGAAGCAGCATTTTTTAAACCAAAGGGCATCACTAAAAACTCATAATGACCATCGTTTGTGACGAATGCAGTTTTTTGAATAGATTGCGGGTCCATTTCGATCTGCCAATAACCCCATGCAACATCAAGGGTAGAAAAGAATCTGGATCCATGCAATCGATCAAACATGTCCTGTATGTGAGGTAGGGGTTGCCTGTCATCCAGTGTGATCTCATTAAGACGTCTGTAATCAATGCACATCCTTTTATTTCCATCCTTCTTGGGAACCATAACAACAGGAAATGCCCAAGGAGAATCTGAAATTCTTATTAACTTGTGTTCGAGAAGTTCTTTAACTTGTTCAGCTATCTCTTCATACTCTTTTAGAGGACGACGATAGGGTCTAAGAGAAATTGGTTGTTCACTTTTCGTGATGATCTTATGTTGTATAGCTACTTTTCCCAAATCAATGGCATGCTGACAAAATACATTCCTATTGTGTTCAAGTAATTCTTTTAATTCATGTTCTCTTATCTCTTCTAGATGATTTACAAGAATTGGATTTTGTAATCCATCAAATTTGGTGTAAATTGTTTTGTCTCTGACATCTATTAAAAGATTAAAAAGAGATGCAACATCTAATCCGATCAAGAGTGGATATTTAAAGTTCTTCATTACATGGAGAGTTACAGGTTTAATTAGTTTATCTATTCTTACCTTGGTTTGAAGGCTTCCACATGTCCTGGTAACACCATCCGCTTGGCTGATGTGAATGTCTGAATTTGGTTGAAGTTGAAGACGGGTTCGCTTGAACAATCGCCAATTGATTATTGATACTGTTGCACCAGTATCCACAAATGCTTGCGCAGGAATTCCATTTACTTCAACACTCATGTTGATAAGCTTGAAAGCTCCTTGTGTAGGGATATTTGTCAAAGTACTTACATTCAACAATTCCGGGGCTCCGCATACTTGTTTCACTGAAGTGTTTTGATTAGGCCTATCCTTTTTATAATTAGGATCATAATCCTCACAATCTTTGACCCAATGTTTAATTTTTATTCCCTTTTTCGAACATATTGGACACCAGAATGGGCAAACATTTTTTCTATTATCATTATTTTTTTGTCGCGAGATGTATTTTGTTTTTAGGCTTAAACTGAATTGAAGCCCTATTTTGTTCAATTGAAGCTGCGATATGGAACCATTTCGTGGTGTCAGTTGGCTGTGCAGCCACAATTAAATCTTTCCAATCATTTGGAAGTCCGTCTGTTAATAAATGTATTTTTTCCTCCTTCGTTAGATGAGTTTGATTTAACAGGCGAATTTTATCTTGAAAATAATTTTCTATTGATTCTTTTCTCGTTTTAATCTTCGATGTGATGCTGAGACAATTGGATTTGCGTTGTATGAACCAAATCTTTGAATCAACTTTTCCTTTACAACTTCCCATCTTTTTATTGCAGGATTTGAAATAATCTCGTCTGCATACCATTCAAGTGCTGAATCTGTCAAGTAGTACATAAGATTTTTGATTTTTTCATCTTCCTTTAAAGAATTATTTTCAAAATCATATAATTTGATTCATGACTCAGGCCTAATTGCCGACTTCGAGCCGTTGAATTTTTGCAACCGGTTGTTTGGATTTTCCGCCATTTTTTTTTCCGTATCCTTTTCGACTGCGCCAAATGCCACGTTTTTATTTTTTAAAACGCTAATTTTAGTTTAGTAAAACTTTATTTTTAAAGTTTATTATTTTAAAAGTGAAATGTTTGTTAATGAAATAGACATTTTGCCTAAACTCATTTATTGCCGCTTTCTTTTACAAGCCATTTGTTTATCTGTATTTTTACATATCGTTTTTATTGAGTTTTTACTAATTTAGTATGTACATCATTGACTTTTAATGAATGAGAAAAAGAAATTGAAAATAAACATATGAAAAATTAAAGTAACATTTTAAAGGAATTTATGTACAATTGAAAATTGTTTTTTGTAACGTCTCAATATATATAGAATCAACATCAATACAGGTTAGAAACGCCGCGTGTGTAGGTACACTGGGGAGCTACCAACCGTCCACTCTGAGCGAGGAGTTCCGCCTGGGCCAGCGTCGGGCCACTACCCCGCCGCCTCCTGCCCCTGAGCCACCGCCGCAGTCCGAGGAGGAGGAGGACGCTGCCATGCTAACTCCCGCCAGCGGGGACCAGACCGAGTCGTGGTCGACCTCTTCCTCCTGCCATGCCGACCTCCTCTTCTGAGGTGAGAATCCATAGCTGGTATCACCGACCAATAATATGTTTTAAAATAGAGAAGAGGACTGAGATCAAGGAAATGTATTGAAAGAGCATCGTGCAATTGAATTTTGCTGTGCTTCACACTGCCATTTTTTTACTGAAAAAAAAAAATTAAAGATTAATTCATGATTATTATTTATTTCCACTCTCCCCAAAGAGACTGTGTGTTTTGTTGATCAATATCTCTTTCTTGAAAATCTACCATGTTGATAGTTGATATTTTTTTAATAAATGGCAGTAAGCCATCAGCAACATTCAGTTGCGTGATCAGGAGGATCCTTTTCATTATTCTACTAAAAAGTTTTACTGTTGTTGAAGGGACTGTCTAGTAACCAACTCTTGCTGTGTGTTGTTGAATTGAGTCTTGTGGTAGTTGAATGGACTAACTCTTGCGGGGATGTTGAATGGAATAAGTATACTAACAAACTCTTGCTGTTGTTGAATGATCTAAGTCTACTAACCAAGTCTTGCTATGTGTTATTGACTGGACTAAGTCTACTAACCAAGTCTTTCTACGTGTTGTTGAATGGTCCAAGTCTACTAATCAAGTCTTGCACTGTGTTGTTAAATGGTCTAAGTCTACTTACCAAGTCTTGCTGTATGTTGTTGAATGGTCGAAGTCTACTAACCAAGTATTGCTGTGTGTTGTTGAATGGTCCAAGTCTACTAAACAAGTCTGTGTGTTGTTGAACGGACTTAGTCTACTAACACACCAAGTCTTGCTAGTATTTAGTGAACCAAGTCTACTAGCCAAGTCTTGCTGGTGTTGAATGAGCTAAGTAACCATATCTTGCTTTTGCATAAACTAAGCCTATTATAATTATTCTTACTGTTGTTGAAAGGCATATCTTGTTTACTAACTCTACTTTTGTGCTGCTGCTTGGGTCTATTTTAGCCTATCAACTATGTCTGGAAGATGGTGCAAGACATATCATAGTCTATTAACCATATATTATTGCTGTTGTAGAGGCCTATCTAAGTCAACTCAGCTCAATCTCCATTCCCAAAGTGCCTTGTGATACCACTAGAGGTGGTCCTACTGGCCCCTTTCCAAATGTAGAGCATTTATGTTTATTATTTATATATATATACTGTAATATTTTTGTATTTATATTCTCCCCCCTCTTTTTTTTTTTTTTTTGCCTTTACCAACCACAATGTACTTTTCAGTGCTTCTATGTATAACAACATTTCCCCCCCAAAATATCAATATACTTAAAGCTTTTTCTCCTATTCATTAAAACTCATTTTATATAACTCAATACCTCATGCGCCTTTTTAAATATTGTTTATGAATTTCATATCAAATATGTATGCTTTGCATTTTTTTTATATTTAAACTTTTTTTTTCATATAAGCATATTTTTAGCAGAATGCTTTGTAACTGCCTTATTGTCAAAGTATTTTTGATGCTTTTTATAAACTATCATCATGTTCAACCACATGTATTTATGAAGTATTTATGATAAAATTTATTGCCTTTACAACAAATTTCTGAATTAATTTTATGTCTATGATTATAATGATGCATTTCTGAAGTAATTTTATAATAGGCTGACTCAACTCTTACATTCCAGATGATGCTTCATGATAGAATTTCCCTGACTACACCTTCTGGAAGTTGTTTTATGATAGGAATTACATGACCATGTAATCATAAGCTAACTTTTAATACAAAGTTTTGATAATGCATTTCTAAAATAATTTTATAATAGGATTATTTTGAATACGCAAAAGTTGATCTATGACAGTTGTGTCTATATAGTAATAACTTGTCTTATATTGGATTGCCATGACTATACTTTCCTGAATCATTTTTGACGCATTCATTCCAAAATAACTATATCATGCAATTGTCTGGACATCACAATTTTGAAATAATTTTTGATACAATATCTTTGTATTTATATATATGCACATTTATATCTAGTAATTTTTTTATGTTGTCTCTCATCTTCACAATATTTCTTAAAATATTTTGATTCCCTTTTTTTTTTTGTACTTAACTTTAATATTATTCTACCTCCTTCCAAGAAATTTGATTCTTGAAAAGTACTGTGGCTTTTTGGGGTTTAACTCTTTCCTTTCTTTTTAAGGTGTATAGAAATATTGTTTTTATATTTACTTAAGCATAATTTGAGATAATGTTACAAAAAATGGCTAAATATGATCTCTTTTAAATGGATCCAAGACTTTGACACAAACTTCTCTTACTCCCAATACCCTAGAACAGATTTTTATTTTCATATGATTTATGAAGTGTAAGTTAATATGTGTATCTGCAATAAAATAGAAGAAATTCAAAAGTATATATTTATGTAACTTGTTAGAATTAATACCTGTTATGCTAACTATAGTCGAATCTTGTTATAACACTTGGAGTTTTATGTTGTTATACCCATGGATAAAAGCAATTGGAACTTAAAACTAGGAACTTAAGAATTAGGATGTTATAACCAAGTTGCTGTTATAAAAGAGGCTGCTATAACAAGGTTCACTGTAGAAAATATGCACATATATTTTTGATATTTGAATGTAGTCTTCTTATATATTTCTTTTTAAACAAAAACAACACAATTGGCTTCCTTCCCTCTTAAAACTTTATAAATAAGGCTATTGTAAAATCAAAAATGACCTGGCCAACAAGCCGGAATATTTGTGTATTATTTTAAAATATGTCTGATGTTATTTTAAATAACTTGTTATTCTCTCTTTTGACAAAATGTTTCTGATAATGGTGACCTATATATTGATGCAAATATTTTAAAATAACTTTTTGTAAAAAAATTGTCTTTTGTTTTTGGCACTTGAGCCATTTTTGAACTTGTAATTCTATTGTTTTCCTTGTCTCTCTCATCTAAATCTTTTCAAAGAACTTCTTGATATGTGGAACTCTTGTAAAGTATTGTAGTGTATGTGAGCGAATTTTGGGTAATTTCAAACATTCTTGTTTTGGACTTTTTACCCATATATTATTGTTGTGCTAATGAGATTCAAAATAATCACCTGAGTGAAATGGAAACACGACCAACGGCAGCAATCAAAAAGCCATTTTGTTCGATGGTGTTTTTCTTTCCTTGTTTTCTGTTTCCTACATTTGTATTGCTTGGTTAATTATTTTGATATATATTTTTGTCCTTAATCCATTTTAAGAAATAATCTATAATCACACAATACAAAAATATGAAAATATTTTAAACTAATATACCGTCGAACCTTGCTATAACACAATATGGGAGTAAGATTTTATGTTGTTATAACCATGGTAAAAAATGAGACTTGGAACCTAAGAATGTTTACATCCAAGTTCTTATAAAAGAGACTGTTTTAACAAAATTTACTGTATTTATTTTTTCAAACACAAAATTGCGAAAAAAAAAAGTATTTCTTCCTCCCCAAAAAATATATAGCTTTTGAGGTGCATATTATAAATCAAGTTAGTTTTTTTATATATAATTATGAATATAGATTAAAACAATTATATAAATAAGGGCAGTGTGTTAAAAGTAAACATTCACCAACCTATCTGTTATTTTTATTCATAGTTAGCTACTTCTGTATTTCCAAATACTTTTGTCTATCAGTATTTTGAAAAGTAAAGACAGTGCTCACCATATGCCTATATTGTTGTTACACAGGAATTAAAACCGCTCTTTTATACAAATAGTTGTAATGGACACCTAACATTTCTCAGGGTTTGTTTGTTAAAGCAATTTTTTTTTAAATATTTTTTAAAACCCATATTGATCACACATTTGAAGCAATTATTCTCATTTTTTATCCCCTGGTTATATAGTGTGTACAAGTCACCCTTAGAAGACTTTTACAATCAGGAATTTTGTTCTTTAAATATTTTGAAATCTCTCTCTTGCTACTCTGAAATATGTGATTTAACGCGTGTCAAAATTTTCTTCCACAAACCTCTACTTTTAAAAAAGCTCATTATTATAATAGTTTTCAAATATCCTTGTTTAATACATGTTATCAACCCTCGTCCTTATTATCCTATATAAAAATATCAACTTTACCCTCCTTGGAACATGGGTTTGTTTGTCTCAAGCCTCTTCCAAAAAGGTCACATCAAAGATGGTAATTTGGAATAAATTATTATGTTACACCAGAGTCATTTTATGGAATGTGAGAACAACATATGCTGCCTTCATGTAAACATATCACATGTACTTGTTGGTTGCCTTATACTCTTTTTTTCCCTTCTAAGTCACCGATTTTGATTTGGAGCTTTTCTCTTTAATCTGCCTACTCAAAGTATCTTGTTTTGAAATACCAAATGGTTAAAATTAATGAAATGTAGCTTTCTTGGAAACTGTGATTTTCCCTAGAAGAAAGGGGAATGTCCAAGATAGAGAATGAAAATATACTTTAACCGACCATAATACCTGGCTTTGGATTAAATCTCCATTTAATTCAGGGTAGTTTCAATTTTAGAAGTTCCACAAGCAAAGATTGATCTTCATTTTTTATATATATATTTTTCCAAATCTTGGTTTAGGCAATGATAATCATGGTGGGTAAAGGATTATGATTGTTTTTACTATAATTGTACTTGTATAAAGCAGTTTGTTTGAATCTATGGGATTCCAGAAACTGTTTAGCTACATATACTATAAATAACGAAGTAATTTTTAATAGGCATTGTAAAATACTATATGAAAATATTTCGAGCACTCCGGTATATATTGCAATTATTGTAGCAAATCCTGTCCTAGTATGTAATTGCGGATTTCTCCAACTCATTTGCAACTACCATTTCTGTGCAAACTGCTAAATTTCAAATATTTACATACATTCAAATAAACTGGAAATTAATCATGTTCAATTCTTCGATAAATTGATTACAACGTTTAATACAAATCCGGTGATATTGACTGGAGAGTTTAATGCTCGAAGCCAATTATGGTTTGATAATGTTTTGAATCAAAATAGTAAAAGCCTTCAGTTTATAATTGATTTTCATAGCATGCCTATTCATAATAACCGGGACAGAACTTGTCGAGGTTCACGCATAATAGACCTCACTATAACAAATCGTCATGCTCATGTACTTGTTGAAGAGAGAGAATGGAAAACATTAAATCTCTCCCAAATTGCAGGCCACCTCGCAATTTATTTTGACATTGGATTGGGAACAGAAGACAGTTTTGCTTGGAAATACTTCAACGTAGTATTTTCAAGAGAAATGAACAAACTTGCTAAATAATGAGCAAGCAATTGAGGTCTCAAGGGTTAACGAGGCAGTTGAGGCATCCAGTAATATATATATTGAGACGTTACAAAAACAATTTTTAATTGTACATAATTTCCTTTAAAATGTTATTTTAATTTTTCATGTGTTTATTTTCATTTTTATTTTCCATTCATTAAAAGTCAATGATGTACATACTAAATTAGTAAAAACTCAATAAAAACGATATGTAAAAATAGACATAAACAAATGGCTTGTAAAAGAAAGCAGCAATAAATGAGTTTAGGCAAAATGTCTATTTCATTAACAAACATTTCACTTTTAAAATAATAAACTTTAAAAATAAAGTTTTACTAAACTAAAATTAGCGTTTTAAAAATAAAAACGTGGCATTTGGCGCAGTCGAAAAGGATACGGAAAAAAAAATGGCGGAAAATCCAAACAACCGGTTGCAAAAATTCAACGGCTCGAAGTCGGCAATTAGGCCTGAGTCATGAATCAAATTATATGATTTTGAAAATAATTCTTTAAAGGAAGATGAAAAAATCAAAAATCTTATGTACTACTTGACAGATTCAGCACTTGAATGGTATGCAGACGAGATTATTTCAAATCCTGCAATAAAAAGATGGGAAGTTGTAAAGGAAAAGTTGATTCAAAGATTTGGTTCATACAACGCAAATCCAATTGTCTCAGCATCACATCGAAGATTAAAACGAGAAGAATCAATAGAAAATTATTTTCAAGATAAAATTCGCCTGTTAAATCAAACCCATCTAACGAAGGAGGAAAAAATACATTTATTAACAGACGGACTTCCAAATGATTGGAAAGATTTAATTGTGGCTGCACAGCCAACTGACACCACGAAATGGTTCCATATCGCAGCTTCAATTGAACAAAATAGGGCTTCAATTCAGTTTAAGCCTAAAAACAAAATACATCTCGCGACAAAAAATAATGATAATAGAAAAAATGTTTGCCCATTCCGGTGTCCAATATGTTCGAAAAAGGGAATAAAAATTAAACATTGGGTCACAGATTGTGAGGATTATGATCCTAATTATGAAAAGGATAGGCCTAATCAAAACACTTCAGTGAAACAAGTATGCGGAGCCCCGGAATTGTTGAATGTAAGTACTTTGACAAATACCCCTACACAAGGAGCTTTCAAGCTTATCAACATAAGTGTTGAAGTAAATGGAATTCCTGCGCAAGCATTTGTGGATACTGGAGCAACAGTATCAATAATCAATTGGCGATTGTTCAAGCGAACCCGTCTTCAACTTCAACCAAATTCACACATTCACATCAGCCAAGCGGATGGTGTTACCAGGACATGTGGAAGCCTTCAGACCAAGGTAAGAATAGATAAACTAATTAAACCTGTAACTCTCCATGTAATGAAGAACTTTAAATATCCACTCTTGATCGGATTAGATGTTGCATCTCTTTTTAATCTTTTAATAGATGTCAAAGACAAAAAAATTTACACCAAATTTGATGGATTACAAAATCCAATTCTTGTAAATCATCTAGAAGAGATAAGAGAACATGAATTAAAAAAATTACTTGAACACAATAGGAATGTATTTTCTCAGCATGCTATTGATTTGGGAAAAGTAGCTATACAACATAAGATCATCACGAAAAGTGAACAACCAATTTCTCTTAGACCCTATCGTCGTCCTCTAAAAGAGTATGAAGAGATAGCTGAACAAGTTAAAGAACTTCTCGAACACAAGTTAATAAGAATTTCAGATTCTCCTTGGGCATTTCCTGTTGTTATGGTTCCCAAGAAGGATGGAAATAAAAGGATGTGCATTGATTACAGACGTCTTAATGAGATCACACTAGATGACCGGCAACCCCTACCTCACATACAGGACATGTTTGATCGATTGCATGGATCCAGATTCTTCTCTACCCTTGATGTTGCATGGGGTTATTGGCAGATCGAAATGGACCCACAATCTATTCAAAAAACTGCATTCGTCACAAACGATGGTCATTATGAGTTTTTAGTGATGCCCTTTGGTTTAAAAAATGCTGCTTCAACGTTTCAAAGGATAATCCAACATATTCTAGGTGAATTATTATGGAAAGGAACTTGCTCTTTCCAAGATGACATATTGGTGTACACGAAAACATGGCAAGAGCACATAGAGCTTCTTAGTAAAGTTTTTGACAAATTAAGACAGTACAACATGAAATTAAAATTGTCGAAATGTATTTTTGGAAGAACTGAAGTAAAATACCTCGGACATATCATCAGTCACAATCAATTAAAACCTGATCCAGGAAAAGTAAAATCTATTCAAGACTTTCCAAGACCTGATACTGTAAAGAAAGTTCGTCAGTTCATGGGATTGGCAAATTATTACAGAAAATTTGTGAAGGACTTTTCTAAAATTTCATTCCCCTTGGTTCGACTCACTCGGAAGAATCAGCCCTTCATCTGGAATGAGGAAGTAGAGGAGTCATTCGCTAAACTTAAAATGGCACTGTCTACAAAACCTGTCCTTGCTATTTACAACCCGGACTACCCCTCTAAAGTTTATACAGATGCCTCCAAATATGGAATTGGAGCAATCCTAACACAAATTGGTCCAGACAATGAGGAACATGTAATTGCTTATTACTCCAAAACACTGCAACCACACCAAGAGAATTATTCTGCTTATGAGATGGAATGCCTAGCCGTAATACAAGCAACTGATCACTTTCATGTGTACATAGAAAACCAACCATTTGAAATCATCACTGATCATGCGGCGCTCCAATGGCTTTTCACCATGAAGAAACCGAAACCTAAGTATTTTAGATGGATTCTTAGTTTATCCTCGAAATCATGTAACATCGTTCATCGTTCTGGAAAGCAACAAACTCATGTTGACGCCTTATCAAGACTCCCAGTTGTTAACATTGCAACTCAAGAACTTCAAGAACACCAACAAAATTCAGATTTGAGTTTCTTGAAAAATTCCCACACCCACAACGGTGTGGTAATGATCAAACAAAAAGGAGTTTTTAAAGCAGTTGTCCCAAACTCGCTTACCAAAAAAATATTGGAAGAATATCACGATTCATTGAGTCACCCATCAATAACCAAAACATGCAAACTTATAACTCAATTATATTGGTGGAAAGGAATAACAACTGATATCAAGAATTATGTTCGATCTTGTAAATCTTGTCAACTAGTGAAGGTCAGACATGAACCAACTTTAGGAGAAATGATCACTCCAACGTCAAATATCCAACCATTACAAATGATCGGTTGTGACACTATTGTACTGGGAACAGCAGCAGCTAACACAAAGCATAAATTCATTCAAGTTTTTGTTGATCACGCAACTCGTTATCTATGGGCATATCCCACAATAACAAACACTGCTCAAGCTGTCACTCAATGTCTTAATAAGATAATCAAATCTGTTAATTCGATCAATACTATCTTAACAGATAATGGCAAAAATTTTATATCAAAAAGTTCAACAAATTTCTTTCTTTACAAGGAATTAAACACACATATACTTCGCCTTATCATCCTCAGTGCAATGGCATTTGTGAGAAATTAAATGACACGATAATGACAAAACTGAGAATAGCTGTTCTAGAGAAACCTAGATGTAAATGGAGCACATTGTTACCGCAAGTTGTCAAAAATTATAATTCCACACCACATGACGTGACTGGTTTTTCACCGCTTTTCTTAATGTATGGAATCGGTAATGTACCCGAATTTGCCGACCAAACTCCAATTACAATTGAAGAAGCCAGGAAGAAAGCTAGCCTGCGGACAGAACAGTTTAGAAGTAAGTGGAAGATTAAACACGATAGCCATCACCCCAAGTATGTCTTTAAAGAAGGAGACTTAGTCATAAGAAAAATTGCCTTCAACGACCCTCGTCTCATCAAGACATCACCAAAATATGAAGGACCCTTTGTCATTCAAAAAAAGATATCTGATGTAACCTACGATATCTCTCTGAAAGACCAAAAGCAAGCAAGACGCGTTCACATATCTCAACTTCGACCATTTATTACCCGAGAATAAATGCTTCATGAAGGGGAATATGAGACGTTACAAAAACAATTTTTAATTGTACATAATTTCCTTTAAAATGTTATTTTAATTTTTCATGTGTTTATTTTCATTTTTATTTTCCATTCATTAAAAGTCAATGATGTACATACTAAATTAGTAAAAACTCAATAAAAACGATATGTAAAAATAGACATAAACAAATGGCTTGTAAAAGAAAGCAGCAATAAATGAGTTTAGGCAAAATGTCTATTTCATTAACAAACATTTCACTTTTAAAATAATAAACTCTAAAAATAAAGTTTTACTAAACTAAAATTAGCGTTTTAAAAATAAAAACGTGGCAATATAAATCGTGTAGTTTCCTTCATAACCGATATGCTCATTGAGGCTGCATATGCATCTTTAAAAATAAAACCAAAATACCTACATGATAATTCATTTAATTGGTGGACGGGTGAATTGGAACTTCTTAAAACTCATTTCAAATACGTTCGAAATCTTTATTACCGAGGTAAACGCATCAATAGACAGCTAATTAATGAAAGGTATATAAAGAAACACGAAATAAATATATGATTGCTATTGAAAAAACAAGTAGAATGAGTTGGCTGGCATTCTTAGAGGAAGTGGAAAATTAATCCCCCTTTGAAAATACTTATAAAATTTTGAAACAAAGGACTACTCCAAAATCATTTTATTTACCGGTTTTAAATGTACTCGAGATAGGCTCTCTTCGCTGTTTCCGGACGATAATCAATCTTCTGAAACAAATTATCATAAATTAATCAGAAACAAGGAACATACTTTTTCCAATGACGAAACTATTCATTTTGATAATACTCAAACTTTCTCTATATTTGGTAAACTCAACAATAAAAAGGCCCCAGGATTAGATAATATAAGTAATCAGATGGTTAAAACGGCAGCCCACTACATATTGCCAATCCTAACAAATTTATTCAATGCTTGCATTGGACTAAATTATTATCCAATGGCCTGGAGAGAAGCATCTGTTATGATAAATAAAAAAAAATAAAAAAATAAAGATAATTATAATGAACCGAAAGCCTACCGACCTATATGTCTGTCATCTAATCTTAGCATAATATTTTAGGGATTAATTCACATTAGACTCTTTTTTCATATCAATGCTAATAATGTTATGCACCCTGATCACGGCTTCATACAAGCAAAGTCTACAATTTCTGCCCTACACGAAATAACTAAAATAAGTCTCCAAAGAAAGGAAACAGATGTTACGACCTTGGTTGCTGTGGATATCAGCGGAGCATTCGACAACGCTTGGCATCCTGCAATCATTCAACAATTGGACAAAGCAAACTTTCCAGCGCCACTAATTGAAATAGTTATTTCATATCTCGAAAATCGAAAGGTAGAGCTGGGATACTTAAACTCAAAATATACAAAAATGGTAAATAAGGGATGCCCTTAAGGTGGAATTATTTCTCCAATTCTTTGGAATATATTATTAAATGATTTCATTTTATCTTTTAACTAGACGAATGACCCGGCTTCGCCCGAGAATTCCCCCGAGTGCAATTTCCTTCATACTGAAAATACATCAATAATAAATAGTAGAAGTGCCATAGAATAGCAATACAGAAGTAACAAATAAACCATAGGCAAAAAGTGTGTATGATGGCAAAAATTGTATTATATTAGTGTTTAGGTATTTGTTTTATTATTTTTTACCATCCATTTAGTTGTTTCATGTTGACTTTGCTTATAATTTTTAATGAAACTGATTCCAAGGATTATAATAAAATACTATATTTATTGATTTACAAAAGAGAGAACAAAATATAAAAGGGAAACTAATATTAAACAAAGGAACTTTTTTTTCTTTCGGTATGCGCCTATTTACCTGTGAGCTTACACACACTCTGTGGTAACAATTAATTAATATATTGTAGCGGATGTATGTAAGTTTTTCTTTTATAGCTATTTTTAATGTAAAGGAAATAAATAATCAAGAATGTATGTCTCGTTAGTTTTTATTTTTAACCAACGTCCGCCATTTTACATAGTCCTCGTGTAAACAATGCTAAGTGATGATGATTATTGGAATAAAGTTCTATGAAAAATTAAATATGAGAATAATAATTTTGAGATGCTTACAGCACGTATCAATATATAGAACACACGCTCCCCTGTGTGTAAGCCCTAATCAGCAAGTCCAAGGCTATCTGCACATTTCCGTAGTTTGTCCTTAGGGAGACTATTCGTTAGTATATCCGCCTCCATGTCTTCACTTTTAGTGTATTCCAGCTTGATTCCATTTTGAATTTCCTCTTTCACAAAATAATACTTTCGGTTTATTTGTTTAGTTCGTGAAGTAATT
The DNA here is from genome assembly GCA_030710605.1 of Cordylochernes scorpioides. Classification (NCBI taxonomy): domain Eukaryota; kingdom Metazoa; phylum Arthropoda; class Arachnida; order Pseudoscorpiones; family Chernetidae; genus Cordylochernes; species Cordylochernes scorpioides. The sequence goes on along the minus strand of CP092871.1, from coordinate 60,997,365 downwards.
TTGTCAGATTGTATCCAGTTTATTGCAGCCTTGTCTGTCACTTTTCAAGGTAGTTGGGAAAGTTACATTTTCATAAAGTTCTTATAGTAATCCCTTTAACCATAATACTTCTGAAATTCCTTCACATATTGAAATAAGTTCTGCTTCACATATAGACAAGGCTACTAAATTTTGCTTGCTACTTCTCCAGTTTATTAAGTTGTTGCCAAGTTTGACTGTATAGCCTGAATAGGATTTTGCGTCTCGGGTTGTGCACCAGCTCGCATCAGTACTTATTGTGATATTGTTGCCTTTAGACTTATATGCCAACATTTTATTTCTTGTTCCCTTCAGATATCTATAGATCCTTTTAACTCCAGTTAAGGGTATTTCTCTTTGATCATTACTATACTGAGATAAATTGCTGACGTTGAAGGATATGTCCAGTCGAGTACCCATAGAAAGGTACATAAGTGATCCAATCATCCTCATACATCCTCATACATCCTCCGGTAAACAAGCAACAGCGTTGTCAGTCTAAACCTTTACAGTCAGTTGGAGGGGGGGGGGGGGCCGACGTCATCCTTCCGGTCACGTGTTATACTTGAGTGGCAGCGCTGGCAGGTGTCCAACATATCCCCTCCCGGAAAAACTTCCGCTGGACGTTTATTCCGATAGTCCATCAGCGCTCTACAGTACTTTTCATGCTGGCTTCTAGCAAGAGGCTTGGTAAGGAAGTCAGCAGGGTTCTCAGCACTCGGAGTGTAGAAAAGTTCGATTGCTTCTTCATAAGTGGGGTTATTGTCCTCTGCACTTGTGGCATTTATCTGTCCACTACTATTATCCTCTTCCGGAGATTCTGCCGTCTTTCCATGACTTCGGAGTGTCATTGGATGGCTTCTCAGGTTCTATGGGAGAGTCTCAGATAGCTGATCTATTCCACCTGTAGTTCCAATCAGTTCTTCAGTTTCTCGGTCTACTGGTTGATCTGCATTACTTTCTTCTTGAAAGGAGGCCTCTTTCGAGGAGAAATGGACAGATGGTAGAGTATCCCTTTCTCTTTTGAGCTGTTTATAGAGAATTTCTTCTTTGAATACACAATTTCTAGATTCCACCACTTGGCGTTTTTCAGGAATCCAGATTCTCCAACCTCGTCCCTGTAGAGAATAACCCACGAGAATTCCTTTAGTGGCTCTTGGCTGAAGCTTCGAATTCCTTCTTTGTTTTGGAACATGAACAAAGGTTTCGCAGCCGATTGCTCTCAGATGTTGCAGAGCAGGTCTTTTTCCAAACCACAATTCAAAAGGTGTTTTCTCTTCATTGTGTCTGTTTGTAACACGATTTCTCAAGTATGCTGCTGTGTTGGTGAGCTCTGCCCAAGAGGCGGTTGGCAGATTGCAACTGTTCACAGTACTCCTCACTAAGTTCAGCAAAGTCCTATTCATGCGTTCGGCGACACCATTCTGTTCAGGTGTGTAGACCATGGTGCGTTCATGTACTATACCATGGGCCTTCGTGAAAATATCCCAAGGAGATGAACAGAACTCTAGTCCGTTATCTGTACGGATCCTCTTGAGAGAAAATCCCGTCTGATTTTCAGCTTCTTTCATCCATTCCTTGAATTTTTCTAGAGTATCGCCCTTCCTTTTGAGGAAATATACCCTTGTATATCTTGATGCGTCATCAATGATGGTCAAGACAAATCTTGATCCACCCCAGCTCTCAATGTTGAACGGTCCCATTAGATCACAGTGAACAAGGGCTAGTGTCTGAGTTTCCTTGGTAGATCTCAAATTCAGGGAAAGGTCTTTTTGTCGATTTTCCAATCATACAATCAGAGCACTTATCAGGTTTTCCAGCCTGACAGTTCAAACCAATAACAACTTCTCTTTTCATCATGTCTATTATGGTGTCATAGTTGATATGCATGAGTCTCTGATGCCATAAATTTAGTGGGAATTTACGAAAATTGTTGGTTTGAGCAATGGAATTTGAACATTCTCCTGATTCTGGAAATCTGGACGGAGCAGTCCTGACGAGATAGAGCCTTCCTCTCTTCTCTGCTCTGATCATCAAGTTATGATCATTGTCGTAGATATGACATCCCTTCTTGTCGAAGATAACCTCATGACCATTTTCCACAATTTGTAGAACAGAGAGTACACCATGTCTGATCCCAGGTACGAACATTGCATTCTGAGCAACTATGCTTCTAAGTTGTCCAGAATTGTTGATCAGATCTACTTGAGCATTACCTCTTCCTATGTTTGAATGTGATGTACCATCAATGGTGGTCACTTGTCCTACATTCTCGTCATTCAACGTGGAAAAATACCTTCTGTTCGGAGTCATATGATGCGTGGCACCTGAGTCAATTACCCACGTATCCTCTTCTGATACAACTGCTGCATTATACATCACATTCAAGTTCTTTGCTTCGTGATGTTGATGTATCGCTCCCTTTTCCTGTTGTTTACCGTTATTCTTTTTCAGTTTGAAACAGTCCCGTGCAATATGCCCTGTTTTTCCACATCCGAAACATTTTCTAACAGTTTTAGAACCTTGATGTTCATGAGGGAATTGTTTCTTGTTAGAGTTCCTGACTGACAGTGCACCCATCCCTTCATTTGTTGTAGCATACCGGCGCTCTGCCTCAGCTAACAATTTACGTCTGATGTTGGCACTGGTGAACTCTGACTCTGGTAAGTTACACATTGTTGATATAACATTATCCCAGTCCTCGGGCATTCCACAAAGAATTAGCATGCTTAGATCACCGTCTTCAATTTTATCCCCTACACCTGTGAGTTCACTCACTATTAGATTTATGCTTCCCAAATAGGCATCCATGTTCGAATGTTGACAGAATTTCTGGGAGTACAACTTTCGACGCAGTTGGAGAATTCTGTGTTTGCTATCCCTGGGTGCATAAAGTCTTTGTAATTCATCCCAAACTTCTTTGGGGGAATTTAGATGTCTGATATGGTTTTGCTGCTCCTCACCAATAGAGAGACATATCTTTGCTAAAGCCTTATTCTGCCTCGTATTAAATTTGTTGATTAGACCAACATCCCCTCCCTCGGGTTTGACTTCGCCTGGGTCAACAATTGACCATAAGTCATTGTCCATCAGAATGAGCTTAATTTGGAAGCTCCATGAGGAATAGTTTAATCCATTTAGCTTGGTAATTTTCGTTAAACTTTCGTTAGCTTCCATTATAAGATGGCGTCCACTGAAGGGGGGGAGAGAGAACAAAAAATAGGCTTACCGTTCGATGCTTCAGGCAGCTCCAATCAGTCTCATAATCTTTTCTTGTAGGGGTGTAGACAAGGTACTTGGTTACACTTAGGACAAGAGCCTTGCACTAACTAATTTATTAAAGCATATGTGATATAAAGATTAAAAAAGGGAAAGAGAGAAACAAAGAGGTTACATCCTCCGGTAAACAAGCAACAGCGTTGTCAGTCTAAACCTTTACAGTCAGTTGGAGGGGGGGGGGGGGGGGGGGCGACGTCATCCTTCCGGTCACGTGTTATACTTGAGTGGCAGCGCTGGCAGGTGTCCAACAAAGTTGTTGCCAAGTTTGACTGTATAGCCTGAATAGGATTTTGCGTCTCGGGTTGTGCACCAGCTCGCATCAGTACTTATTGTGATATTGTTGCCTTTAGACTAATATGCCAACATTTTATTTCTTGTTCCCTTCAGATATCTATAGATCCTTTTAACTCCAGTTAAGGGTATTTCTCTTTGATCATTACTATACTGAGATAAATTGCTGACGTTGAAGGATATGTCCAGTCGAGTACCCATAGAAAGGTACATAAGTGATCCAATCATTTCCTGGTATACAGATTTATCTCCTGGTGTCTGCACACTGTTGCATTCTTCCAGCCCAAATATGTGAAGAATTGTATCAATAAAATTATCATAGATAAAGTCCATCTTCTGCCCTTTTTTATTTCAATTCCGGTAAATGGTTCGCTATCTTTATTTTCTGTTAGAGTAACATAATTTTCTATTTCTGAGACTAGGTTATCATTAATTTTCTTACTGGTTCTAGCAATGATGAGGTCATCTCCTCCATGTTAGGAGCGGCTTCTTCCGAGGAAGGTGATGGCCGGCATGCGCCCTCGGGCTAGATCTTTTGATCGACAGATATCACCAACTGATGACCAAATATCCTTTAGGATATCCTGGTCTTTACAGCACTAATGAATCGGGCATGGGTGGCCGATGAAAATGTAGATCTTAAAGAAGAGTGGAGAAACCGATGGAGCAATCTTGCCATCGCCAACAAAGACCTGGTGGAGGACCCTAACACCAAACCTCCCGGCTACAACCTACCTAGGAGGACCTGGTCAACCCTCAATAGAATCAGGACCTCTACTGGTAGATGCAACTACCTACTAAATAAGTGGAACATGAGTCCAGACCAGAACTGCGACTGTGGACAAATACAAACAATGCACCATATCCTAAGGGACTGTCCTCGAAGATTCTTCCAGGGAACACTTGGGGATATCCACCGGTGCACAGAGGAGGCCCTGGAGTGGATTCGTCACCTCGACATTCCACTCTAGAGAAACTTGCCAACATTGTTGTATTGTGCTGTAAAAAACAATATCATACGCAATATATATATATCTACATATAGACCTAGTATTGCATACCCTTCTCCTCTCTGGAGTTCATAAATACATGGATCACATTTGGTTCTAATCAATCCCAACTGGTATAAAATTTCATTGGTGTTTTTTTTTTCAACATTTTCCTGATTGTGGTAGACCATACAGACTTTTTTCCAAATTACACACTTTGTTTTCCTGGTTCTGGTTGTCTCATGTATACTGTCTCTTCTAACTCACCATAGAGATAAGCTGTATTCACATCATAAGTCTTTATGATTAAATTCTGTTATGTTGAAAGAGCTACTATTGTACACAAGCCTTTCTTTTTGAGTACAGGTGAGAAAGATTCCTTATAGTCCACACCATATCTTTGATTGCCTTCAACAGCAACCAGTCTGGCCTTTCTTTTATAAATGCCGTCATCTGATGTATTTTTAGACCGCTGGATTTTGTCCCAAAACTACCTGGGGATCGAGTTGTGGTCACGGTACGTCGACGACATTTTCTGCCTCCACCGCGACACAGACCACCTCCCTATTCTTAATGCTTTAAATTCTTATAATCCTGATCTTCGTTTTACACACAACCCGTCACGATTTAATTGTATCCCGTTTTTAGATGTTTAATTGTAAATACCGAACACACCTTCCACACAACCATTTACCGTAAACCCAATTCCGCCCCCTCCTACTTACATTTCAAGTCCCACGCCCCGATTTCCCACAAAATCACCACTGTTAAAACAATTTCCAAGCGAATTTACACTCACTGTTCCCTCGACTGTTTCAAAAAGAATGAGAAACGTATTGTATATAATCATCTCTCATCCGCCGGTTATCCTCATGATTTTATCCGTCATCATTTTTACTCTCCCAATTCCACCAAAACAGTCCCCCCCCCCCCCCCCCCTACAAAGAACTTTGCGTTCTCCCGTTTTCGGCCAGGAACTCCGACATTTCTTTCTTTTTACGCAAATTCGGAATACGTACCTATTTTAATAATACCCCTTCCCTCTATACTTATTACGCCATCCGATTACAAAAATTTCGATCTAAACTAATCCCCTAACCGCCACCAACGCAATTTACAAAATCCCCTGTCTCGATTGAGAACAGTGTTACATCGGAGAAACCGGTCGATCTATCCGCACCAGATTATCAGAACACAGCCGCAACATACGCACCAACGATCGCAAGTCTCTCTTATGCCAACACATCACAGAATTTTGCCACTCGTTCAATTTGGACAGCGCTGTATGCGTTTACAGGGGCGTCGGGAACAAGTATCAGCGCTTGGTCCTTGAATCTTTGGTCTCGCACTGCACGCCCAGTTTTAACCGTAAAATCGACCTCCCACCCCAGTACTCCGTGTTTTACCCCGCCATTCCCCCCAGCTGAACTATTTACCTACTGTATCTTCTTGTCTTTTATCCCGCTTTACCGTGTTCTCATGCTTTGCGTGTCCTTTCGTTCCTTTTTCTCTTTTTATTCTTCTGGTCTTCCTTGCGGTATGGGCTATTTTTCATGTCCATAGTTTTTTTAAATATTCTCCATTCACCTGTAAATATGTAATTCCCTTGCTTTTTACTTTTTCATAGCATGTAAATTTCTCTTACTTTTTCCGCTTATAAAATTGGCACTTTTGTTTCCTGCCCAGTTGTAACCTGAGGAAGGGCATTTTTGCCTGAAAGCTTGTATTTTACCAATAAAAGAAAATCACCACGTTTTTATCGCCTTCGTTTTAAAACAGATTATTTAGATTATCATCATCCCTTTTTATAGTTTGATTCCTTTTGTAATATTTTATCTCTATATATATATAAGTCAATGTCTGTCTGTTTCGTTGTTCTTGCCTGAAATAAAGTTTTGTGAAACCATATTTAGCTTAGTCAAACATAACGCATGTTGAGCTAAAAAATATGCAGCCTACTGTAATCAAATCAACGATCGGCCCAGCTAGCGAAAAGGTCAGTATAATCGACACCAACATACTTTTGAAAATTCTTGAAAGATGTGGCATCGAGTACAAAGTTGAAGAAACTCCTTCAACAAAGAAACGAACTCGCGAATCCCCCTCAGTTTCAACACCACGTAGCCATAAGACACCGAGAATGGAAGTTGTCTCACAGCATAATGAAAACAATGTCTCCATGAACGAGGCAACTGAAGTCCCTCAAGAAACGTCCGCAGCTACCCCTTCTCAGGTTAACGAAGAAAACATTGATGAAGATGGTCCTTGGACAAAAGTCACACATGCAAAAAAGCCAAGAAAACCACCTGTAATAGCAGAAAATGTAACAAGTTCTGGGACCGTGGCCGAAGAGGTCTCCGCTCCTATTAATAGGACTGCCCATGGTAAGATCCCCCAGGCCCCTACTTCCATTCCTTCCTGTACCCATTCTGGATCCTCTGACTGCTGGGAAGAGATAGATTCTCTTTTCAACAAAAATTTTCATGAGGCAGCGGATATCGCTGCCTCTAACCTTCCTGCTACCACCCGCACTGGGTTATCTGACTCAGTTAAAGACGACGTAAGGCGTATTTTTAACGCTTTACAAACTGAAGTCTTGAGAATCTTAAAAAAAAATGTAAAAATAGTTGAAAATGAGGTCATCCAACTTAGGAAAAGGTTGGCCAAGCCTCCCTCTCCTCCTAACCCCGTTAAAATTATCCCCCAACTAGATACTTCTACTATCCAAATCAGGTCCAACCAACCCACAACTGTACACCCTAGAATGCCAGCGCTTTCAACCTACGCGCAAACGTTAAAGAACAGTGTAAACCATGTAAAAATTGCCTCAGATAACCTATCTTTCGAGGCCATCAGAGCCAAAATTGCCAAGACTCCACAGTTGAAGAGTTGTGATGTGACGGCGGTAACTGGGAAGGACAAAAAACTTGTCCTTCACTTTCCCAATTCTGCAGAATCAAAGCGGTTTGTGGACGGATTTAAGACCGCCAACATTGACGGACTTAAAGTCCTACCAAACCCGACATTCAGGCCCAGGTTGGCAATTTTCGGCATCCCTGTCGAGAAATCTGAATCTGATCTGGTGTCTGATCTGATGGAAAACCCTGTGATAGCCCCGCAGTTAATTAATAACAGCGGCGGCTTGAAGCTGGTTAAATTGATTAGGAAGGAAGGCTCGCCTTCCACCGCTATCATAGAGGTCAATAAGGGTATCGAGGAAGCTCTCCTTGCACGCGGCCGCGTCACTGTTGACTTCCTGTCCCTCAGGCTCGCCCAGGCGAAACGCGTCTTCCCATGTGGTATCTGCGGTTGCCTCTCTCACAGGACGCACACTGATGGTAAAAAGTGCACCAATGCGCCCAAGTGCGCCAATTGTGCAGGTGCACATTTTACCACTACCTGTGAAAATAAAAGCGCGCTTAAGTGTCACAGGTGCGGTGACAAGCACAATGCCAACTCCATGATGTGCAAGCACATGCGAGATGCCCAGGATCACTTCAATAAGTTGATAGCCAAATGATTGTTTTCAAGTGCCTACAAATCAATATAAGACGCTCTCAGCCTTGTTTGTATTCAGTATTGAGTGATTGTCGTGAGGAGAACATAGATTTACTACTTTTACAAGATCTCCCAGCCGCGCGCGGCAAAATCCCATCGCTGCCAATCCCATCTAACAGAGTTTGCTATGGCCCTATTACAAACTCTAGGTTGGGAGCTATGGTCATTGTAGTAAATCCTAGCCTTAAATTTGTTCATTTGTCTCATTTGTCCAGTGTTAATGTCGTGTTTGTCATGTGTGAATTGAGTGGTAAAAGTATTCTTCTTTGTAATGTTTACCTTCCGCCATCATGTGATCCCTCCCCTCTTCTCGATAAGATAAATTATAGCCTTAATTCACTGAACTATGACGAGGTCATTTTTTGCGGCGATCTAAATGTTGAATCTTTTAGGTGGTCGGATAAACCTCTGCTCCTCAGGCATCACTCACCTAAGAGAGATCTAGTTGAAAACTTTATTGATGCCAACTATTTGCATGTGCTCAACACTCACGGCGCGGTGACGTGGGAGGAGGGCAACCGCTCTTCTTCCATCGACGTCACTTGCTGCAGTGCTGGCCTTGTAAATAGCGTTACCGATTGGCATCCTGAGTACCAGGAGTTGTCTGACCACAAACGCCTCGTCTTTAACCTAAATTTCGCTCCCTCTTCACAGGACAACACCAGATTTAAATTAAACAAATTTAGCGAAATATACTTCAGCTTTGGTCGCGCTGACTGGGATAGAGTTTTTGAACATTTCAGCCAAAAAATAGAAAATATTAATATATTTTTAGAAAATGTGCGTGACTCATCCTCCCTCGACGATATAATTAATTTACTCGGCGAAGAGATTTTTCACACATGTCTAAACACCATTCCATCCCGTCCCAGAAGTGATAAATACCTCAAGTCCATCTCTTGGTGGAAATCTGATTTGAATCCTCTCAAAAGGGCCACTCAAAAGGCACAGCGGGCCTTTATAAAGGCACGCGGTGTCGTTAAGGGTGTGCTGGAGGTCTTTTACAAAAGACTTAAGGCAAGATATCGCCGTGCGAGGAGGCTGGCTAAGAAAGAAGCATGGAGGGCAGCCTGCTCGCGTTGCGAAATCAGCCCTTGGGGTGGAATCTACAGTTTCATCAAGGGAAATTTTAAGCGCAAACCCCTCTCAGCTCTCCCAGTTGGTAGCGGCTTCACTGAAGGTCCGCGGGACACATTAAATCACGTATTAGATTACTATTTCGGCCGCGTCCCGCCCGATACCATGTTAGAACACAAAGATTTAAGCAAAGTCATCGCATCGTCATCTGATAACGACCCTTTGTTTACAGATAACGAGTTGTTGTTGACAGCGGATAAGGTAAACTTATCTTCTTCTCCTGGTAGTGATGGCATGCCACCTCTTCTTATCCTAAAACTTGTTAAACATTTTCGGTCGTTTTTTCTAAGTATTTTCAACAAGTGTTTAACCACTGGCCACTTTCCATCTACATGGAAGCTGGGGGACGTCGTTCTCGTCCCCAAGCGAAGTGGGGAGGACTTTATCGCATCACACCGTCCAATCACGATGCTTCCTGGTTTGGGCAAGATCCTTGAGCGTCTAATTCTTGCTAGGCTGTCGTGGATGGCCGATAGGATGTGTAAAGCGCCTCCAAACCAGTTCGGATTTAAGCCTTGTAGATCTACTACAGCCACACTCTTAAATCTAAAATCTACTATAACCCGGACGATTAAAAATAGGAAATATTGTCTTCTTCTTTCTTTTGATGTTAAAGGCGCTTTTGACAACGTGCTCCACTCCAGTATCTTGAGAGCGTTGCACAAAAGCGTCTGTCCCAGAAATATTTATCACTTGATAAACTCGTTTCTATGTAACCGTGTTGTGAGACTATCTATGAATGGTTGTACTGTGTCGAGACGAGTTTCCAAAGGATGTCCCCAGGGTTCAGTTCTCGGCCCATTCCTTTGGAATATTGTCTTTGATGAACTCCTCACGCTGGACTACAGGAATAATGTTTTCCCGCAAGCCTACGCGGATGATCTGGTCGTGGTGGTCTCGGGATGCCGACCTAGTCAACTTCCCGCGGCCCAACACACCATAGATATGATCGCTAGGTGGTGCAGTTTGCATAAACTGGAACTCAGCGTGGGGAAGTGCCAGGCTATGGTTCTCCTCAGACCACACGGGAGACTGCCTGAACCGCGCCGGGATCTGGTTATCCACGGACGGCCAATCCAATGGTGCGACTCAATTAGGGTGCTGGGAGTGAGATTTGATCAACGTCTATCTTTCTACCAGCACGTAGTTGAAGTCTGCGCCAAGGTCCGCGGCATGTTGCCGCGTTTGACCGCAGCCGCTAATCTCAACTTTGGTTTTGGTTACCGCGCCTTGAGAACTCTGTATCTGCAAGTGGTTGTTCCGGCCATTGCCTATGCCTCGGCGGTATGGTTTCCTAATCTTTCTCAACGCTCCTTGAATGTTCTACTGAGTGCTCAAAGGCCTTTCCTAGTGAGAGCTTGTAGAGCTTTCAGATCAACCAGCAACGCTGCTCTAATCTCCCTCTCTAGAGTCCTTCCTCTCGATCTGGAAATCTTGGCTAAAACTGAGCTATACCTTAAAAAGTATGGATTGGTTGACGCTGAAATTCCACTCGAGCCTCCTCCCTTTCCACATCCTCTCCCCTACCCCCCCCTATTACTCCGCTCCCAGTAATATTCCTGCTCTTTTCTTCCACGTGGCATACTATACAGATGGTTCCAAAACCGGAGATGGAGTTGGCGCCGGCGTGTACAGGTTCTCTCGTCTCGATTGTGCACCTGAAATACGTGAATCTCATGTTCTGTCCCCTCATTGTTCTGTCTTTCAGGCGGAAGCCCTTGGATTGGTTAAGGCTCTTGAAAACGCAACCACTTTACCAAATCATCTAACCTTAGGATTCTTCCTGGACAACCTCTCAGTCGTGAAGTCAGTTCTGAACTCTAAGACTGGTAATTACCTTATCGACAGAGCTCTGCTACTGATTTCGCGATTGAATCGCAATGGGAAACAGATGCACCATACAATGGATCAAGGGCCACAGTGGGAACGTGGGTAATGACATTGCGGACACACTCGCAAAGCGGGGTGCTGAGTCTGCTAACCCAAGCTGTTACAAACTCGCTCCTTTGTCGTTTGTAAAATCGGCAATCTACGGCCGGGCGCGTGAAGCATGGGAAAGCAGATTTCTCTCTCTAGCTCCTTCTATCCACACCCGCTTTGGCCTTACTCCAATGAGTCTTTTAGACAAAAGGTATGCGTACATCGTCCCTAGCGAGCACATTGTGGTAGGCCTGCTATCGGGACACACGTGGACGGACAGTTTCGCCCACAGGATAGGCGTCATTGACGATCCTTCCTGCCCCTACTGCGACGCTGACGGGGAAGAAACTCTGTCTCACATCGTGCTTGAGTGCAGCAGCCTTGATGCCCTTGGATTCCCCCTTCTTTCCACCTGTGCAGAAGAATTAGGGTACACTCCGCGGTCACTCAAAGACTTTATTTTCAACAGGAGCACTTGGCGAGCCTGCCTGGAGTTCCTAAAGGCCTCTGATAGACTTAAGCCACGCGTCCGCGCGAAGGATTCCGATCACCTGAGTGACTCGGACTCCTCACCTCATGGTTAACACTGGTCATTGGCGGCTGCTCGTAGACGTAACTCTGGCCTGTGCCGCTGCTTAAGATCGGTTTCGCGACCTGCCCTGCGTATGTGATCGCCCCTGACACTGTCTCTGTAACCCAATTACAGAGGGCAAATGGTTTGGCGATTCGACGGCGCGGGCTGCTCGAGAAATCGACTTACGCAGCGACCCATTTGAACGCGCTATGCAATCCACGGTGTACTTTTCTGGTTGGTCGTCTTAGCACTGGTACCCTCACCAGTAATCTTACCTAAAACTTTAATATATTCATTTTTATAAAAAAAAAATAATAATAATCTATCTTTTCCCATCAGTTGCTGAATCATTCTCGCTTTATCTAATATTCTCATTTAAACAACAGCTGTCTTTCTTTTATTTTCCCTGGCCTGGGGAATCTAACCTCTTTGAACAGCCTTGGTTGCGTGCAGCACCTTGATACTTTGACATTGTGCATTGCGGCTTGTCTGCCTGCTACACCTTTTGTGCTCAAAAATCATACTTTAATCATTGCGGTCTGTCTGCTCTCCACGGTCACCCCTGGGCTCAACACCATTGAACCCGTCTCTGCCACCCCCTGAACTCCGCGGATCACCACCCTGCTCCCCCCCCCCCCCCCCCGGTCCTCCTCTACATCCCGGCTCTCCTGGCCTCACCTGGCGATGATCCCTGGCCACCCATCCCCAGGCCCCTCCAACTGTGCTTTGTATATATTCCGCTTTATGCGTCCATCGGGGCTCTAAAATCATTCATTTTGGTTAGCAGCCCCGTAAAATAAAGATATTTTCTCTGTCTGTTTCGCGATAAACTCAAAAACTACTGAACCAATTGGTACCAAATTTTGCATGTCGCTTTTTATAAACCTGAGGAAAATTTTCGGCTACATTTTGATTAGTATTTTTGGCTATTTCTTTTTTCATTTGAAGAACTTTTTTTACGCGGAGTAAATACGAGGCGAAGTAACAACACGAGGCCAATTAAGCGACCAATGAGCGTTCTGCATTTCTTTTCAAGTTGCTTGCGTACTTTTTTTTAAATATCTTTTTATACGAGTGTCACTTTTTTACAAAAGTATTGAGAGAGAAATTCATATTGTTTTTTTTATATAATAAATAAAAGTTACACTCAATATGATAATTCTTGAAATTAAACAAACAATAGTCAATATGCAAAAAATACAAACTAACTTAATAAAATATTCTAATATCAAGCAATATGCAAAATCTCTCCTAATATTTAAATGTACATATTATTAGCATCTTAACGGCGTTTATTCGTTTTTATGTACTCATGCAGGAAGGCAGAAATACTCCAAAGTTCGATATTGTTTTAATAAAGTGTAAAGAATCTCCAGAACTATTTTTTGCGCGGCAGTAAATACGAGGCGAAGTGACAACACCAGGCGAATTAACCGACCAATGAGCGTTCTGCATATTTTCCAAATCGCTTTTGCCCAACTTTTTTTTATATATATCTTTTTGTAAGAGTGTTACTTTTTTTTTACAGAGATATTAAGTATAATACACTGCGGCATGTAATTGTAAAACGACACTTGAAGTTTCACCGCATGAGTTTCTTTTCAACGACAAATTAAAATTTTATTTTAAGGTGAAATATCCGCTATTTCTAACCTTTTAGATGAGGTATGAAAGGATGAATTATGAAGAGTAATGACGAACGGAAAAATAAAAGTGTCCAGGGGGATGGGAATCGAACCCACAATGTTCCGCTTACCGGTCAGATGCCATGTCCACTAGGCTACCCTGGACGTATTTTTCCGTTCGTAAATGATACATAAAGTAACTTATAATACAATATAATACACTGCGGCATGTAATTGTAAAACGACACTTGAAAGTTACCGCATGAGTTTCTTTTCAACGACAAATTAAAATTTTATTTTAAGGTGAAATATCCGCTATTTCTAACCTTTTGGATGAGGTATGAAAGGATGAATTATGAAGAGTAATGACGAACGGAAAAATAAAAGTGTCCAGGGATGGGAATCGAACCCACAATGTTCCGCTTACCGGGCAGATGCCATGTCCACTAGGCTACCCTGGACGTATTTTTCCGTTCGTAAATGATACATAAAGTAACTTATAATACAATGCCGCAGTGTATTATATTGTATTATAAGTTACTTTATGTATCATTTACGAACGGAAAAATACGTCCAGGGTAGTCTAGTGGACATGGCATCTGCCCGGTAAGCGGAACATTGTGGGTTCGATTCCCATCCCTGGACACTTTTATTTTTCCGTTCGTCATTACTCTTCATAATTCATCCTTTCATACCTCATCCAAAAGGTTAGAAATAGCGAATATTTCACCTTAAAATAAAATTTTAATTTGTCGTTGAAAAGAAACTCATGCGGTGAAACTTCAAGTGTCGTTTTACAAATACATGCCGCAGTGTATTATATTGTATTATAAGTTACTTTATGTATCATTTACGAACGGAAAAATACGTCCAGGGTAGCCTAGTGGACATGGCATCTGCCCGGTAAGCGGAACATTGTGGGTTCGATTCCCATCCCTGGACACTTTTATTTTTCCGTTCGTCATTACTCTTCATAATTCATCTTTTCATACCTCATCCAAAAGGTTAGAAATAGCGGTTATTTCACCTTAAAATAAAATTTTAATTTGTCGTTGAAAAGAAACACATGCGGTGAAACTTCAAGTGTCGTTTTTAAAAGTATTAAGTATTGAGATAGAAATTCGTATTACTAAGTTACGGTAAGTGCACACAAAAATGCAATTAAAAAAAAAACTTTACAAACCTATCGTTACTATGTACACAATGGATTTCGTATTTTTATTAATTCTTGTTCTACATACTTTTTGCAAAGCAAACTTTCCAGCGCCACTAATTGAAATAGTTATTTCATATCTCGAAGATCGAAAGGTAGAGCTGGGATACTTAAACTCAAAATATACAAAAATGGTAAATAAGGGATGCCCTTAAGGTGGAATTATTTCTCCAATTCTTTGGACTATATTATTAAATGATTTCATTTTATCTTTTAACTAGACGAATGACCAGGCTTCGCCCGAGAATTCCCCCGAGTGCAATTTCCTTCATACTGAAAATACATCAATAATAAATAGTAGAAGTGCCATAGAATAGCAATACAGAAGTAACAAATAAACCATAGGCGAAAAGTGTGTATGATGGCAAAAATTGTATTATATTAGTGTTTAGGTATTTGTTTTATTATTTTTTGCCATCCATTTAGTTGTTTCATGTTGACTTTGCTTATAATTTTTAATGAAACTGATTCCAAGGATTATAATAAAATACTATATTTATTGATTTACAAAAGAGAGAACAAAATATAAAAGGGAAACTAATATTAAACAAAGGAACTTTTTTTTCTTTCGGTTAGCGCCTATTTATTTACCTGTGAGCTTATACACACTTTGTGGTGACAATTAATTAATATATATACAACATTTCAAAATCAATATAGTTTAAATAGATGGCAGCTTTTCCACCCAACCCCCGAGGTACCCGCCCCAGCGGATTAACCCTTGAAATTGCCTGAGTTGAGTGAGTGACTTCGATGGATCTTGACTGCGATGCCCATCTTCTCAGTAAGAATAACAAAAAATAGGCTTATAAAAAATTAATCCAAACTACTGTCATGTAAAAATTTTCAGTAAAAAAATAAAAGAGCACATGGAAATTAGGCAAACATATGTGTTTGCTAATGACATTTTAAACTATTTAAAAAAAAAAAGAGATAAAAAGGCCAGAAAAAAAAATAATAAAAAATATGAAAGTCATTATTTACATACAGTAACGCTAATTTCGTAAAGTTTTTTTTTTTAAATTGCATTGTGTGCACTTACCGTAACTTAATAATATAAATTTCTCTCTCAATACTTTTGTATTAAAAAAGTAACCTTCGTATAAAAAGATATTTTAAAAAAAGTACGCAAGCTACTAGAAAAAAAATGCAGAACGCTCATAGGTCGCTTAATTGACCTGGTGTTGTTACTTCGCCTCGTAAAAAAATTCTTCAAATGAAAAAAAATAAATAGCCAAAAATACTAATAAAAATGTAGCCGAAAATATTCCTCAGGTTTATAAAAATCGACATGCAAAATTTGGTATCAATTGGTTCAGTAGTTTTTGAGTTTATCGCAAAACAGACAACAAACGTTGACTTTTATATATTAGAAAAGAGAGAAGAAAGAAAGATATAGAAAAGTCCCTGTCTCTAAATTAAAATGAAAAATGTCTAAATTAAAATTGAAATGTCTAAATATAAATAAAAATGTCTAATTAAAAGTTAAGAACCTATATATGGATTTATAAACGTATATAAATATTCAAACAAGATAAAATCCTCTGGAGTAACTTGGTAAAGAGAGAACATTCAAAGACATAGAGGATAAGTTTCTTTTTATAAAAATAAAAAGAAACTTATCCTCTATGTCTTTGAATGTTCTCTCTTTACCAAGTATATAAATATTGTTATATACGTTTAAATATATTTTTGAAACACATTTAATTTTTTGAAAACATTTATTAAATTTTAAATGAACTATAAGATGTTTTCTTTTGCGATATTAGGCAAATAAAGAATATATAGAAAATGTGACTAAATTAAAATGAAAAATGTCTAAATTAAAATTGAAAATGTAGAAAATTTGCAAATAAAATTGCAACGAATATTTATTTCATATCAAATTCAAACAAAAAACCTTCCCGGTAGTATAATAAACAACTTCCCAAAGTTTCACTGCGATTGAATGTATGTTTTTTTTTTTTTAAATCTATCGAGTACAGACAGACATTCAATTATATATATTTAAAGCTGATATTTTAAACAATAATAAACAAATGTATTTATTTACAAAAAGAACTCCGCCTTTGCCGGTCCCAAGCCCGGATGAAAAAGGAGGAGGGGGAGCAGTAACAAGCTCACTAAAAAACCTGGGCTCAGCTGGCCCGGCTGATAGTACCCTGTAAGGGCTCCTGATCCAGGGATACAGGATGAGCAGCGTTTGTACTCCATGTTAGGAGCGGCTGCACATGGCGTCTGTTCCTCATGTCAGAGGCGGCCATTTCTTTTGAAGCTAAGTCGGCCTGCCACTGAGTAGTGCTCCCAGTCTTAATGACAAAGGCAGATGCATTCTGCTTCATCCAATCATGATGGTTGTCAACTTTACAAGCTTGATACCGTAATATGATTGAGTGGAGATAAGAAAGAAGAAGAAGAAGATTTACAAAAAGGATAAATATTTCGAACATAATGGGTAAGCCTCGTAGAGTGTGGGTTAGCGCATGCGCCTCTGATACATCTGTATAAATGAATGTATTTTACAATTCAGCCATTATTGACGCGGTAGAACGGGATAAAAAATAGTTTATGTCCGTCTGCTGGTTCTAAGCTACCCCCTCACCAATTTTCATCCAATTCGGTTCAGCCGTTCTTGAGTTATAAATAGTCTAACATATATATACTTTTATACACTCTTTTATATATAGAGATGACAATTTCGCAAAATTCATAGCTTTTGCCGATGATGTTTCATTTGTGGTTTAGGACTCTAGCATCCAGGATCTTCAGTTCAAAAATATAAAAAGTCTGAATAATACTAAAAATTGGTGTGAGAAGATAAAACTCTCAATAAGTCCAAATAAAACAGGTATACTCTACCTATACAATTACCAAAAATTACCTATAAACTTTGACGGTATAAATATTCAGCCATCAGAACTATAAAGATTTAGGGAGTTATTTTTCGCAACCACAAATAAATAAAATTGATTTTGGACCACACGTTGACAATATAATTAACAGGGCTATGAAATTTAAGAATGCACTATTTTCATTATGTGCACGTACTTAGGGAATTGATTCAAGGCGCAGATTGATTTTATACGTCCTATGTTAAGTTATGCATCAAATATCTGGTTCCCTATATCAATGTAGCAAAGCGTTCAAAGTTAAATTCTATAAAGTACCAAATTTTAATTGTGTGCATTCATGCTTACAAAAGTTCATCTTCTTGCATTACTCATATTCTAGCGAAAACTCCTATGCTGACCGACTACCATGAATTATAAATAATCAGATACAACATGAAGAATTATCTGATAGACCAAACACTGAATAAGCCTTTTTCAAATGAGTTGATTAAATTATATATCAATATAAAAAAAAATAGATTTTATTTTTCTCAAACTAATGTAACGTTCAAGAATTTTTTTTCTGAAAGATGTACCAAGCTTCATTACTCCTGATAAATACACTACTTGGTTCTTCAAAGGCAATAGACCCTTTTTAAGTTTTCTCTTTGACTTGAGAGTTATAAATGATCCAACATGTGAATGCTGTCTAAATGTTGAAACACCAGAGCATCTTTTTTTGGCTTGCCCTCTGACTAACCAAATTGTACTTGCTTACTTTGACATAATGCCAAATCATCTTTCTGTATATGTTTTGTGCTTGTTATTAAAGTTTAAAACACATTTAAAATGTATATATTTTATTTAATGAAGATCAAAATCACGTAACCGTCACCATTATATATCTTAAATACAGGGTGATCCAAAAGTCCCGCACAACTTTAAAAATTAATAACTCCGCGAATATTTGCGCTAGAGCAATGCGGTAAACACCATTGTGTTCAGGATGCAATGGATTTTTTATGGCAAATAATGAAAAATTCGAAATTGATTTTAGTTACAACTTTATTTGCTAGATGGCGCCCTACCAGAATCAGCGATTCAGCGGCCAAATTGTTTGATAAATTGAAAAATATACCTGAACGACACGTATTTTTACTTTTTGAATACCAGGAAAGAACCCTATTAATATCAAATGATAAATTAATAAAACACCATTTCGCCAAAAGTTAGAAGAAATGGTTAACGATTTTTTAATACAATCTGAGATATGTAAAATAGTTATATGCAAATTAAACATGTAGCAAAAAAAAACACCTGATATTTTAGATACGGTTTGCTGGAATCCTCTCAGATATTTATATTTCGAAAATAATAATTTTCTATTTTTTTAAATTCAACTCTCTCTCAGTATCGATTATATTTATTTTAATTCATTTGAAAAATATTTATCTATCTCTGATGATTTATTTTACTCTGGAATGCCGTTTTTGTTTTTGTCGTGTCCAATAAAGAGCCTCAGATTCTTTTCGTTTGGCCAACAAAAAATGTCCAATTTATATACACATATATTCTTAAATAATAAAAGGCATATATTGGATTTAAAAAATTAATTTAAAAATATTTTTTAAATCCAATATATGCCTTTTATTATCTAATGAATTAAGTATGGATTGCTCTATTTTCAAAATATATTCTTAAATTATGAGACTTTAAAGAATGCAAATAATCTTCATATATTTACATACACAACACATCTTCCCCCTTAATAATACTCCAGCAGGTCTAGGGGTTTCCTGGCTCTCTGAGATCTAGAACTGCGGACGGGCACTTGCACAGCGGCAGCCTCCGGTTTAGGAGTGCAAGAGGGCACGTGCACAGCAACAGACCCTGGTATAGGAGTGCAAGAGGGTACGTGTACAGAAGCAGTCTCCTCCTTGTTTCCTGATGTAACCTCTGGAACCTCCTCTTCACTTTATTTCTGACTTCCACCTACAGGCTTCTCCCCTGATGTTCGAGGAAGTAACAAATTTCTTGTCTCCACTTGTTTCTTTCTCACAGGTCGCGATTGATTGATATGCCTCTTATATACACGACGCCCTCGCAACTTATAAGGTAGTGACGGTAGCTCAATAATTCCAAAATGGTACCTTTTTACCGTTTAGGTCCAGTTGCATAGTTGCGGAAATAAACCTCGCAACCTGTAGTAAACTGCTCCTGCCTTCTTACGGCCTCATGAAATACCTCTCGCGATTTCCCATCTTGGTATTAAATTCGAGAATCTTGATCTTAAACTTCTCTTCATTAGCAGTTCCGCCGGGGAATTCCTTTATTACAGTTTGGGGGAATGCTCTATGAGCAAATAGGAAACTTTGTAGATTCTTCTCTAAATCATCCTTCCCATTATTCTTTCTCAAAAGGTTTTTAAACTCTCTTACATATCTTTCAGCTAAACCATTTGTACTAGGATTATACGGACTGGTCTTAGTGTGCCGTATACCATTCATTCTGATAAATTGCTCGAATTCACCGGAGACAAACTGTCTTCCGTTATCTGTAACAAAAAATTAGGGCAATCCAATTCTGGCGAGAATTTCTCTAAGATGACTTATAATCGTTTTTATGGTAATATCTTTGATGATAAAAATTTCTATCCACTTTGAGTATGCGTCCACGAGAACCAAAAACATTCTTCCCATGAACGGACCCGCTAGATCAAGATGAAGTCGATGCCACGGTTTTTCGGGCCAAGTCCATTCCGAGATGGTAGCCGGGGGCATGCTTGCCGATTCTTGGCATACTCTACATTCTCTAGTTAACTCCTCGATGTTACTGTCTATGCCTGGCCACCAGAAAATACCGTCTGGCAATCATCTTCATTTTAACAATCCCCATGTGTATTTCATGCAAGTCATTTAAAATTAAAGATCTTAATTTTTGGGGAATTACCACTCTTTCACGCCATTGAAGACAACCAAACTCCAAACTTAATTCCTCATTGATCTTATAATGAGGAGCTAGTGGGTTTTCTCTCGGTACCCTTGTGAATTTCCAGTTGCCTTCTCTAACATTCCTTAATACTATAGACAGTATTTTATCTTGGGGCGTCTCATTAGCCACCTCCATAAAAGAGAACGGTACCTCATTCGACTTCCTAAGAAGAAGTACCTGGCCTTCATCAAGAGACTCCCTGACACTCGATTCTAAAGGAAGACGTGACAATGCGTCAACATTGGAATTATCACTAGTTTTTCGAAATTCCACAGTATGATTAAATGAGGCTAATTTTAAGGACCATCTTTTAATTCTGGATGATGCACATATGGTAATTGGTTTATGAGGTGAAAATATATGAATTAAGGGTCGGTTATCTGTGACCAATACAAATATTCGTCCCAGTAAGTATTGTCTGAATTTCTCAACGCCAAAGGTTATGCTCAACGCTTTCTTTTCTAGTTGAGAGAAACGTTTTTCCGCTTCAGTTAATGTTCTATAAGCAAAATCTATAGGGCATTCTTCCTTTCTATCATTTCTATGACTCAGAATTACGCCTAGTCCAAAGTCTATTAATAATGATTTACATTTTTTAAATAACATTCGATATTTTTTCGTCCAATTCCATCTACAATTTTTATTCAAAAGTTGATAGAATAGCGCTAAAATGTTTGCTATATTCTTTATGAATCTATTATAATAAATTAAGAGTCCTATGAAAGATCTCAATTGCGAAACATTCTTTAGGTTCAGGCGCCTCTATCACTGCTTTAATTTTATTTTCTAAGGGATGCAGTCCATATTTATCCATTTTAAACCCTAAATATTCCACCGATTTCTTTTTAAATTTACATTTATATCTGTTTAACTTTAAACCTTTTTCTAGCAATCATCTAAACACTAGATCCAACTTTTGTTCATGATCTTCAAAGTCTTTTTCTGCAACCAAAATATCATCTATGTAGCAGGCCACACCTGGCAAATCAGAAAATAGGCCTTCCATAATCCTCTGAAATTTATTTGGTGCTACCGCTACGTCATATGGTAGTCTTTTATAAGAAACAAACCTCTTTGTTGTGTTTATATCAACAACAGCTTTGGCTTCTTCCGCTAACATTACTTGTAAGTAAGCCTGTGATTGGTCTACAGTCGAAAATACGGTGCTTCTAGATAATTTTAAAAAGATATCATCGATCGATGGAAGGGGATACCTATCTAATTCTATTGCTTTATTAGCTGTACATCTAAAGTCACCACATATCCTTACACTACCATCCTTTTCTAATACTGGTACTATTGGAGCGGTCCAATATGCATGAACTATAGGTTATAAAATGCAAGAATTCACTAAACGATCAATTTCATTCTCTACTTTGTTTTTTAGAGAGAAAGGTAAACTTCTGGCCTTACAAAACACAGGAGTCACATCCTTTTTTAAATTAAAATGTATTCTAACGTCCTTTAGACAGCCCAAATCTTTGTTAAACAAATATGCATACCTATCCATCAAATTTTTATATATTTAAATATATTTCTATTATATTCATTATTTAAAATTTTAATGCTAAACAATATAGAATAATCAGGTTTCAACTGTTTAAGCCATTCTCTTCCTAATAAAATCACCTGGATTTTTCATTTACAACTATTAATCGTAAATATTGGTTTGGCTTATTTTACAAAAACATTTCTTTGCCCTATAATCTCTATTGATTTACCACGAAAGGATTTTAATCTTAAATTTGTTGGAGATAATTTTTACCTTGCCAATAAATCTTATAGATATCTTTAGGTATTAACGTAACTGGACTTCCTGTATCTATTGTAAAGCACAAAGAATTATCAAATACTGTTAAATTTATTGTAGCATCAGTTTCGCCCTGTACAGAATATATAGAGTCCTCTCGTACAAATTTACATCCCCATATTTTTCTACCAGCTTTGCAGACCCTACTTAAATGACCCAGTTTTTTACATTTCAAAACTAGTCTTTGTTCTATGAGGCCAAACAAAGGCCACGTGTGAATGTCTTTTACCACATCTATAGCACATTATTTTTCCCCTTTGCCTGAAAGGCCTATGCTGCACCATACTATTATTGTATTCACCCTTTTTATCTTTTCTTTTCACAGGGGATATCTTGGCCACTAATTTAACTTGTAATTCTATTGTATTTATCTCCGCCAGTTCGAACGAGATCGCCACTGCAAACATTTATCCAAGGTGACATCGTCGTTCTCTTGCAGTGGCTTCTTTTGCAGGCTTTCCAACTTGATTCCAGCCACAAAACGGTATCGCAACATGGTTCCCAGCATATCGCCGAAATTACAATATATTGCTAAATGTTTCATTTTTCTAAGATATTCCGAAATTGATTCTCCTTCCTGTTGAATTCTCTTTAAAAATCTGCATCGCTGTTGTATCACTTTCTTCTTTGGATCCAAATGCAGCTTAATTCTTTGAATGATAGTATCATAAGGTTGATCTTTCATTAGACTAGGAAGAAAATGTCGTTTCCCTGCTTCAAAGTTTCAGAATCTGGTAGCGAGGTAAAAATCAGCACTTTAATCTCCTCCTTCAGATGCCAAAAAGAAAGCCTCAAATTTTTGTACAAAAAGATCGAAGTGTCCTCCACTGGGCTATAGCATCTAAAAGGTACTATTAACTTTGAACTTGTCATGCTGATCTTTTCTACTCCTTTGTTTTCTTGATCCAGATAGTTTAAAAGATGTAATCTTAACCCATTTTCCTATTTTTCCTCTCCATAATCCGAGAGTCAGATTTGTTTAAAAGATGTAGTTGTTATACTTGCATTGACGCCGTTTGCCTCAGCTTTTTACTGGCTCTGTAGATCGCGCATCCTCGTCGCCACTTTTGTTGTGTCGTAATTAGACGTACAAGAGCTCAAACTTGACCATGGCCAACAACAAATGTCCAATTTATATATACATATATTTTTACATAATGAGGCTTTAAATAATACAAATAATATTCATCTATTTACATAAACAACGGTTAATATATAGAGAGAAGAGTAGAGGACTGAGCACAGATCCCTGAGGTACACCAGCCCATGTTCTTCGGTCCTTGGAAAATGTTCCATTGACCCGAACCTTTATCCTTCTTCCCCTTAAGAAGTCTGCAATCCAGATTAAGGTTTTTCCTCTTACTCCGATGTTGTGCAGCCTTTCAAATAATTTCTACACTCGATCAAAAGCTGAGGTCATATCCAGGAATACGGCCGTTGTCTTCTTTGGCGGTTTTTCCTAGAAATCTATTATTGATTGACAAAAGTAGAACAGTTTATCAGTTGTACAGTGTCTGGATCTTTAGGCAGTTTGGTAGAAGTTTATTTTATTATTGTTAGTGAACCAGACTATGAGCCTAGAGTGGATAAATCATTCTGTTATTTTACAAAGTATGCTGGTAAGAGCAATTGGCCGATAGTTCTTGCATTCCTTAGCATCTTTGTTTGGTTTCAGTATTGGCACTATAATTGATATCTGCCAATTCTTTGGTAGTTTACCAGTTTGCCATGAAATGTACAGTATTCGTAGGAGTTGATTTTTAGATTCGTCTCCAAAGTGTTTAATCATTTGACCAAAGATTAGAGCATCTCCAGGTGACATCTTGGATTTAACTTTCCTATTGATGAATTTAGCTCATTCAGTGTGAAATCTCTCGAGTAAATATCTTGTTAATGGTAATTTCTTGCTTGTTTAACTAACTTGTTTATATTATTTTTTAGAGTCCTGCTTTCATTCCTATTGCTGAGCCTGGAAGTGCTTAAAAGATATTCAGCAATTAAGTCAGCCATCTGTTTGTTCGTTCTCGCTGTTCATATAGGTTAGAGTATTGGAGGATTAGTGTTGGTGTTGATTGTTTTATAACACTAATTATATTCCAGTGATGGCTTTCCTTTTTTTGGATCCATTTTTTTCGCAGAATTCTGCCCATTTTTCTTGTTTGAATATCCAAATTTCTTGTTCTATTTTGTGACTAATTTCAATGAGTTCCTTTATGATTTATTCTGCTATATTTGTTTTAATAAGTTCATTTTTATTGTCTCTCTCTCTGCAATCATTGCCTCGATATTGTGGTCCTTCCAGTAAAGTATTCACAGGTCTTTACGTCTACCTCTAGGTATCGATACTTTTGCAGCTTTGGATATGTTCAAAGAGAATTTTTCCAATTTTTTGTCAATCGTTCTGTGATTTAATTCTTCGTTCACAGTTCTTCAAGCTTTTCTGTATTTTTTTCCCAGTGTTCTTCTATTCTGTTGGAAATTCTCAATTTTGAATTTTAGGGTTGTTAAAATTGGTCTTGGTCACTGATTGCACTTTTCAGAATTTTCCATTGTGTTGTGGGTGCGATGTTGTAATTTATCGCTGTGATGTCTATTGCGGATTCTGTGCCTGTGGACTTGGATAGATAGGTGTTATTTTCGTTATTTAACGGCGTAAGGTCGAGATCGGTTAGCATGTCCTCAACCTGCTGACCTTTGTTATCCTGGACAGGTGATCCCCAAGTTGGTCTTTCGGCGTTAAAATCACCAAGTATGATTGCGATATCCGAAGACGCTTCACTTAATGTCTCTATCAGGCCTGTATTGATGCTAATATTATCGTGGTGATAAACATTTATGATTGGAATTGTTTTACCTGTAAGATATATTTCTATTGCCTGAGCTTCTGTCGTGCCTTCTCTAGGCTTACTCTGATTATAGGCGATTTCCTTAAATTTGATTTCTAGAGTTTCAATCAAAACGGCAAGTCCTCCTCCGAATTTTCTCGGTCTGTCCTTTCGTATTGTTGTATAATCTTTGATATTGAATCTCTGATTCTGATTCAATTTTGTCTCCTGAGGACATTTATTATGTACATTGTTGTCACAGAGAAGACAAGTCAGCTCTTTATTTTCCTCTGGGTACCATTTATATTGAGTTGTAGTAGATTGAATTGTGTCCTCGTAGTAGATTTCTCATCATGAGCTCGAGCTGCAGCTCCTGACGCGGCGGTTACCCGTTGCAACGTTAGTCATCTTGGAAACGAACCAGAATTTGGTCAAATATTCCAAGGGTCCAGGGGGGACCGCAAGGAGGTGTGGTCGAACTTCTCCCCTTCCACTTGGAATGCCGTCACTACAGGATAAAGCACTCTTGGTGAATTTTTTAAATTGTGATTCAGAATCTGCCACTGAAGCTTTACGAGCGTTTCGTTCCTTTAAAGATATTCGAAGCGGTAAAGGACCAATGAGTTGCTACTCTCTAAAGCGATTGATTAAAGGTTTTGAGGAAACTGGATCTCTGGAAGCAAAACCTCGGAGTGGAAGACCATCGACATGCAAGTTAGTCGCTGTTACGGTTTTGCAGAATGCTGAAGCTATTGAAACGTTATCCCCGTATGGAGAAGTATGTGCTAGACAAGTTTCTCGACAAACGGGGATTTCGTATGGAACAGTTTGGAGAGAACACACATTTAGAATTTTTTTATAAAAATATCCTAACAAAATTCAAAGTTTTCACGAGTTGAAAGTCAGCGATTTTGAGAAGCGTCAAGAATTCGCTGCATGGGTTTCCGGCAAATTGATATTGATGAAAACTGGCTGTCAAATGTTCAAAGAACAGATGATGCTCACTTTTATCTAAAGGGAGAATTTAACATTCAAAACTGCCTCATTTTGGCAACAGAAAACCCTAGGATTTTTACAGAAATACCACTTCATCAGCACAGAGTTACAGTTTTGTGTGATTCACTTCTTCTTTTATTATTGGGCCATTTTCTTTGAAAAAAATCAATGGAAGAACTTTTAAAACCGTTTTCGTAACTGGTGAACGTTATGTTCAACTTTTGAGAGAAAAGGTTATTCCCATATTGCAGGACAGACAAGCACTAAGCGGAATAACATTCATGCAAGATGGAGGACCTCCTCACATCTCCCGCGGTGCCAAACAATTGCTGAAGGATACGTTCGGTGGAATTCGTTGATAAGTCGCAACTTTATATACCAGTGGCCTCCAATATCACCAGACTTGACGCCTTACAATTTCGGTTATGGGGGTACATTAAGTCGCGTTTTTATCGATGCCGGCCTACCACATTGGCCATGTTGAAGGCTTCTATCAGTTGGCACGTTTTATAAATTTCAACTATTTAATTGTGACCATTCTGTCATCTATTGTCTGCAGGCGGTGTTTGAGAATGAAGGGCGCCACATTGAGCAAGGATTGTGACCTAATAAAAGAGAGAAGGCAGTTACCTCATGTGTTATATTTTGCAGCTCTTTGTTTTGGGTTATGGGAATAATAAATGCTGTCCTCATATCTTGACTCTTTTTTTTCTGTAAACAGTAATTTTATTACAAAGCAATAACGCGCCATCTATACCTATAAAATAAAAGGATTTAAAAGCGCGAATGTTTCTTTTATAATAATACAAACTGGCCTAACTGGCCTTGTCTTTATAGTTTGCGGAAGAGCATTGCTCGATGCAAATATTTAAATGTAATTCTACTGTCCTATAAGCTTATGTCCATAGTTTACTTGAAAACCATTTCTAAGATTCCATCCTTCAGTGTAGCATATAAAATCAGAATGATCCAATACAGTATTAGAGATCTGAGAAGCAGTCTGGTGGATTAAATTGGAGAAACCGCTGGGAGGGTTCACCACTGATGAGCCAAGCCCTCCCAATATATTTTTTCATCGCAGTAAGGACAGTAGAAGTTTGTATTATTATAAAAGAAACATTCGCGCTTTTAAATCCTTTTATTTTATAAGTAATATTTTTGTTTGTCATTTGCCCACATTTTATATTATGTTGTGCAGGCCAAAGTGTTATAACTTCTCGAATAACACTGGTATACACACTTTTACCCCTTATGTTTAGTTTATCGCTTTTCGCTCATTAGAAGAAATAGTATAAGGAATAATCTCTCTATCCCCCCCCCCCCCCCACCCAACTTTAGATATTTTGCGCAAAAAATAATACAAAATGATTTTACTACCACGTTTTTCAACGCAAAAGGTCGATTTAAAAATGATTTCTTTTGAGGAGATACATTTTTAAAATTATGTACAGTATAATAAACAATGATAACATTTGACAAACCCATAGGATATTTGGAATAAAGTACGACAAATATATTTTGTCACTCCCCTCTATTTTTCATTTTTGGGTTATGACAAATATCCAGTTAAATAGTCAAGTATCGCAAATTAGTCAAGAAACAATACATTCCTTATAGCACGAAATCCTATTAGTAGTGCCATCATAATTTTTGTACTATATTAACATTTCAAAAATCGTGTATTGATATCAGTAGTTATTTTCAAACATCCAATTTATTTCACAAAACTCCATCTAAAATATAAATATTTTTTGATACATGTTTTAATTTGCATATACCTATTTTACATATCTCAGATTGTATTTAAAAATCGTCAACCAATTCTTCTAACTTTTGGCAAAATGGTGTTTTATTAATTTATCATTTGATATTATTAGGGTTCTTTCCTGGTATTCAAAAAGGAAAAATACGTGTCGTTCAGTTATATTTTTCAATTTATCAAACAATTTGGCCGCTGAATCTCTGATTCTGGTAGAGCGCCATCTAGCGAATAAAGTTGTAACTGAAATCAATTTCGAATTTTTTATTATTTGCCATAAAAAATCCCATTGCATACTGAACACAATGGTGTTTACCGCATTGCTCTAGCGCAAATATTCGCGGAGTTATTAATTTTTAAAGTTGTGCGGGACTTTTGGATCACCCTGTATATAACATTAAGCCTTCTATTTACAGTTTGTTTGGTCACCAGTCTAATATTTTTATTTTCACAGGCTAAAATATGAGATTAATTTATAAATGAAATATTGTCACTGAATAATTATTTTAAATATTCTGTTCTTTATCATCATAAATATTTGTATAGTCATCACCTTGTAAATTACCACTTGAAAAATACTTTGACACATTTTCCAATATATAAGTTTAATTAATTAATAAATTATTTTTAATTAAGCTTTTGGAATACTTGTCTTCTCTACCGTGACATATCTACCGTCTAGTCCAAGGACCAAAGCCTTTTGAAGTAAAAATGAAGACAGAACAAGCTATTCAAGCCCCCAAAGGTGAGCAGATTTTTCAACCCTTTAGACACCCCTCTGTTTCTTCTGGAAAACCTGGCCAAAATCCCGAAAAATGGCTAAAGGAATTTCATCGGGTCGCTCGGTATAACCACTGGGACAACACAATGTGCCTTGCGAACGTTTATTTTTTCCTTTCGGGAACAGCAAGAAGCTGGTTCGAGAATATCGAGGAACAGGTAAACTCTTGGGATTCGTTTGAGACAATGTTCTCTCTGACTTTCGGTCATCACACCAACCAAAAAGAAACCTTGATTCAAAAATTAAAATCCCGAGCTCAGGAAAAAAGCGAGCTTTGTGACATCTACATTCAAGAAGTCCTCAACCTGTGCAAGCAAATCGACCCCAAAATGAGCGAAAGCGAGAAAGTTGCACATTTATTGAAAGGTATATCGGAAGATATTCATAGATCAATTGTAATTTTGGAAATAGACACCACTGAAGATTTTATTATGTTGTGCAGAAAAATCGAAAATTCAAACAAGCAACGTGTGAACAAGCGGATAGTGTACGAAAGATTACCCAACGTTGCTTCGATCGACTTAGTAGAGTCCGAATCGACGGAGGACTTAATCAGACGGATAGTCCGCGAAGAAGTCCGTCGTGCATTAAACGCCGCACCAACCGCTCCAGAACCCTCACCTCTCGAGACAATTTTCAGAGAAGAAATCGGAAAAAAATCTAGCCGCGATTTTTAATCCGGTCCAAAGACCACAACCCCAGTACAAAACCCAAACAAGGGTATTCACCCGGACACCTAGACAGCGGTACCTTGACCAAGACACATCGGTATTCGACCAGACGCCAAGCCAAAGACGAACATACCAATGGAGGACCCAAGACAACAAGCCAATCTGCTTTCATTGTAACCGTCCAGGCCATGTCAAACGCTACTGTAGAGATCGCCAGCCAGGAGACCAATATGAATTTGAAATACCTAAAAGATACATACAGACCCGCCAAACTACTCAATTCAATGGGGAACATTCTTCAAGATCTCAAAACTACCGCCGACAATCGCCATACCCTAACAGAAAAAGATCCCCAGGCCGCTACAATCTAGAAAAAAAACTAAGCGTCGCGTCTTCTTTCGAGGGGGAAGCCGCGGATGTTAAAAACCCTCCATCGACGACAGCCGCCAAATTAGAACACAATTTCGTTGAAATAATTATAGATGACGTTGCATTTTCTGCCTTGGTCGACTCGGGAGCCTCATTCTCTGTTATCTCGAACGGGTTAAGACGACACTTGAAAAAGCCGATGTTCAAGGATGAAGAAATAATTCTTAGAGTCGCCGATGGCAAAAAAATTACGTATCTGGGTCGATGCACAATAAGTTTTAGCATAAATGGGTTAAGACAGCCGCTTGAATTTATCGTCTTTTCCAGTAGCAACCCCAGCATCATACTCGGATGAGATTTTTTGCAAGCAACAAATGCCGTGATCGATTGTGAACGTGCCGAAATCAGGCTTGAAGAAGCTAAAGACTATTTGAATTCGCTAGCGACCGAAGATAGAATCGTGGCCTCTGAAAACATAATCATATTAGCCGAATCTATCAAACAAATAGATGTGATGAGCTCAGAAATCAATGGACGAAACAAGGTACTTTTTGAACCTTCAAAATGCGCATTATTGAAAAAGAACTATCAGCTCCCTATACACTTCTTACGACAAATCAAAATAAGGGACAGCTTTGGGTTGCAAACTCTAGCCCAATAGCACAAATTATCCCTAAAGGAATGTTTCTAGGGAGAATACAAGTTTTTGACGAAAATCACTTGACTGCTATCTCGGGGTGCTCTGATCCTGAAGAAAATTTGGCGCGAAATATTATTCCCAAGAATGACAATAAGGGTGACGTTGCATTTTTACAGAATTTAATTAGTAACGACTTATCAGAAGATCAACAATCTGAAGTCTTATCAATCTTGAAACAATTTGATAAGGTATTTGATACCAATAATGACACAGTAAGACAGACGCCTTTAACAAAGCATAAAATCGAAACTGGAGACCATCGACCAATTAAACACATGCCCTACCGATTTTCCCCAACAGAACGACAAGCAATCCAACAGGAAGTGGACAAAATGCTAGATGCCGGGATAATACGCCACTCAGAAAGCCCTTAGTCATCGCCTGCTATTTTGGTGAAGAAGAAAGAGGGCAATTGGCCCTTCTGCGTTGATTACAGGCGATTGAACAAGATTACTAAAAAAGATGTTTATCCACTCCCTCGAATTGACGATACTCTTGATTCTTTAAAAGGTGCCCAATTTTACTCGTCAATGGACCTACGCTCTGGATATTGGCAGATAGAGGTAGACGAGGCAGATAGAGAGAAAACCACCTTCATAACCCCAGATGGTTTATATGAATTTCTCGTGATGCCCTTCGGCCTATGCAACGCCTCTGAAACATTTGAGCGTTTGATGGACAAAATCTTAAAAGGATTGAAGTGGACGCAGTGCCTATGCTATCTAGACGACATTGTAGTTTTCTTCAAAACGTTTGACGAACACTTGCAACGACTCAAAATCATCTTACAGTGCCTTAGCAATGCAGATCTGAGCCTCAATTCAAAAAAGTGTATTTTTGGAACCAAACGAATAAGAGTGTTTGGACATCTCGTCAATGGCAACGGCATCTATCCCGCCCCCGAAAAGATAAAAGCTATCGCCAAGTTTCCGACCCCACGATCTATCACTGAGGTGAGGAGTTTCATCGGCATTTGTTCGTACTTTCACCGATTTATTGAAACACTTCGCCGATAAAGCTGCCCCTCTCCATGAAATTCTCAAAAAAGGCAAGACATTCTCTTGGAACTTAGAAGAACAAGAAGCTTTTGAATCAATGAAAAGAGCTCTAATGTCTGAACCTGTCTTAGCTCATTTTGAAGAACACCCGCCAACCCAGCTTCATACTGACGCCAGCGGTTATAGTATCGGAGCAGTCCTCGTTCAGGTCCATGACGGGAAATAGCGACCAGTGGGTTACGCCTCAAGAACCCTAACAAAGACAGAGAAGGATTACTCCACTACAGAAAGAGAATGTTTGGTCGTGATATGGGCAATAAACAAATTTCGCCCCTACCTCTTTGGTCGCGAGTTCGTCATCTTTACGGATCACCACGCCCTTTGCTGGTTATCAAATTTGAAAGACCCGACAGGAAAACTGGCGTAGTGGGCCATTAAACTTCAAGCATACGACGTTACGTTTGCTTATAAAAGCGGGCGTAAGCACCAAGACGCGGACTGTCTCTCCCGAAGTCCTCTCGAGAGAAAATCGGAATAAGAAGAAGCAGACGAAGAAGAAGATGATGATGTACCATCAATAACTGCTCTGACCTGCTTTGATACTGAACAGAGAAATGACCTTAGAATTAGAAAATTGATAGAAGAAATAGAAGAATTCGGAGAAGAACCAAGAGGAAATTAACTGGTGAAAGGAACCTTGTACAAAAGGAACTTCGACCCCCTGGGAAACCCACACCTCCTCGTCATCCCCAAGCACCCACGATTGGAACTACTGAGAAGCCTACACGACGCTCGTACAGCGGGCCACCTAGGATTTTCTAAAACTTATGAGAGGGTTAGAAATAAATACTTTTGGCCAGGACTTCTCAAGGATATACGAAAGTATGTAGCACATTGCAAAGAATGCCAAAGAAGTAAACAGACAAACCACAAACCGCCTGGATTGCTCAAACCCATTCCTCCTGCAACATTCCCATTCCAAAGAATCGGAATAGATCTTCTTGGGAGATTACCGGAATCCTTTGACGGTAATAAATGGATCATAGTCTGTACTGACTATCTTACTCGATTTGCCGTTACTAAAGCCTTACCCACAGGGGAAGCAAAAGAAGCAGCCAAATTCTTAATGGAAGATGTTGTTCTCAAGCACGGAGCCCCCAGAGAAATCATCACGGACCGAGGACGAGTATTCCAATCCAAGTTGATTGCGGAACTCACCAATCAATGCTCGTCGATACATCGGTTCACGACAGCGTATCAATCCCAGACGAATTGACTGACGGAGAGGTTAAACAAAACCTTAGCCAACATGATGGCTATGTATGTAAGTGTTGAGCAGAAGGACTGGGACGTAATCCTGTCTTACGTCACGTTCGCATACAACACCGCAAAACAATATACGACAGGTTTTACCCCTTTTAAACTGATCAATGGACGCGAAGCCGAAACAACTGTAGACACTCTTTTCCTAAATCCGCATGAAGATCTCCAAGAGATATACAGTCAGAAGATTGCCTCGCGAGTCGAAGAGACTAGGCAGCTAGCAAGATTAGAAACCTTGAAAGCCCAAGAAAAGGACAAGGCCAGATATGATTCAAAGCACGAGGCAATGTATTACAATGTCGGTGACCTGGTATGGATTTTCAATCAGATAAGAAAGGTGGGACTCTCAGAAAAACTGATGAAAAGGTACTTCGGGCCATATAAGATTCCTCGGAAACTCTCTGACGTGACCTTCGAAGTTGAACCTGTGGACCAACCAACCAGGAGTCGCCAAACAAGAGACCTGGTCCATGTACTGAGAATGAAACCTTACCATGACCCTAAGGACCAAGCTGATCTGTTCAAGTGATAATTACAGCGGGACGCTGTTCATCTAGGAAGGGGGCAATGTCACTGAATAATTATTTTAAATATTGTGTTCTTTATCATTATAAATATTTGCATAGTCATAACCCCTTACCATGCTTGTAAATTACCACTTGAAAAATCCTTTGACACATTTTGCAATATATAAGTTTAATTAATTAATAAATTATTTTTAATTAAGCTTTTGGAATACTTGTCTTTATACCGTGATAATATTATTCAAAACAATTAAACAACTATATACATCAATTCCCCCTTCTTAGGCTTGGCCCCCCTTATTTATTTTTATTATTATTATTTTAATCTCTGTGGACATCTGCGCTCCCTTTGAGGGTACCTAGGGGTGTAATACTTTTCTCCTTTGAGATTGTAGTTGGTACACATTCATCATCATTCATATTAGTGAGATGTGATTTACCAGGCAACATTTTTAAATGTAGTTTTGATGAACTTTTTTCTTACTGTCACCTTGTTTTATTAAATAAACATTCCTTCCTAATATTTTAATTATCTTTCCTGTATACCAAGAGGGATAATTATTAGTGATCCACCTTAATTTCACAGTCTCATCGACTTTAAATTTACTGTTAACATATTGACCATTGACTTTTGAGACTTTTACTTCTTTTTTTGACAACACAGAAATTCTTGATCTGATCTTTCTTCCAAGAAACAGTTCCGCAGGTGATGTCCCTTTTCTAATATTTACATCTGTCTTTATAAAGAATAAAGCCCTGGGCAGAGCCAAATCTAGCTCCTCCTGCTCGTTTTCATTTAATAGCTTTTTAGCAATTTCTTTACCTCTCTTACAGAGACTTCTGCCTATCCATTTGATTTTGGGGGATATGTCACATGGGATATGCCATTCTTAGACAAAAATTCACCAAAGTCCCTACTAAAGAAAGGAGGACCATTATCGGAAACCACTACTTGTGGAAATCCTTAACGAGCAATTTCTCATAAAGAACAATTTATCATAAAGATGTAATTCACTAGGTAGATGGTACTTCAGAAACTTCAACCCATGAAGAGAATTAATCTACTTCTAGTAAAAACAGTCTATTTTTGAAATTGAAATAGTCCACGTGAACCCTCCTTAAAATCCAGTAATGGCTGCACCGGTATCAATTTCAGCTAAAAGCTCAATCTCATTTACATACACAGTTTCAGTTAAAGGAGGATGTAAATGTTGGAATATTACAGAGTAACAATGGCTTTAGATGAGACTGAGTTTGAAAAGGAACTTGTATGTATATAATGTTTTAGTATCGTTTTCGTTGTTTTCATGTAGACATATATACCAAGATTTGTTTCATATAATTACTATTTAGAATAAATAATATGTAAAGTTAATTAGTTACGGATGATTCATCCTTCTAATTTACTTTAATTAAATAACAAAGATTATGAGACGGAAGGATCAAAAATAAAAATAATTAAAAGTATATTTAACATCGTCAGGTAAGAATTTTGATTATACCTTTTAAAATAAGCCATGGACAGAATAACATTTTCAAAGTTGAACAACTCGAATTATGCTATTTGGAAGTTTAGAATGAAAATGCTTTTAATTAAAGAAGGCGTTTGGGATATTATAAATACGCCTAAGCCTGAAAACGATGGTCCAGCATTAAATGAGTGGAATAACAAAAACGATCAAGCTATGGCTAATATATGTCTTTTATGTTTACATAAGGAAGTTAAAGACAGCTGGTGAAATTTGGAATGCTTTAAAGAATTTATATGAACGATCAAATTTGTCGAATAAATTATTTCTATTGAGAAAATAATACAGAATGAAACTTGAATCAAACTAAACCATGCAATACTTATTAAAGATACAATGGAAATTGTTGAAAAACTTACAGATCTTGGTGAAGAAATTAAATCTAATCACATAGTTGCTATATTGCTGTGTGGATTACCAGCATAATATGAATCGTTGATTACAGCTCTAGAAGCTAGGCCAGAAATAGAAATAACTTTAAACTATGTAAAAGGAAAATTAATAGATGAGTATGACCGCAGATATGACCGGTGTATTGATTCTGGTGCGTCAATGCACATGACTGGAGATAAGTCATTTTTAATAAAATATAACAAAACAGAGAGGATAAAATATTTCTTCCAGATGGGAAATCCATGAATGCTGAATTAATTGGAGAAGGCTACATCACCTGTGTATTGCCCAATCATACTTCCGCACCATATTGCCCACAACAGAAGTTGAAATGAAAAAGACAATGAAAAGTGTGAATAAGAAACGCCAAACTATAATATGCCATTATTGCTCAAAACCGGGTCATATCAAAAATGGTTGTTTTGAATTTAAAGCTGATCAACGTGAAAATCAAAATAAAAATAGAAGAAAATTATAATTATTCATATTTTTCCGCAAATATAAACTGCCACGTGAACAAGATCCTCATGATAAATCACCCTTTTGTTTTAATGCTTTAATATATTATACAAGTAATGGCTGGTGTATTTATTCTGGTGCGTCAATGCACATGACTGGATAAAAGTCATTTTTAAATAAAATATACCAAAACAGAGAGGATAAAATATTTCTTCCAGATGGGAAATCCATGAATGCTGAATTAATTGGAGAAGGCTACATCACCTGTGTATTGCCCAATTAAAGTCCCAAACAGATTTTGGTAAAGAACGTCCTATATGTGCCAGGAATGGAGGAAAATCTACTCTCTGTTAATAGGTTAACTCAATTGGATTTTGAAGTTAATTTCGAAAGGAATATCTGCGAAATCAAAAGAAATGGAGAATTATATGGTTTGGAAAATAAAATCTCAAATATATATTTATTGAACACTGGAGAAAAATTAAATTTTGTGAGTGATGGTGAATGTAAAAATTGCATTCATATATGGCACAATAGATTAGAGCATCGAGGATAAGATACAATTGAATTTCTAATGAAGAATAAAATAGCAAGAGGAATTTGCATAAAGCCATGTAAAGATAATGGAAATTTGATTTGCGAAATTTGCATAAGTTCCAAATTAACTAGACAACCGTATCTAAAAGAAACACAATATGAATCTACAAAACCTTTAGATTTAGTGCATACAGATTTATGTGGACCTATGCAGAATATAACTCCCGGGAAAAATAGATATTTTTTAACCTTTATTGATGATTTTCCAGATACACAACTCTTTTTCTTTTGAAAAATAAGAACAAGGTTTTTAATAAATTAAAGGACTACTCGGCCTTTGTACAAAACAAGTTCAAAATAAAAATTAAAACACTTAGGTCAGATAATGGCGGTGAATATCTATCAACCTCTATGCAGGAATTTTTGAAACATGAAGGTATTTGCCATCAAACTTCCGCACCATATTGCCCACAACAGAATGTAGTAGCTGAAAGAAAAAATATATCTCTAGTTGAAATGAAAAAGACAATGCTAAATGAATCTGGCTTAGATTTTAAATATTGGGGTGAGGCAATTTTAACTGCTAATTATTTGCAAAACAGACTTCCTACCAGAAAGCTCACAAAAACTCCATATGAATTGTGGAATGGTATAACTACAAATTTAAACCATCTGAGAATCTTTGGATCGAAAGCTTATGTTTATAATACAAGAAGAAAAAAATAAATTTGAACAAAATGCTTTGGGAGGCATCTTTGTTGGATACTCCCAAAGATCTAAAGCCTATAGAATCCTCTTTCCCGAAACCAACAAAATAACAATTAGCAGAAATGTTGCATTTATTGAAAACTTTGATAGAAATTCTGTAAAATATATAAATGAAGACTTTAATATTGTGGACCTGAACCTTTTCAATAAGCCACAAATAGAGGAAACTAATGATAATCATGTAAATGAAGATGTACATGAAGATGACCTACAACCTTCAGTGTCAGCTTCAACATTGAGGAGATCTCAGAGATCAACCAAAGGAATACCTCCACAGGGATACAGCCTTCACGAAAATTACGCATCTATTAGAGAACCTCTCAATTGTAATGAATTAGAGAATCTTCCTTCAGACGAGAAAAAAAGAATGGCTAAAGGCTTCAGAAGAAGAGGGATTAAATCTCTTATAGAAAATGATACGTAAAGAAATCAATAGGATGTAAATGGATTTTCAGAGCTAAATACAATCAAGATGGAAATGTTGAAAGGTTTAAGGCAAGATTGGTTGCTAAAGGTTTTGATAAAAAATATGGTGAAAATTACAACGAAACCTTTGCCCCTGTGTCAAAATTGACTACATTAAGAACTATGTTTTCTATCGCTGCATCTAAAACATAATTATTAGACATTATGACATTAAAACAGCCTTCCTATATGGGGAGTTGATTGAAGAGATATACATGGATCAACCAGAGGGATATATTAATATAGGGAAGGAAAATCTAGTTTTTAAACTTAACAAATCAATTTATGGGCTAAAACAATCAGCAAGATCCTGGTACCAGAAAATTAATGAAATTTTAAGGACTTTATATTTTCTCAAGCAAAGTCAGATCCCTGTCTTTATACTAATAGTCAATTTGGAGAAATTATATATTTTATCATATATATAGATGATTTTTTTTATTTGTTCAACCTCAAATGATTATATTAACGATGTCAAGTCAAAGCTTTCTGAACATATTCAATTGAAGGATCTGGGTGATGCCACTCATTATCTTTTATAATTCAGATTGAAAAATATATTGATGGGAACATACTACTGCATCAGAAGTTGAAAATATTGAGAATTTTAGACAAATATGGAATGAGCAGTTCTAAGGGCGTATTCACTCCTATGGAAGTATGATATTTAAACATGAAAGAAAATAAACTTTTACCGTCAAATGAGAAATATAGAAAATTGATTGGTGAATTGATGTATATCGCCAACTCTACCAGGCCCAATATCTCTTCTGCAATTGGTATTTTGAGTAGAAGAGTAGTAAAACCTAATGAACATGATCGGAAAGCGCTTAAGAGAATTTTGGGATACTTGAAAAGCACTTTGTATTTAGTATTGGTGTTTGAAACTTCATCTTCGGTTGAACTAACTGGATACACTAACGCAGGTTGGGGTAATAAAAAGGACAGAAAGTCTACTACAGGATATATTTATAAA
The DNA here is from genome assembly GCA_030710605.1 of Cordylochernes scorpioides. Classification (NCBI taxonomy): domain Eukaryota; kingdom Metazoa; phylum Arthropoda; class Arachnida; order Pseudoscorpiones; family Chernetidae; genus Cordylochernes; species Cordylochernes scorpioides. Next base: position 60,959,056 of record CP092871.1, on the reverse strand, counting down.
TTGGGAACTAATCTGATCACGTGGGTTAGCCAAAAATAAAACTCAGTTTCCCTTTCTTTAACAGAAGCAGAATATGTGGCAGCAGCAACAGCCGCTCAAGAAGCAATTTGGTTAGACTTGCTGATGTCAGATTTTGGATTTGAAATTAAAAAACCTATTATCTTAAATGAAGATAATCAGAGTGGGGATGCCTTTAAGCAAGCATGCAACTCATCTGCTATTGTACCTCTAGGGATAATGGGCAATATCTGCCTGAAGTCACCGGCCAACAACAACACCACACCTCCCATTGGTCTCTGATCCTGCCTACAATCTTTAAGTGTTATGTCAACTGCCTCTAAAGCATGCCTGTGTGCCATAGTACATTCATCCCAGACAATAAATTTGCATTGTCTAAGAACTTCACTCATTGCGGAATCAGCATTCAAATTACAAACTGGTACCTCATCCCTGGTCAAATCTAAGGGTAATTTGAAAGTGGAATGAGCAGTTCTGCCACCATGCAAAAGAGTGGCCGCAATACCAGAAGAAGCTGTAGAAAGAGCAATGTCCCCAGTACTTCGTACCTTTGTAAGAAGAAGATTGATCAGAAAAGTTTTTCCTGTGCCCCCCGGAGCATCAAGAAAGTACAATCCGCCAGCATTGGAATCAATTTTAGAAAGGATCCTATCGTAAGCCTCCTTTTGTTCAGGGACATTGGCAAGTTTCGGTTCATTCGAAGCCACAAATTGTAGTAACCTGCTGAGATCATACGATGTTTCTCTTAAAAGTTCATGACTGGTTCGGTGAGTAACATTGCGCTGTGGGGACCTCATGCCAAACTTTGTCAAATGGAAACCAGTCATTTGCAGAACTTTTTGTTCTAAAAGTATTAAAGCCTGATTTGACATTTCGGATGTCAGCTGTAAAAGACCGTCATTGGCTTGCTGTCTGGCAAGATTCAGAATATCTGCAGACATTGGTTCTTTAAATTGTGCCCAGATATCTTGAGGGTTGGTAGGGTGGCAGCAGGTAAGAATAATAGCAAAAAGTTCCCGGATTTTTAAAGGAGACTCACTTAGCACTGCTTCCTGAATACAATGATGCCATTGCTGGTCATTCTCAAGCAACCCCAAATGCAGACATGCCTCTTTATATGTTTGACAGAGCACACCATTGATTGTTCTGAGGGCTGCAAAAGAAGTCGGACCACGAACACTATGAAGCAGCATGCGAAGATAAAAACATTCCTCAAAATTTGGATGAACGGTGTAGACTCTGCCAATAGCATCAGAAGCAAAAGCAACTTGGTCAGCAATGCGAGTGCCTTGTTTTCGAGGCTGCCATGATTTAGAAGCAGACCAAATGTAGTAAACAGGAACTTCAACATAGAGAAGTGTTTTTGCAAAGTTATCGCGCTGGCAAAGGGCAAAAAATTCTGTCAACGTGGTCTTAGGTGGACGGTGAGCCTGTAGTGCAGCATTAGCAGAAGTAAAATATACACTCTGCCCATTTTCCAAGTGTACAGAGAGATGTTGAACCATTGGATGGCGTCTGTGAATAGGGAATCCCAGAATGCGCCAAACAGCTTCATTTCTACTAATATATCGACCATGTTGGTACTCTAGCACTTCATTAGACTCTGTTTGAGCACCAGTAACTGCAAAAATTGATTGGTCTGAACCCTTGTATATGTATTTGCAGATATATTTTATAGCAGAGATTGAAGCACAGGACTCCACATTGATGTGAGCATCAAATAGTCTGCATAGAAGAGGCGAATATGGCACAACATACCTATTATCAATGGTAACATTAGTCATGCGCACAACCTGAACACCATTCTCAATGGTGAAAACTCTCACTCTTTTAACAAAAGAAAAGCCACCTTCCTCAGGCCTGCGACGTCTGTACAATGGGTAGCCATCCCTATCTGTCTGCGTTTCAGCCAAGAGTAGCCATGGATATTTCTTTTGGCATTTATCTCGTTCCATGCAGCCAGGATTAGGATACCCATGTCCCCATGGCCCATGAATCATATTTTTGGTTACAGTCCGAAACAGTGAAGCATCAACCTCCGCATTGGGGATTTCAGCACAAATGATCGAATCAATCTGGTTTGGGCGAATCTTTTCTTTAAGCCACAATAAAATATGCGCATGTGGTAGCCCTCGCTTTTGCCATTCAATGGTATAACACCAACATTGGGGCTTGCCAAAAACATCACCCTTGGTGATCAAATCTATAAGCTTGGTAACTTTCAATTGAAAAATGCGAGCAACCAAGTCATGCCGAACAAATGCACCTTGGGTGGGGAACTGCATTAGTTTTATCTCAGGCCACTCAGGATTGCATGTAAATGTAATAAAAAGGTCTGGGCGACCATATTTACGGACGTAAGCCATGCAGTCCTGGGCATACTCATGCATGTGCCTTGGACTGCCCACAAAGGAAGAAGGAAGAATAACTTGTCTTCCAATAAGGGCATGACTCCTGTCAGTGCGAATAGCATCTAACAGATTGATGTATTCGGTTGCACGAAGTTGAGCTTGATGCGCTGAGATGTAATGCAGCCTTTCAGATTCCACCTTGGCATAAATGTCGACCAGAATTTGATGGGTCAAATTTCCAAAAGCCAGTAACCAATTTGTTATGCCGGGATTACGGCTACGAATCATTAGCAGTGAAGCATAAAAATCCATGCAAGAAACCGTCTTGTGCGCCGAAGGAACCCCATTAATCAACTGAGGGATATGGAAATGATAACCATTTTGACCATTCCAAAAAACCAATGGGTATTGCAGGGCGTCATAAGACCTGTGAAACTCGTTAATCCTCTGCACACCACTGCCTCTTTTGGAAAGAACAATGTCACGTCTGTCACAGTTTTCCTGCACAATAACAATGGCAACCTCATTAATGGTTGGAGCATTGAATGTGCGAGGATGGTGTCCAGGCGGTGCTTTGTCAGCCTTAATGACCAACTTGTAATCAGGAGAAGGCATTTTTTCAATGGAAGCTTTGAACAAATGGACATAAGGATTATGTCGATGCAACATATCTTGCAAAATGCTAACAATGTGGGGCTTAGTGATGGGAAAGTTTCTATGGCGGGTGGCAACCTCTGCACTACTATCTCCGATGAAGAAAACCTGAAGGAATGCTGGCTGTAGTTGGCGGCTATCAGAGTTGAGTGGTGGCAAAACAGAGCCAATTCTATGATAGACCTGGCCTTGGACCTTAAACGTTGGCATGTAACCTGGCAACACAACACGACTACCACACCCAAAAGATGTCATTTGGAAGGCATTGTTATAGTGACGGATATGTTGCATGAACTCAGCCGAGTGAGGAGAAGACCCATCGAGCAGAGTTCTGAGAGCTTCTGGGGGTTCAGGTAAATCAGGAATTCTGACCTTACCTGCAGAACAGCACATTCCAGGCCGCTCACCATTGTACTTAAACAGAAACGCAGCAAACAGAAACGGTGTACATTCCAAAAGAAGGTATCGACTCTAATTAATTGGAAGATATGTAACATATACTAAAAGTGTCATACAGTTTAAAATATACAATATACACTGGTGTCCAAAAAAATAAGAAACTTAACCAATATTGAAATTTCTCAAAAGCTAATTTATTAACAAATATAAAATTTAGTATACAAATAGTTTAAACTATCGAGAATTTGACGAGCTATATGAAAATATAAAAAAAATATTTGAAATTATGAAATATGCAAATTATTACCAACATACCCAAAGCTAAGGTTCCAGATCTTAAAGAAAGAAGATATCAATAGGGAGTATGATCACCTCTAACAGCTATCAAGGTCTCACAGCGAGCTCCAATACGCCTCCCTAGAGCATCCCACACGTGCTCTATTGGATTTAGGTCCGGAGATCTGGCTGGCCAATCCATTCTTCGAATATTCTCACTCTGGAGATTTTCATTGACTAGCCTAGCCCTATGCGGACGAGCATTATCGTCCATAAAAATTAAATTGTGACCAATTTGATCTCTATAAGGTCTTAGATAGAGCTCAAGGATCTCGTCCCTGTACCTTTGGGCAGTTAAAGTGCCCCCAGAAAAAATGTGGAGGGGTGTGCGTCTGCTAGAACTGATGCCAGCCCAGACTAAGAGACTGCCCCCTCTAAAACTCTATTTCCCTGATGTTACTGGGATGATAGCGGGTTCCAGGCTCCCTCCAGATGAAAACTCGTCGAGAATCTGTGTTTAAACTAAATCTTGGCTCGTCACTGAAGAGAACATTGGCCCACTGATCATGAGTCCAGGCGTGATGTTCCAAGCACCAATTCAAGCGGGCTCTCCTGTGAGCAGAGGTTAAAGGGATACAGACCATTGGTCGTCTTGGATAAAGAGCACCTTCGTGAAGCCTTCGGTAAACAGTTTGTCTTGAAATTCTCGTTCCAGTAGCACTTGAGAGTTCATTAGAGAGTTGAATAGCTGTCATCTCCCTATGGCGCTTGGCAGTTACGACCAGATAACGGTCTTCAGAGGTAGCTGTTTTTCTTTTTATACCAGAACCTTCTTTTCTTTTGATGGTTCCTGTCTCAATGAACTGTTTCCATATTTTGCTGACCACAGATTTATTCACATTTAGCCATTTTGCTACTTCAACTTGTGATTGCCCTGCCTCCATTCTTCCAACAGCTCTCCATTTTAAATCATCTGCTAAAATTTTTCGTAAACTCATAATTAACTAAGGATTAAATAAAATTATAATTGGACAATTCTTAGATGGGGTAAACGACACGCCAAATAGCACACTTATAAAGTGAAGCAAATATTTGCATATTTTCAATTTTACCGAATCGAATGGTTGCGATAATTAAATTCTACGACTTAAAATACCTAATTAAATTACTTTTTAGCTTTTAGCGTTGCAATTTTAAAACATATCATTAAAAAACAAAAGTTTCTTATTTTTTTGGACACCAGTGTATATATGGTAATTTAAACCAACAACCCTATATTGTATAATACTTTTAACAATATTGTCATGTTGTATATAGAAACACATATATAAATAATTATACGCATGATTGACATGTGTCATTGCATCACCATATGTAATGAACTTTGTACAAACCGAGGATGAATGAATAAAATTATGTAATAGATTAAGAGCTGAGTTAAAGCAAGATTGAGATTAAGTTCAAAAACGTCTGATATCGAGAGAGAAATCCAACAACCCTAAAGAGGAATTTGGCAGGTCGTTCCATCAAGGTCAAAGGATGTAGAATACCGCAGACGCCCCACGCCCTTTGCACCCAATCAAAGTCCATTCTCCCCCCTCGGAAAATATATAACAGGCCTCTGACCTAGCTGAAAAATAGTTACTTAACCATCAGCGTGAGCCCTCGTCGGTTGTACCCAGATCCACCTCATCGACCATGTAGAACAGTAAGAACTCTTCTATCTCCATCATGCTCTCAGCTCGACTCCTATCTGTTAACGGAACTTTCATGCTACAACTGTGTCTCTTCGTTTTTTTGTGTTTGGACATTCCCAAGCTTTCCACTCTGCCTCGAACACGACTGCTTGTAATCTGTGAGAATTGTTAAAGGTCCTCCAAGGTGCAGAGAGGTACTGGAAAACTCTCCACGCCCTGACTGTCCCTCTCGGTTACTACAGGTTTGACCCTTGGTTATCATAGCTATAGCGAGAGTCGACAGGATACCTCATCTCAGATAAGTCTACAGGATACCTCATCACAGATAAGTCTACAGGATACCTCATCACAGATAAGTCGACAGGATAACCACAGCGAAGGAGACCACAACGAAGAAGGTAGGAAGCCTGTCCAGATAGAAGCAAGAAAGAGCGAAGATGGAGGAACAAACCCGCCATTCCAACGAAACGACCAGCAATCTCTCCCCCAACAAGAGACTAAATTTCAGGAGCAAGCTGTCAGCACCCCAACGACACAGCCGAAGATCCCGCAAATAAGCCGGTGAGAAGTTTCCCCACCTTCGGCCTTACAATGCAACCACCTTCCAGGCGACATGCCGCCTTCGCCAAACAGAAGCTACAAGCTTCTACAAGCCCTACATGAAGCGTCTTCCACATCATCAGGACGACAACGAAAGACCAAGTCTCCTGACTGAACAATCATAAAAACTGTGAGTTTTTAAAAACCTACGTAACTTTTTCCTCATGCTCACAACTTGATTCTCCATAAATTCAATGTTTATTTTCACTGTAATCATTCTAAATCAATTTTTACCATTTTTATATCATTTCAATTCAAATTTTAAATCTTTTACACCCTCATTTATCAATTTATACAGTATTTTATTTTAAGCAACTTATAAATTTTAATTCATTACTTTCAATTTCACATTTAAAAAAATCATTATTTTTTAATTACTCGAATCATATTTGTGTGTTTTTCTTATTTTCATTCTTATATCATTTTTATTTTAACTTATTTTTATACCAAAACACCAATTTATTAATCAAACACTCAAAACTTTGCAAAAATCATTGTTATGTTCACTATTTTATGTAAACGCCCCATTCAAATTGTAAGTCACTATCACGCCATTGCCCTTTTACAAGGATAATTTTCACACTACCATAATCAACGATTTAAAAAATATATTCAAATTTTAATAAACATAGGTGAAACGCATTTTTTTTTAATTGCAAAAACCGAAAGATACAATATCTTCAAAATCACAACTATAAAAGTAACTGTCCTTCCCCAAAACAAGTTAAAAATCCAATATAGTTTCACTCCCTCGCCCTTTCCTTTTACATGCATAATTATTAATCATCCACACATCTCTCTCAACAAACTTCAACACACTCCCCCATCACTTTCTCCAATTGGCCATCATCTATTAGCGCGCGACTTAGCAACAAGTCAATCTCGAGCCACACAAGCTCCATATCGTCGCCACTAAACGTGCCACATCCACTAACAGCCAAAATATCTCGATGTGTTTTGTACAAACACCACCCATGACTAGTAAATTTGTTATTCATGGTGAAACAAGTTAGATGCTGTACAAAAACCAACGACTTCACGTGACACCTTTCCATTCAATTCACTTCACTCGTGTCACACAGCGCAACAGAACAATTTCTCTCACTTTTCAGGCCAAAGACGCCTTCACGCCTGTGACACATCTCACCTCAAAGCGTGTCCACGTCAAAAGTCGCACTTCCACCACACATCTAATCTGAAATCACTGAAAAAAAAATAACGAGTAAACTACATCTTTCAAATAGACTATAAAACTGCCAACAAGCTTTCACCACTCTCAAAGAGAGTTTAACCAATAAACCAGTACTACACTCGTATCAAGTCGGTTTGCCATGCCGCCTTTATTGCGACTCATCCACCCAAGGGATCGCAGGCATACTCAAACATGTACATCCAGACGGACAAGTACATCCTGTACAATATGTCAGCCGCGCCCTTATAGCACATGAGAGAAACTACACCGTTACCGAACTCGAGTGCCTCGCCATCGTCGAAAGTGTAGACAAATTCCGAATATACCTCACCGGTATAAAATTTATCATATACACAGATCACCAAGCTTTACAATGGCTTAAAACTATTTTTAAAAATCCGTCAGGACGACTCTTTAGATGGAGCCTGAGACTAACTACCTAAAATTACGAAATCCACTACCTCAAAGGCAGCCAACAGTAAGAAACAGATTTACTATCACGAAATCCCTTTGTAGGATTTATCAGTGTTAATATTATTAAACAGAATCAACCAACAGCATCCCCCTTCAACATTGATACAAACGGCTTACATACCATTACGCGAAATGGTGCAACTAAAATAATTATTCCCGAAACCCTGCAACATACTCTCATGAACAAAGTTTACCAAGAATATAACCACCCAGGCATCTCTCAGATGACCCGCATAATTACTACCCAGTACTACTGGAAAGGTATCTCTAAATCTATAGAAAAATTTGTCAGGTTGTGTCACACCTGCCAAATCATTAAAAGGCCCAAAGGTAAACCCTATGGTGCCCTCGGACAAATTCCACCACCTCAGCAACCATTCGACTTAATCTCTATAGATACCATAGCTGGATTTTCGAAATATGGACACTCCAAGACATAACTACACGTAATAGTGGATCATTTAACGCGATATGCTTTGACCTTTCCATCGAAGTCCACCAGTACCCAAAGGTACATTCAAACCCTCAAAACTGTACTACAACAAGGATCTCCAAAACGTTTGTTATCTGAAAGAGCGCCCGCTTTTACCTCAGAAAAATTCCGTAAATTTCTAATAACACATGGTATACAACCCCTACTCACCACAAGCAATAACCCACAAGCAAACGGTTTAATAGAACGCTTAAATGCGACCATTGCAGGCAAGTTCAGACTAGCTTATATAGAAAATCCGAAAGCTTACTGGACTCAACTAGTTAAGCGCGTCACTCAGACGTATAATAAAACACCCCATTCCGTCACAAGTTTTCCACCCACCTACTTAATGTTCAATGCTATCCCCACAGATCTAAGAACTCATCTTAGCCCATACCCCGAAATAACTATAGCTCGAGAGATAGCACGCTCTCGTACCCAAAATAAGCATAAAAAGATAAAGAAACATTTGATAAGCAGCACACCTCACCACATTTCGAAGTGAATGATCTTGTTTTGGTCAAAAATTATAGACACCCGACACAGGTAAATTAGCACCATATTTTACTGGACCATATACAATAATTGAAATAATCCTACCCAATGTCGTTCGAATAGATCGCCCCAATCAACCCCTCAATAGAGACAGTGTCACCATACATGTCAATAAATTAAAATATTACACAGAGAATGTTCTGTACATAACACCTCCACAACCCCGATTTGTTCAAAACCGACAGCGATTGTCTCAAGATGTATATCTCAGTGAATTTAATCATTTGACTCCAGATATCTTCGAGACGCAACTATTTCGAATTATACCGCCTACAACCTCACAGTCCTTTTAGCATTTAAATCTCGGTATTTTAAAATATGCAAAAAATATGCCAACCTTAAAAAAATGAAAGAGAGAGAAGTAAATAAACCTAACAAACATTCCGCGGAAGATAAGTAACCCCAGTAATAGAATCCCCGACGATAAACAGCGGCAATTTCCCTTTAGTCGACCCCGTTTCATATTTATACAACGTCCTCTCTCCCCGCTCACAAAGCTGTCATCTAAATATCCGCTATCGGAATGATCGCCATATGTAACACGTGTTTTACATCAACCATTTATATTTCCTCGAGAATTTCACAAATTCCCAGACAGAGAGTAATAAAAACACCGATGTTTACCAAAGGGATATGAACTAGCTACACACCATATTGATAACTTCTCTCTAGAAGAAATACTTTGGAAGAAATCATTATAACAATATTTAATTATATTCTTTTTTGTATAAAATATTTTATTTTTATTTTTTGCCTTTCGATTATATAATTACCAGTTTTTAATCCAACATTATTTTTTAAAACAATTTTACTTTTATTTTTCATAATATTATTTAAGTATTACAAAATATTTTTTTGTTGTCAAAAATCACTTTAATTCTTCATTATTATTACTTTTATATTTTTTATGTTTGATTTTGTCCACTTAAACTTTATTCGACCACAATGATATTTCTATATTTTTATTCATATTATATTTGTTTTTATACCTTTTTGTAATATGACCATGTTTATCATTAACTATCGGGCATCCACAGCAATAGTTTACAACATTCTAGTTCTCTAACCACGTCAGTGTACTTTTTACTACTATCTTTCTCAGCCCTTGCTTCACATCAACGTAGAAAAACGACAGTACTGCTTGACATTTTTTTTTTATTTCGTAATTTCAACAAACTCTTTGAACACAGTTCCCCAGATTTAAAAATCCCAACTTCTGGCTTGAACACGTTTCAAAAGTTTATTTCAATAATCTGCAGAGCACAATCACCAACGCATGCACAAAGCGTTCACAACTCTCAATTTTTTTTAGCTCTAGCGGACCACAATCAACCTTTGATTTCAAGTCAAGACAGATCACCTACTGTCGCTACAATTCTACTTATCGCATGGCTCTATTTCACCCCTTTCACAATCATATTAATGAACAACTTTTTCATCAACAACTTTTCAACCCAATAACCCTACAATTGTGACAAAGCACTTTAACCCTTATACAGGATCGCAAGTGAAACATTGCCTAGGAAGACGCTCAAGTCTATATCCTCACTTTGCACCTGTATCTAAGTATTTGGTTGCATGTGTAATACTTACAATTGCATATTCTTTAACCCCTAACCCTTTCCAACGCCCGCCAATAATCTCTTAGAATGTATTTTTTTTATTTTAATCATCATTATTTTTTTTATCAAACAACTCTGTTATAATGAACATCATAACTTTTAAATTAAACATAAGTTTTATTTTACATAATTTTCAGATATATCCAAACAAAACATCTTGTTATACCCTTTTCAACCTCACAGTTTAAATTAGTTAAAATAAATTTTAATTACTTACCTGTGTTAGAGAGCCTTTACCCATTTAAACCCAGATAAACCCTTTCACTCCCGAGGCCCATCTATGGTAATTTAAACCAAAAACCCTATATTGTATAATACTTTTAACAATATTGTCATGTTGTATATAGAAACACATATATAAATAATTATACGCATGATTGACATGTGTCATTGCATCACCATATGTAATGAACTTTGTACAAACCGAGGATGAATGAATAAAATTATGTAATAGATTAAGACCTGAGTTAAATCAAGATTGAGAAGAAGTTCAAAAACGTCTAAAATCGAGAGAGAAATCCAACAACCCTAAAGAGGAATTTGGCAGGTCGTTCCATCAAGGTCAAAGGGTGTAGAATACCACAGACGCCCCACGCCCTTTGCGCCCGCTCAAAGTCTATTCTCCCCCCTCGGCAAAGATATATAAGGCCTCTGCCCTAGCCAAAAAAATAGTCACTTCCCCATAAGCGTGAGCCCTCGTCGACTGTACCCAGGTCCACCTCATCGACCATGTAGAACAGTAAGAAACCTTCTTTCTCCATCTTGCTCTTAGCTCGACTCCTATCTGTTCACGGAACTTTCCTACTACAACTGTGTCTCTTCGTTTTTTTTTTGTGTGTGGACATTCCCAAGCTTTCCACTCTGCCTCGACCACGACTGCCTGTACTCTGTGAGAACTGTTAAAGGTCCTCCAAGGTGAAGAGAGGTACTGGAAAACTCTCCACGCCTCCTCGGTTACTACGGGTTCGACCCTCGGTTATCACATATACGTAAATAATTCTAATATAGCACAATAGTCAAATAGACTTCGTGCTTCTGTAATAATAAAATAAAAATACTTGCACTCACTAATTAACTAAGTAAAAATTAATCATTATAAAAAAAATCAATATGAAATTTGATCCCAGATCTTGTGTGGTTTTCAAAAATCAGCGGTGTACACATATTTCTAGTCCCTTCGTTCATTTTTATGAGATAAATTGGGACCAAGATTTAATGTCTCTATATATAATTGATAAAATAATTAGGACTTTAGAGAAAAAAAGATGTTTTAACCATTGTTTCAATGAAAGCTGCTGTTTTAATGAGTATAGGGCTAGCCTCTATATAAAGGACTTGCTGTTTAATAAATACTATTTATCAGGTAATACACTATACGAGGTGTGGCTATTAAATAGCCGGACTTATAACTATTTTTATATTCGTCACCAATTACAACAGACACCTTATCTCCTTCAATGTACTCTCCTTGGCGATTCCTACACCACTTCATACGACTTTTCCATTTTTGGAAGCAGTGCTGGAAGTCCGATTCTGTCAGCTGGTTGAGAACCTCTGTCGCTTTTGCTTAAACCGCTTCCACAATTTCAAATCTTGTCCCCTTCAGCGCCGATTTGACCTTGGGAAATTAAAAAAAAAGTCATAGGGGCAAGGTAGGGGGAGTACGCTGGATGTTCCAACACAGTCATGCCGTGTTTTTCAAAAAACGCCCTCACAGACAAAGGAGAATGGGCTGGCGCATTGTATTCGTGAAGCATCCAGGACTTGGTTTCCACAAATCGGGTCTTTGTCTTCTCACACGCTCACGAAGAGCCGTTAAAATTTCGATGTAAAAATGTTTATTGACCGTCTGACCCTCGGGGACCCAGTGAACGAATACAATGCCAAGAATGTTAAAAAAAGACAATCATCATTGCTTTGGATTTGGTCATTCTGGCTTTTTCTTCGGCGGCGAGTTTGGGCTCTTCCAATGCATGGTTTGCCTATTTGTTTTAGGATCGTACGTAAAAAACCAAGATTCGTCACCAGTAATTACCTTGTCTAAGAATCCTGGATCGTTGACGATGCTGGTTAGAATGTCTTCCCAAATGTTCTTTTTTGACTCCTTTTGCTCGGAAGTGAGGAGTTTTGGCACCAATTTTGCGCACACCTTGTGTATGTTAATTTTTTCATGCAAAATCTGTCTAACACTTTCTTTTTCCATTCCTGTCCTTTCATCAAGCACTCGGATGCTCAGGCGACGATCTTTGCGGATTAATTTGTCAATTTTCTCAATGTTGTTGACGTTGAGGGCCGTCCTGGGCGCTGGTCGTCTTCGGTCGTTTCACGCCCCTCTTTGAACCGCTAAAACCATTCGAAAACTTGTGTGCGGGATAAACATTCATTCCCGTACACTGCTTTTAGCATGGCATAAGCTTATGTGGTAGTTTTCCCTAGTTTAACAAGAAACTTGAGGTTTTCCCGTTGCTCCATCTGACCACTTGGTATTTTTCCGACGGCGTTAAAACTAGTTCATTTGTATAGCTTCATTTTTAGATCACGTGACAGGGAAAGCCAATGGGGTGAGACTTTGCGCAAGCAAAGTATGGTATAAAAGGCACGGCGGGATGGCCGGTGCGGGGATTAGTAAGATTCGTGTAAGAAGATAGCAGTGCCAGAGCCTAGGAGATAAAGAACTCGAGCTCAGAGGAAACGTTTTTTATTAGTGCTTGAGCCTAGGAGATAAAGAACTCGAGCTCAGATGAAAAGAATAAAAGAATTGTTAGAAATGTGAAATTTATAGAGTCGCTGTTTTCATCGCAAGTCGACCTTGACACGTGTACAGTGCGGCGGCGCCACCTGATACCATGTGACGTCACTACCTACCCCTTCCTGCCTGCTGCTAGCTGTTTACAACTGTCATTCTATCTCTCTTTTGATTTTCTCTAAACTTGTATAACCAATAAATCAATTGGCACTCTGCTTTAACGAGTGATTCGTTAATATTTCCAATAGGTTATGGGTCCTGACTACGCCCCAAATTTGAAGAAGCAAACCTAAAGTGAAACTGCTAAGCCTAACTCGTGCTAAATATGACGCACCTTGAGAATCAAGTCCGCCAGTTCAAAGGCGAAAACTTCTCCCTTTGGAAATTTCAGTTCCGACTACTATTAGAGCAAAATCAACTTTTGGATATCGTGGACGGCAAAGAAATCAAACCAGAGTTAAGTGACGCTACCTCTGCTATACAGGATGCATGGCACGCCAAAGATATCAAAGCCCGAATGCTTATATCACAGGCACTTGAATTAAGATTTCTAGAACCTTTGATGTCCTGTAAAACTGCCGCTCAAATGTGGACAAGGCTCATGTCAATCCACGAACAGAGATCAGAGATCGCAATTGGCATGTTGTGGCAACAATTTTTTGACGCCCGAATGTTGTCATCAGAGGATGTCAGCAGCTATATCGCCAAGATTGAAAATCTTAGTGCAAGAATTCAGGATGCAGGAGGAACGATTACAGATGACCAGAAAGTGGCAAAGATAATAAACTCTCTTCCTTCGAGCATGCGGTATTTCATCCCAGCATGGGAGTCTCAAGCGCCGATTACGCAGACTCTAGAGAACTTATCAGCACGTCTTCTGATTGAAGAATGTAGAAACCAGCAGGCCGATTCCTCGCAAGGTACAGCATTCTACCAACAGACTAAACCAAGAATCAAAGAAGACAACATAAAGAAGACTGATTCAGGAAAGATATCAGAACTAAAGAAAAAGACTGAATGCCATTATTGTCACAAGATTGGTCATTGGTCACGGGAATGTCGGAAACGGATTGCCGACCAGCAGAAGAAAAACGAGAAGCGGAAGAACCAAGCAGGAGATTATGATCATAAAGGTTTCAACGCTGATACCATCCTAAAGTGGAATGATTGCGACATATGGTGGGCAGATAGCGGAGCTAGCTGCAGTATGACCTTCCGACGTGAATGGTTCAAGTCCTTCACTCCGATCCACAACGATCATAGAATATACCTTGGAGACAACACTTCCGTCCTTGCAGAAGGTACAGGTGACATTGAAATCCTTCCATGGTGAATGGAGAATGGATTACAACATCAATCAGGAATGTGCTCTACTCTTCGAAGCTCAAGAAAAATTTGTTCAGCCTGGGAGTGTGCACTGAAAAGGGATACCGAGTAGACATCGACAAGGATGAGCTGCGCATCTACTCAAGAAAAGATCTGAAAGCAGTTGGACAACGCCAAGATGGGCTCTACAAGATGATGTTCCGAGTTACTTCATCTTCACAAGGATTTTCTGCAAAGATCAACAACCTCCAACTGTGGCACGAAAGACTAGCACACATCTCACTCACCACTATTCGAGAAATGGCCAAAAAAGGATTGATCAACGGTTTGCAACCCGAGGACATAAAAGAAGACGATTTCTTCTGTCAAGGCTGCCAAGAAGGAAAAGCTCACAGAAAGCCTAGTCATTTGTCTGAAACAAAGGAGTACAATCCTGGTGAGTTCATTCTAAGTGATATCTGCGGCCCTATGCCAACACAATCAATAGGAGGATCACTTTATTTCATTTTATTCAAAGATTATTCCAGTGGCTTTCGCCATATAGATTTCATTAGACACAAATCCGATATTTTACACAAATTTGAAAACTTTGCTAGATTCAGTTATAATCAAACAGGCAATAAAATTAAAGTGATTAGAACCGATAATGCACTAGAATATACCAGTAAAGATTTCACAAATACTTGCAGAAAGTTCGGAATAGTGCATGAATTGTCAGCTCCATATGTTCACGAACAGATAGGGCGCGTAGAACGAGACAATAGAACTATTGTCGAAGCAGCTCGATCGATGCTGTGCGCACGAAATCTTCCCGAAGAACTTTGGGCAGAAGCTTGCAATACTGCAACCTTCATTCTAAACCGAACATTCACTAAACAAGCTCCCAATACCACACCCTATGAACTCTTTTTCGGAAGAAAAGTTAGTTTATATAATCTAAAGATTTTCGGCTGTGAAGCATGGTTGCATAGACCTAAAGAACGTAGAAGGAAATGGGATACGAAATCACAAAAGATGATTTTCTTAGGGTACGATAAAACATGCACTAACTTTCGACTCTGGAACCCTTCTACTAGAAAGATTTCTATCTCTTAAGATGTTACTTTTAACGAGACAAAGCTCCGACATTGCGAACTAGAGGGAGAAAATCTCATCCCAATAAACCTAGACATTGACCTTGATCCGCCGGCACCAACGACCGAAGATGAATCACCTACAGCGCTACGGTTTCCCACGCCGTCGGGATTCCACCGGATGATAACTCGATCTAAAAAGAAAGCAGATTCTTGTAACTACCATTTTGTCGATGAGCCTTCAACCTATAAAGATGCTATGGAAAGTCCAAATGCCGAAAAATGGTTGGATGCAATGAAAGAAGAAATAAAAGCGTTAGAATCTAATAACACATGGTCACTCGAAACCTTACCAGACGGATATAAGCCAATAGGAAGTAAATGGGTTTATAAGCTAAAATCCCATCCCAACTCTACGGCACCTAAATTTAAGGCTAGACTTGTAGCTAAGGGTTACACACAAAGGAAGAACGTAGACTATTTCGACACCTTCAGTCCTGTTGTCAGATATGATTCACTTCGAGTGTTACTAGCAAACGCGGCATCAGAAAGAATGTTCTTAAAACAATTTGATGTAAAGACTGCATTTTTATATGGTGACCTAGACGAAGTCATATACCTTGACAACCCAGGACAGACACACTGGACAGCAATTAAAAATGTATTTCGCTACTTGAAAGCAACACCACAATTAGGAATATTGTACGCTAGCCATCAAGAGTTAACAGGTTACTCAGATAGCGATTATGCTAGGGACATTGATTCAAGAAAAAGTACTACAGGTTACATCTTCATGTTAAACCATGGTGCTGTTTCATGGTCAAGCCAAAAGCAATCGACAGTTGCCCTCTCGACAACAGAAAGTGAATATATTGCTGCCTGTGCTGCTACTAAAGAAATGGTCTGGCTACGCAGACTTCTTAAGGATATCGGGATTAAGATGGACAGACCCACAGTACTCAACATGAATAATCAAGCAGCCATAAAGCTAGTGCAGAATCCCGAGTTCCATAAGAGAACGAAGCACATTGATGTACGATATCACTACATTCGTACTAAACAGGAAGATGGTGAGCTGATCACAAGATATGTCAGCACTCTTCAGCAGACGGCTGACCTGACGAAACCTTTGGGACCGAAACACTTCAGGCGGCTCCAAGAAAACTTGAACGTTATAAATTTCAAGAGGGAGTGTTAGAAATGTGAAATTTATAGAGTCGCTGTTTTCATCCCAAGTCGACCTTGACACGTGTACAGTGCGGCGGCGCCACCTGATACCATGTGACGTCACTACCTACCCCTTCCTGCCTGCTGCTAGCTGTTTACAACTGTCATTCTATCTCTCTTTTGATTTTCTCTAAACTTGTATGACCAATAAATCAATTGGCACTCTGCTTTAACGAGTGATTCGTTAATATTTCCAATAAGAATAAATAAGTTTATAAGAAGCCTGCTATAGAAACTGAAAAAGGAAAAGAAGTGATAAAGGGCCCGTGGAAAAAGTCTGTTGAAGAAAGTGAAAAAGCTAAAGTTGGCAAAAAGATAGATCTGCATAAATAGTTAGGGAAAACTGCTCCAATAGTTAATTTTATGTATCATTTCATCATAGAAAATAAAGTCCATTATATTTAAATTCATCAGATCCGGTTGATCATTACGTCCAGAATATCACCTAACTATCGCTACGTAATTTCAATATTTAATAACAAAAAATATTTATTTAAATTAATCATTTGCTTATTTAATATAGACGGGTCACTCGTACAGACACTAGCGCAATCGACTGCTACAATCAAACTGAGCGTCCCTCTGGCTTGTCGAGCGAGCTCAGGGCGGGGGAAGCCTTACAAAAAAAAAGTCATGCTCAAACAGGTCGCAACACGCACACAGATGCGCAGCAGCATCAGTCCGGTTTTAGCCACACCTCGTATATATTTAAAAAAATTAATGCAACAAGGAGTTGTCCGATTGTGACCAAAATTGGTGTGTGGGGGAAGAACATGTATTGATGAGGGGAAAATAATTGAAATTTTAGAGTTTGATCGTCACAAATTGAGAAAGTATTATGTCGTTGGACCTTCACTAAACTGGGTGCAGGCTTCCACCCGGCGTGTAATGAACTGATAAAGATTCCGGATGGTGTTCTGCATGATTTATTGCCAAATTGTGTCCAACTGTCGGGCTGAATAATCAACATTCCGGGATGGTTGCAATCGCCATCCCATCTCATCGCAGATTTTCTCTATGGGTGAGAGATCAGGCGACCTTGATGGCCATGAAAGAGTTCGGCAAGATTGAAAAAATCCATAGTAACACGTGCTGTATGTGACCGGGCATTATCATGTTGATCCACTGCTGCCCAAGACGTTTCCAGCCACGTGTGCGACGTTTAACAGGACCCAGTAAATAATTAATAAGTAAAAATACGTTTAAAAAAAAAGATTTTATTTAAATGCACTAAAAAGGAAAAATAAAATATTTTATCATCTGTCATTGAACAATTAGATGTATCTGAGTGAAAATAAAAGCGACGGGGGACGATCATCATGAATTTCGAACCTAATGTGATTTAATATGTAGCAAACTGATTAGCGATTTTATAAGTGTTTGCTATATTTTTACCTCTTCTCTAAATATTATCGTCCCCCGCCGCTTTTATTTTCACTCAGATACGTCTAATTGCTCAATGACAGAAGATAAATTTTTTTTTCCTTTTTAGTGCATTTAAATAAAAGATTTTTTAAAAATGTATTTTTACTTATTAATTATTTAGTTAGTTTTTAATCATGAATTTACAAAACTTAGAATCAAAAGTTCGCTGGGGATTAGGCCTTAAATAGAAGGGAGGCCTGCTCGCGGCGGATTGGTCAATGTAAGGGGCGTAATACAAGGCTTAAAAATAAATATAGAAATTTGTTCATTCCTGGTCACTCCGACTACCCTGAAATCTGGAAATTTGTACACTAGCATTGTCTCATTCGACTGAGTGAGTGTTAAAAGTTTTATACTTCTATATGATCTGGAAGTATTTTAAAATTAATTCACAAAATTTGAAAGGCAATTCGTCCATTTCCGGGCCACCCTGACAACCCAGAGGTCTGAAAATTTGACAAATTGCATTGTAATCGGGTTATGAAAAATTTCAGATTCCTACGTGCTCTAGAAGTATATTAAAAATCGATTACAATCTCTTGGGGCTCCGTGTTTGAGGACAACTTCTTCCATCAAAGAGGCAACTTCTTTTGCCTCTCCTCTGGGTAAGACCTTGGTAATAGCGAATCGGGTTAAATGGTCGGTGAAGACTATGATCCATTTATTACCAATATTAGAATCGGAAAATCTTTCAAGAATATCAATTCAAACTCTTTGAAAAGAGGAAGATGAAGGAGGAAAAGGTTTAAGTAGTCCGGGTGACTTTTGAGTTGTCTGTTTGTTTCTTTGGCACTATTTACAGTGAGCAACATACTTTCCGTAGGTCTCGGAGAAGTCCGGGCCAGAAATATTTGCTCTTAACTATTTCATAGTTCTTCAAATATCCAAGATGACCTGTTGTAGAAGCATCGTCTAAACTTTTTAGTAGCTCTAAACGTAGGCGCTTGGGGATAACTAGAAGGTACTGGTTTCTTTGGGGATCGAAATTATTTTTGAACAAGGTTCCTTTTAACAGTTCATATCCTTTCGATTCGGCACCAGATCCTTCTGTTTCCTTTATCAATTTACTAATTTTGGGCTTTTTCTTTGCTCAGCCTCGAAGCACGACAGAGCAGTTATTGAAGATATATCTTCATTATCGTCATTGTCTGCTTCTTTTGATTCAAGTTTGAGAGGATTTCGAGAAAATCAGTCTGCATCTTGGTGTTTGCGACAACTTTTGTAAACAACCGTAACGTCGTATTCTTGGAACTTTAAGGCCCATCTCGCTAGTCTTTCTGTCGGTTCCTTCAGGTTAGATAACCAGCAAAGAGCGTGGTGATCAGTGACAATGACAAACTCTCGACCAAAAAGGTACGGTCGAAATTTGTAAATGGTCCATATTGCAGCCGAGCATTCTCTTTCCGTTATTGCCTAATTATCCGCCTTAGATAAGGTTCTTGAACTATAACCAACTGGCTTCTCTTTCCCGTCGTTGATCGGCACGGGAACAGCTCCAATACCATAACCGTTGGCGTCAGTATGGATCTCGTTTGGCAGTTGTTCTTTAAAATAGGCCAAAACAGGTTCTTAATGCTATTTTCAATAATTCAAAAGCATCATTTTCGTCAAAGAGTTTCATGCGAATTTTTTTGAGGACTTCCTGTAGAGGAGCAGCTTTATCGGCGAAATTTCAGATAAATTTACAATAATATGAACATACGCCAATGAAGCTTCTCACATCTGTTATAGATTTTGGGTTCGAAAACTTGGCGATAGTTTCAATCTTTTCTGGGTTGGGATGAATGCCTCTTCTATCGACCAGGTGTCCAAACACTCTGATTCGTTTAGTTTCAAAAAGGCATGTTTTAGTTCGAGGCGCAGCTCGGCTTTGTTGAGACATTGTAGTATGATTTTAACACGGTGTGAATGTTCGTTAAACGATTTGGAATACACCACGCACCAAGCAGAGGGCCATTGTCCATTTTAACCTTTCAGTATCTTATCAATCATGCACTCGAATGTTACAGGCCAAAGGGTATCACTAGGAATTTGTACATTCCATCAATAAATGCAGTTTCCTCTCTATTTGCTTCGTCGACTTCTATTTGACAATATCCCGAACGGAGATTCTGTAAAGTCGGTGATATTTTGACATTTTTACATTACTGTTATCTTTAAAAAACTATTTCCAGATCTCTACATGCGCTCATAATTCGAGACCAGCGGCTTTATAAAAGTAGACCACAAATTCATACATCTATGGCACATGTAGAGACCTAAATCTGTACCGGCTAGTAATAAATGTTGTGAAGGGGAAATTAACCAATCCTTTTTGTTTGAACATTTTATTTTAGACTAATAAAATAAACTTTCAATGTACACATAAAAAATATGGATAAAAACAAAAAGTACTTAAATTTGTATTCTATATAATATTGCGCACATATAAGATTTTAAAAAAATGATTTAAATTTGACCATGTATAAATGTTAAAAGGGAGTAGAATAAAGTATATATACTTAAACTGAAAAGGCCTATCTTGTCCATAATCACCCATCTAGACCACCTACCTCTGGATCCAGCAAATTAAGTCCATGATTGGAAAATTGCGGCCAAGGCCGGAGCTAGGCCAGCGGTCTGCGTTTTCAGCAACTCTCTGTCCTCAGCTTCCAGGAAAAAAATCTAATCTAAATATCCCGCTTCCTTGTCCCAGTGTTGCTGGACTCGACTCCCCCCCCCCCCCCCCCCAAGGCTATCATCACCCTTATCTCTCTGTGAAAAAATAACAAAATATTTTTTAAAAATATAATAAATAAAAATTAAAATATTTTAAAAATAATAAATAAAATTAAAATATTAAAGAAAAATTCACAAAAAATAAATAAATAAGAATTAGAAAGTATTGAATAAAAAAAACAATTTAAAAAATATAATGAACATGGCGGAAACTTGGGGTCGGCTTGGGGAAGGTTTGGAGCTCGTGATGGAACTGGTGTGCTGCCTGAAGATGGTAATGTCAACCACCATGAGTCTGTGGCTTGCCCATATTGATAGGAATGCTGGAGATTGGCTTGGTGCTGGTGGTAACAAGGCAGCCATTATAGGTCAGATGGCTCGACCACAGATAAGGAGTGTCTGTGTCCATTTCAGACTTAGCTTGGCGGGATCAGATCATCCACCACGGGTCAGGTGGCTTGAACACTGGGATCTCAGTCTCTGGATCTTTGCTGTCAAGGATAAAGGCGGCTTCAGGCTCCATCTCTACACCTCACAATCACTAGAGGTTTGCAGTTTATATGGGAAGGTGGGACATGGTTAGGTTAGGTGGGGTTCTGGGCGATTGTGGCATACTATGGTCACGAGGTATCCTAACAATATCCTCCCTGCCAAAAATTATATTTTACACATATAAAAAGGAAAATTAATTTCTAACACCGAGTCATAAAATGATACTAATTCCTCTAAATATTGTGTGCATCTATACACAAATATCAAAAGGCTATCACTCAAATACATCCTGGGTGCTAGGGTGAAGTGATAAAAATATACTGAAAAAATCTCAAAAATAGAGAAAAAAGCTAATTCCTTAAATCACAAATCCACAAATTTAAAAATATTATAGTGTATACATATATGCATGTATATATTTCAATGAAAATTTAATTTCCTTTTCTAATAATAATAATTATCCAATATATATCCACTTTTCATAATAACAGTCAATAATAGTCCTAAAATACACAAAGCATCAAAGGAGAAAAGACAAAATTACATACACAACTCATTTTGGTAAAACTAATTGAACCAATTTTGATTAAAATATTGAACCGAAACCCTTTCACATGAAGTTCTTTTAGACTGGTTTTCTACTTAAATTATTTGATACATTAACCTCGAACGGCCACACATAAAAGAAAACACACACACAAAAGCCTTTATTAAGACACACTGGTCTTATAGAGGATTCTCCCCGAGATTACAAGAGAGATAGGCCTGTGAACGTAGGGAATATACAGAAGAAGAAAAAGAAAGATTATGTAAGTATGATATATACATACACATACACATATACAACATAACAACAAAAGCCCCCATCAAGACCCAAAGTCTTACAAAAGACTCGACTGCAGGATCCAAGAAGCAAAGTAAGAAAGAGATAAAGAAGTGAACAACAAAAAAAAAAAATAAAAAATAATAATAATAATAAAAATAAAATAATATATATATACATATATACATATATACATATTCACTCAATTCAAAGTAACAGTAACGATGCACATAAAGGAAAACAATCTTTGTTGAAAAAAAAATTCAACTCTCACTCTAGATTGTTGTATTTGAAGAAAATTTAGTATGTTACACCTAGTAAACTGAGTGCGACAAGCTCATCATCCCTATACATGCGGATCTAATAAGACTGATATATCAATCTAAATATCATGTCCTAGATTTTAATTATTTCTTAACCTACTAATCTACTTTGGTTCCAATCCTACTTCTTGGTCCTACAATGAGCCATTAAACACTACTCTCAATTCTACAGATGCATTCTCCCCTTGTTGATAATCTCATCTTCTTCTTCTAAGCTGTTTTGTTGTTTTGGTGATTCCGTAAGTACTTTCAACTAGAGACTATCCTAACATGGGACAAGATAATATTTTTATAAAAAATAATACCATCCTTGCCATATTATACTCTTTCTTAGAGTTGAATTTTCTTCAGTAAAACGTATGGCAGAGCTAGTTCTTTATTGATAACACCTTTGACAACCTGGGTGGATTCAACTGAACAGTATCAACGTCTCCTGCGGGAAAACGCCAGCTCCAGCTATCATGCGGAGTACGATGCGGAAACCATC
This sequence comes from Cordylochernes scorpioides, assembly GCA_030710605.1. NCBI lineage: Eukaryota > Metazoa > Arthropoda > Arachnida > Pseudoscorpiones > Chernetidae > Cordylochernes > Cordylochernes scorpioides. The sequence goes on along the minus strand of CP092871.1, from coordinate 60,936,103 downwards.
GTCCTGCAAGGATCGGCGACCCCCATCACCCGCCTAACCAGCCAGAGAGCGCGCCGGGCATTGGACTCGGCACGGCTCCAGGCGCATCCTGCTGCAGAGCTGGCTTCCCGGTGGACCCCCACCGTGGATGTGCCCCGCTCCATCCCCTGGGCAGACCTGCGTTGGAACTGCTTCTCGGGGCACGACGCAGATGTCGCCCTACGGCTGGCCCTTCACGCCCTACCACATCCTGACCATCTTGCCTCGAGGCGTGCCAACTGTGGGTCCAGCGACGGGTCGCTGACCCGCAGATATTGGAGTTGCCGAGCCGTGCGATCCCTGCTCCGGGAGGTGTTCGACTCCTGCGAAATGCCCCTGGATTTGCAGGCCTGGCTCTTCGGCGTCAGCCTCCATCCCGAGGCAGTGAAGCTAACAAGTGTGGCGAAGGCTACCATCTACAAGTACCATCTTGGTCTTGAGTTGGGTAATGCCAGCCAACACATCGACCTGCCCACTCTGTGGGAAATAACTCTCGCAGTCCATCGGTGGCGGAGTCTTTCTCGCGGTGGGCGCCACCAATGAAGACCTTGTATATATATTTATACTAGAAGAATGACCCGGCTTCGCCCGAGAAATCCCCCGAGTGAAGTATCCTTCATACTGAAAGTACATCAATAATAAATAGTAGAAGTGCCATAGAATAGCAATACAGAAGAAACACATAAACTACAGGAAAAAAAGTGTGTAATGGCAAAAATTGTATTATATTAGTGTTTAGGTATTTGATTTAATTATTTTTTTGCAATCCATTTAGTTGTTTCAAAATTAATATAGTTTAAATAGACGGCAGCTTTTCCACCAAACCCCCATTAACCTTTGAAATTGCCTGAGTTGAGCCCGAAATCGAACCCGGGCCGCCCGCGTGGCAGGCGAGCATTCTCGCCACTGAACCACCGATTCTTATAAGAAATCGCTATATTTGGGTATTTATTCCATTCACAAAAGCGAACGGTTACAGAATTATTGATTTTTGATTATTGATGGCTCTGATACTTGTATATTTTAATATATATGTGTCATAATTTGTATATAATTGTATGCCCCCCGACCCACTATGCATGTACAATGTATGATTTTCAAAGATTTAATAAAGAATAAGGTAACTGGAGGAAAGAAAGTAGCAACAAGACATAGGAAGCAGGCTAAAAGCGGGCACAAGTATAAATAACTTGTACAGTCGATACTTCCTGGCAAGCCCGGACGTATCTGGTATCCGCAGAAGTTATATTAGTAGAGAGACGCCCAATATTTCCGGACAGGACCGGACGTATTTGATAACCGCGGAAGTAAAATAGAGTCGAACTAACACCCGATACTTCCTGACCAGGCCGGGCGTAACTAACACCAAAGAAAGCCGCCGGTCCAATTAGGAAGCAATAACTAAGTAGGTCAACCAATAGAAAAACGGGCACGTCCCATCCTTCGACCAATGGGAAGGAAGACGACTCGTGGTGTTAAATCGAGAAGTAAGAATTGTCAGTAACGTTTTCGCTCTCATAGAAACAACACCTAGAGTAGTGCTTTGGCTCCCAAGGAGGTGACATCGGCTCTGGACCTCTCTTCCTCTGCTCATCCCGTAGCTAAGTACAATCACCACCATGTGATCAGATAATTAACAATCAAATCCCGCTCCGCCTTCTCAAGCTTTCTTTCCTCCAACCCAGTTGCCTTTTATTTTCAAACCCCATCACGTGTCCTGATTATTCCTCACTGTGTGCTTCAACTTCCACTCAAACGGCTGCGTTTCAACCAATCCTCACCATTCAAATCGAACAACATGAAATTCCGCAACGATATTGTCACAGAACGGTTAAGTCGACAGGATTCTACAACAGTATAATACATCAAATATTGCAGTGTAATAACTTTGGATATATTACATATGTGATGATTTAAGACCATGGAATTGTTGTAAATAATCCAGATATCTACTACCACATATTTCACCACGTGACTGTATATAACTTGTTATTTACTGCAAATAGAAAGCATCCAATAACATCAATCTGTACCGCGTAAGACTCTAATAAAGTATAGCAACTGTACAGATAGAAGGAATGTAGAATAACAGGAGAAAATTAAGGCTAAAACTAATCAGGCCTAAGTGAGAATAAGAAAGTAGGCCTATCGAGCCCAGTCCAAATTTTACGAGGTCTAGGCCCTCCTGGATGATGTAACTTTCTCCCCCTGTTTACGTCAGAAAAGGGCAGTGACCTGCTTGGACCCAGGGAAGCTATAAAAGGAGGCCCCAAGCCTCAGTTAGCCAGTCTAGAATCTTTTGTTTCAGTCTTTGTTTCAGTCCCCAGTCCGCAGGCCGCTCCTATAGAGGTAATCCTTACCTGCCAGAAACTTCCTAGTCCCATTCCTTCTTAACGTTCAGACGCTTCTTAGTGGAATCTCTGTTTGTTTATTTTACCTTTGGCCCAGCTCTGTCGCCTTCCACCACGACTGCATGGTAGAGGTGACATCGAGGTTCGTCTAGCATCAGGTAACACTGGTCCCAGAGGTCCCAAGATATCACATATGTATATTTATCAATTATTTTATCTATTTATATCTATTTATTCATATATATCTTTATTAATCTTATTTATTCATATTATGTATTTAACCTTATATAATCTTATATGGACGTTATAATAAATCAGTTTCAATCTCAATCTCTCTCTCTCTCTCTATCGGAGTTGGACCTCTGCTACGCCGCCTCGAGAGGACCTTGGGCCGCGGCAACGTGGTCGCCTATGCGGACGACATCGTACTCTTCATCAGGGACGACGCTCAGTTTGATCTCGTGTCCCTGATCTTCGAAGAGTTCCGCATGTCCTCCGGGGTGGCTGTCAAACCACACGAAGAGCTGCGGGCTCTGGTGCGGTTCCTGGAAGCACCGGACGGATTCTCCTCTGGGAATCTACTGGACGTCCGAGTCGCTGACCGTCCTGGGCTGCACCATAACCACCAGGAACACCGTCGCCTTTCAGGCCTCATACCTGATGGGGCTGCTGGAGCGAGCCATCGCGAGGTGGTCGCCCTTCACCCGCGGCCTGTCGCTGGTGAGTCGTGCTCGCGCGGCTAACAGCCTGGTCCTGGGTTCCATCCTGCACCACCTCCATGGCTACCGTCCACTTGAAACCACCATCGGCCGGCTGCAGGCACGGTTGGCGCGCTTCGTGTGGGGGTACGAGCCGAGACTCGTGGCTCCCCGGGCGCATCCTGGCTCGTCCAATCTCCGATGGTGGCGTCGGCCTGCTTGACATCGCGGGCCAGCTTCGGCTCGCCTGCCTGAAGGGGGTCCAGGCCTCTCTTCGCGGCGCCGCCAACGGCTACTCTTGGCTGGTCCGCAGCCGGGCGTGGCTGACACCGCCTGCTCTTGACGTCTGGCACTCGCCTAGGAGGAGGAGACTACTGAGCCTGTGGGAGGTCGCGTCCAGCTTTCTCGAGCTTGACCACCGGGTTCTTCTTCCCGCCAGTCTGAGGTCCCTGCGTCTTCGAGGCGACAACAGGTTCCTGCGGGCGCCAGACCTGCTAGCTTCCGAGCGCTGGCTACAAGCGACTGTCGGGGGACTTCTCCGATGGCGGCCCTGCACTAGCGCGCTCAACGCGGGCCGCGCTTCTGGACGCGCAGCATCTGGGGGTCTTCTGTCAACGTCTCCTGTGGGAAAACGCCAGCTCCAGCTATCATGCGGACTACGAGGCGGAGACCATCGTCCTGCGGGGATCGGCGACCCCCATCACCCGCCTTACCAGCCAGAGGGCGCGCCGGGCATTGGACTCGGCACGGCTCCAGGCGCATCCTACTGAAGAGCTGGCTGCCCGGTGGACCCCCACCGTGGATGTGCCCCCGCTCCATCCCCTGGGCCGACCTGCGTCGGAACTGCTTCTCAGGGGCACGACGCAGATGTCGCCCCTACGGCTGGCCCTTCACGCCCTACCACATCCTGACCATCCTGCCTCGAGACGTGCCAACTGTGCCGCCTGTGGGTCCAGCGACGGGTCGCTGACCCGCAGATATTGGAGTTGCCGAGCCGTGCGCCCCCTGCTCCGGGAGGTGTTCGCTTCCTGCGACTTTCCCTGGATCTCCAGGGCCTGGCTCTTCGGTCACGGCCTCCATCCCGAGGCAATAGATATCACTAGTGTAGCGAAGGCTACCATCTACAAGTGCCATCTTGGTCTTGAGTTGGGTAATGCCAGCCATCACCTCGACCTGCCCACTCTGTGAAAAAGAACTCTCGCAGTCCATCGGTGGCGGAGTCTTTCTCGCGGTGGGCGCCACCAATGAAGACATTGTATATATATTTATATATATATGTATATTTATCAATTATTTCATCTATTTATATCTATTTATTAATATATCTATCATTATTAATCTTATTTATGTATTCAACCTTATATTATCTTATATGAACGTTTTAATAAATCAGTTTCAATCTCAATCTCTCTCTTGGTTAATTTATAGCTCATCTAGTTAAAAATCTATAGGCGGCATGACCCTTCGCCCAATAAGCCAGTTTTACGATACCCCATTGTAGTCCCTCATTCCAGTCACGCAGAGAGCGTCGAAACTACGGAAAACACCTGGTTACCTGGTATCGTGTCATCGCACTTTTTCAAAAATTCCTTCATTGTGCTACTTGGCTCATAAATTAATTTATCAAACAGTGCATCTATACCCCAGCGTTTCCTCTTGTGAGGGGAAGAATGGATGTATGGGCTTGATCTTAAATCCTCCCCATTATCTCAGTACCTACAAATTAAGATAGAAGATCATCAATCATCAAGTCTAAATCAAAATTACTCCTAACATGAAGGCTAACTGAAATCTCCAAGATTCTTCCTCATGTGTATAAGGCCTCCCCCGGCTAGATCTCAATTTACCACATATATTAAAGAAATCGAAATTATACTCCCTGAGGAGAGAAACTAACATTTTGGAGCAACTATTTCCTATCAATTGAATGTTGTATAGTCCTGCGGGCTTTTCCAATCCTAACAAATAGAGAAATCAAAAATAAATCGAGATCCAATTAAATTCCCTAACACTATTCTATAGTCAAAAAAGAAAAAAATAAATAATATTAAGGTAAAGGGTTTCTTTTAGGGTTACTAATTCTATAGTACCTTTGTATTAATTAAATTCTGTCCTCTTATCATTCACTGTGATATCTCTTTCATACAATTCCCCACCCCTCCCCAATTTCTCAATCATAATCACGCATTCAAACTAAGTCTTAGAATCTATTGTACAAACTAAAATTAACGACATTTCAGGACTCATCATATTCGAAATCAACATAAATAAAACTTGGGAACTATATACTCTTTGATAAAATTAACATAAGCCTCATACAACCTCTTAATTAAGTATTTATATTCAAGAAATGGCCAATAGTGGTGGCCTCATCTGTAAACTAACCTAACATTTAAAAAAGAAATTTATAGTCCTAAATTATCTTTGCCCCAACACTAGGTGTCACGGCAAAGATAGTTTAATAGGACATTCTCTTATAAATAGAGCGACACTGAAACACCAAAACACAACTCTTAAAGCTTTCTGCTAACACCCCTGATCTGCTGATATCTCGTCAACCTCCCGCGGGCTACTTCCTCATGGTCTGCTTGCTGCTGTCTTCCTGGTATCTGTTGTTGACGGAGCTGTACCCAGTTTTTAACATTGAATGAATTATAGGGCTTCTGGTACCCACCTCCTCTACATTAAAACTGGTCTATGTCCAGCTAAACTCATTCTATCATCAACATGTTACTATGCAGCGTCTTCTCTCTGCCCCTTGGCTGAGATCTCTGTTTATTTCCCTTTCCAACAATTAAAGATTCACTTTGATATTTCTGCACTCATTAATTATCCATTACAAATTCACACTTTGGACATAGTGAATTAGAGGGCTTCAGACATTACCCAACACTGTCGCAAGGCATGAATGGCACTGACTAGGGTTTCTATGCCTTATCAATCTTCAATTGTGAGAACTTGACTTCTCGAGTAGAAGTAACAATCCTACTCCTCTATGTCCATTATTATCTACTTCCCTAGGAACATTTCTAAAAAAAAAAAAAACACTGAAACCTTATTACCTCAGCATCTATGACCTATATTCTAAAATATTTTTAAAAATCACCATGATAATCATGATGATAATACTTATTTTTTATCATGATAGTCCCGTTTTCAAGATGAGGTATTTGAGCTAAACTAAATAGGTATCAAAATTAAAAATAATTACCCATCAAATAACCTGATAATATATTTTAAAAAATATATAGTGTAAATGACTGACACAATTTCTACACACACTATTCTACATCATATTAGTAACCACAATCTTGGCAGGGCAGGCACCTGTTCGAAAATTATAGCTGCGAGATAAATGAATAATGATTCATGTTCATCTATATATAATTTTGTAAATAAAGAAAAATATATATAAAAGGTAAATGCTCTTATAACTTAAAATATTAAAATGCTTACTCTAATCAATATTGGGGAAGCTCAAATTTCTGAAACCTTTTTATATTCATTTGAAAGTATAAATTTCAGTTGTACCCACTATATCGTCATAAAACAAGTTCACAAAAATTAACTGGAAACAACTAAAGGCAAAAAAATGAATTTAAGTACTTATTAGAGATAGATCTTTCTTGAGTGCTTAACCCTGCTTCAGTTATTTAGCTCATAATGCTCCATCTGAGTCACTAGGGTGGGTCCATATCATATTATCAAGAATCTCCACCTTGACCACTTCTCCTCTTTCTATCCTCTCTCTATTCTCTTTCTAATAATAAAAATAGATCTTAAATTTATTCTAAAATAAAAGTTTATAAAAATTATTAAAACAAAGGCAGAGCTTTAAAATGGGGATGTACAAATGCTCTTAACCACATTTTGCAATTTCACGAAAAATAAGTTCGAAATTCTCAGAAATTACCCTAAAAAATTAAATATAATAATCATAGACATGCTAACACTTCTATAAGAAAAAAATCGTTATTAACCAAAAAGAATATCTAAGAAATGTATTTTGTTATACACTCATATGCAAAATTCCTGAAATACCTTTTTAAAATAATAATAATTCTAGCTTTATTGATTTCAAACACTCAAAAGGAAAACATGCATTTTTATTCAATAAATTGCCCTAGAAAATTGTTTCAGCCTTTAAAGTTGAAAATAAGACATTTAGGCCTAAAAAAATTAAGCTCCTGATTGGTTTCAACTATCCCCGAAACATATTCACGAAATCTTCCAGAATATTTTTAGCCTGAGACTTGTAACACAGCAACTTATATTCTAAAAAGAAGTGCGACTAAATAAACCCCTGGCACAAAGCCTAATGTATAGCTAACTATAAAATATTTGGCTGTAATGCTAATATGCATATTCCTAAAGAAAACCGTAAAAAGTGGGATAATAAATCGATAAAACCTATGTTTTTGAGTTATGAAAATACAAGCAAAAATTTTAGATTATGGGATTTGAAAACTAGAAAAATAAGAATTTCAAAAGATGTCACATTCAATTAGAAAACTACTTCACATATAACAGCGCGCCGGATGAATCACCGGTTGCAGCAACAAACACCCCGGTGCAAGGGAATGCCGCCAGTATCCAATATCAGTTCGCATCCAATGATAACACGTTTTAAAGTTTCTAATAGTCAATGTAACTTTGTGCTCTCTGATGAACCCAACAAATATATAGATGCAATAAAAGGTCCAGATTCAGAAAGATGGAAATTAGCCATGGATGAAGAGATTGATCATTAAATGAAAATAAAACATGGACTTAGAACGTTTGGCAGATGGTCATAAACCTATCGGTTGTAAATGGGTTTATAAAATTAAAACGGAGTCCGATGGTACAATTCAACGGTTCAAAGCCAGATTAGTTTCAAAAGGCTATTCTCAAACAAATTTATTTTTTACTATTTCGATACGTTTAGCCCAGTTGTCAGGTATGAATCGTTACGCATTTTTTTATCACACGCTGCTTCTGAAAGGATGTTTCTTAAGTAATTCGATGTAAAGACAGCCTTTCTCAATGGCGAATTAGAGGAACTTGTTTATCTTGAACAACCAGAAGGCTACAAGAAGGATAATAATATCTGCTATAGATTTACATAAAAGTCTGTATGGTCTAAAACAATCTTCTACAAATAGAGCAGTCAGAAGATAGGGCAATTATTCTCATTCACCAGTCATCATGCATTGACAAAATTTTGAATAAATTTAAGAAATGTTTTTGCAAACGCTTAGTTGACATACAGAGCAAAGGGTTTTTATTTTTTACTGCGTTTTTTTATGAACATTTGTAGCACCTTTTTGGAGTGTCAGATTGTTGTGGCATCGTAGTTTCACTTGGTTTACTTGAGCCATCATTCTTTTTGAATTGTCGTTTGTAATTCCAGTGGAGAGAATTGAGATTATGTGTGTCCGGGTGTTCATCAGTCAATGCTCTCCCAAGATCAACAATAAAATGACTTATTTTTTTTTTACCCTTTTTATCAATTTGATTTCCGATTTTCTTTCTTTCTTTTTTTTTTTGGGGGGGGGGGGGGGAACATAGGAGATTAATATGGTTGTTCCAGTGAAACCAAAAATAGATGTTCCTGATTCTCTATTAGGGTGCGGTTTAAATTGTGGTGAATCTAAGGTTTGTTCTTTCTCATCGTTCCTAATATGTAAGGTCATGTTCTTTTCAACTCATCAACTAATTCTACTGAAGTGAATCAATTGTTTGCCGGAATATTTCTTCCAAAGTGTGGTCGACTAATCTGTAAAACATATATATTTTGGGTTGGCAGGGATAGTTCTCTCTGTTGACTTGATTGATAATTATACTTATCCAAAGAAAGAAGTGGTAGTTTATAAAAGGAAGCTGACACTAGAGGAAGATAGAGACTCAAATATGAGCCACTAGCTAACACTGACACGAAAAATTCTCACGCTTCTGGACGGGCTGGACAGAATCCGCCCCCACATGCAAATTTAAACCCCCCCCCTCCCAAAACTGAAATTTATAAACGATGAATGGAAAATGTTTGTATCACTGTAAAATTAGAATACACGAAAACTGGTAGCTCTAGTTGAACGAAAAATATAGTTTTTTTCCTATATTAAGTTTATGCATGGGCAGAATCTACCCAACCCGTCCAGGTAAGAGTTAATAATTTATGAAACCTGTAAATAGATTGTTTGTTTTGCATGAAAAATTGAAAGTAATGTGGATTAAAATTTATATATATATATATATATATATATATATATATATATATATATATATAATATATGATAATTTAAACCAATAACCCTATATTATGTAATACGTATAACAAGATTGTCATGTTGTATATAGAACTAATTGCAAATCTATAAATAATTATACGCATAATTGACATGTCTCCTTGCATCACCATATGTAATGTACTGAGGATGAATATATAAAACTATATAATAGATTAAAAGCTGAGTTAAAAGCAAGATTGAGAGAATTACAAAGTAACTTCTAAAGATAGATTGGAAGCCGACAGACCGTCGCCAGTGTCCGGTGTCCATCGACACGTGTGACACGTGCATGACCCAATTCTCGTAGTATAAAAAGGCCCGTAGCAACAGCAGTCAGTCCAGTTCCAGTGAGTTCCCCATCCGCGTGTCGCCGGTTGTCACCAACTCATCGACCATGTAAAACAGTAAGAAACCTTCTCGATCTCCATCTTTGCTTTTGGCTCGCCTTTTTATCTATTCAAGGAACTTTCCTTCTTTCAACTGTGTCGCTTCGTTTTGTGTGTGTGGACATTCCCAAGCTTTTTCCACTCTGCCTCGACCACGACTGCCTGTACCCTGTGAGAACTGTTAAAGGTCCTACAAGGTGCAGAGAGGTACTGGAAAACTCTCCACGCCCTGACTGTCCCTCTCGGTTACTACAGGTTTGACCCTCGGTTGCCACAACTTATAGCGAGAGTCGACGAGGTTCTACAAGAGTCAACCAGAACCTCAACACATTATTACATATATATATATATATATATAATTTTATTAAAAATAAAGTAAAAATTGATAAATAAGAGAGTAAAAGATTTTAAAAATTGATTTAAAAATTATATAAAGAGAGAGAGAGGTAAAATTTGAATTTAAAATGATGTAAGTGGAAATAAACACAAAATTTATGGGGAATTAAGTTGTGAGTTTGAGGTGAAAGTTATGTAGATTTTTTTAAAACTCACAGTTTTGATGATTGTTCAGTCAGGAGACTTGGTTTTTGGTTGTCGTCCTGTTGACGTGGCAGGCGCTCCATGTAGGGCTTGTAGAAGCTTGTAACTTCTGTTTGAAGACGGCGGCATGTCGCCTGGAAGGTGGTTGCGTTGTAAGGCAGAAGTGGGGAACGTCTCATCGGCTTATTTTGCGGGATCTTCGGCTGTGTCGTTGGGGGGTTGACAGCTTGCTCCTGGTGTTGGCGATCTGTGTTAGCGGGTCTGCGGAGGTCCCTTGGGACGGCGTTTCCTCCTCAAATATCTGTATTGTTGGGGGAGATATTGCCTGGTCGTTTCGTTGGAATGGCGGCGGGCTTGTTCCTCCCTCTTTGCTCTTTCTCGCTTCTATCTGGACAGGTTTCTTACCTTCATCGTTGTGGTCTCCTTCGTTTTGGTCATCCTGTCGACTCTCGCTATACTGTGATAACCGAGGGTCTCTCGCTGTAAGTAATTGTATTTGGGGTAATGTTTTTTTTTTTTTTTTGGAGGTGTAGTGTTGTCAAAGATCTTAAAGCCGAGTGTTTTGTATTAATTTGTCCCGAGCCATAATGCGTTCTAGGGGTTTTTATGCGGTCCCCTAGGGGACTTAAGTTATGCTCGCCCGATATCCACTTCGTTATAACAGGAGGTCGTGACCGGAATCTAATCTTTTAATACAGGGTTGGAGGAAAGTCCTCGACCCTTTTAAGTGGTCGTTCCTTCCTTTCGGAAGAAACGTAAGCTCGAAAGCTTTCCTTTTTTCTTTTATCCTAACTTTGAAGTGGTAATGTGCGTGCTTTTGTTCGTATTAGGCCTTTAGATCTGCATTTCTGTATTGGTCGTATGTGTTGTATACCTGTTTGATATGGCGGGGTAAGTGGAATAAGTTGTTTGTGAGAAGTGTGGAAAGTAATCGCGATATGTGTAATTCATTAGAAATGGCGTGGTGTTTTGAAAATCGAGGTGTGAATTTGTGTAAAGAATCGAGGTGTGAATTCATTGTGATTTTTTTTAGGATTCCCAAGCTGTGGTGTTGCGATCTGATATGGCATGGACAACATTCGGTGACAGCCAAGATGGCAAACGTTTTGTAAGTCGGGGTCAGAGAGGTCCGTGACCTCAATTGAACTGGAGTCGTCATATTGGAGGGAGGATGCAGGGTAGCGTGCAGGGGAACTTCTAAATTTGTCCCGTCTCCCTCTCTCGACTGGTCTGGGGCGATCTAAATGTCTAAGTTTCCTCCAGGACGAGAGTTAGAAACGTATGGAAGGCACTACCGATCTGAAAGATGGCTTCCTGTAATTGGTAAAGCCTTTGGGGCCGTTGGGCATATAACCCAAGGTAGATTACTATGAGTAAGGTGTATGGCATAATTAGAAGGCTGATGATAAGCATTAAGTGGAAAATGGGGAATCTGCACATGTTTTCCAGTATGTTCTCCACGAGTGGAGTTCTCTGTGGGTCGTGTTGTAATTCGAATTGTTGTGGCGGACTGGATAGAGGATTGGTTATAACTGTATTTATTTGTGGAGGGGCGATGTCGTGTATATTGTTATTTGTGATTGGTGTAAATCGGGTTATGGTGAAAATGGTGGGATCTGAATGAATGAAAGGTTGGCTGTTCGTCGGTCTGATTGTTAGTGTTTCTGTTGGGAAAATTTCGGTTGTTAGATGTCTGAATGGAAATATGTAATTGTTCTTGTGCCGTAGATGGTGTGGTTTTGCTGTGGGTGGCGTTATATATTGGATGTTTTCAGTGTATAGTTTAAGTTTGTTTTCATGGACTGTATCGGTATCTCTTTGGAGAGGTTAGTTGAATCTATCGATACGGACCACATTTGGAAAGATGATCTCTAATATGGTGTATGGTCCTGTGAAATATGGGGCAAGTTTCCCTGTGTTGGGGTGGTGATATATCTTAGCTAACACCAGGTCGCCTACCTCGAAGTGTGGTTGTTTATGTCGTTGGTCGTAAATGTGTTTGTCTCGTAGGTGTTTGTTTTGAGTTCTTGTGTGCGCGATCTTCCTGGATGTGTCGATGTCTGGGTAAGGTGTGGTGTGGTCGGAAAGTTCCGGAGTTAGAACGCCAAGCATCAGGTAGATGGGCGGAAAACCGGTGATAGAGTGAGGGGTATTGTTGTATATAGTGGTAACTCGTTTGACCAACTTGGTCCATGCGACCTTAGGATTCTCCAAATGGAGTAGCCTAAGTTTTCCTGTAAGGGTGGCGTTTAGGCGTTCACATAGACAGTTGGCTTGTGGGTTATTGCTGGTGGTGAGTAACGGATGGATACTCCTGTTAAGCAGGAAGCTCCTAAATTTCGGCGAAGTGAATGTAGGTGCTCTATCCGTAAGAAAGCGTTTCGGAGAGCCATCCTGCAACACTCGCCTGATCACCTGTTGATAGGTGAAAATGCTGGTGTATTTGGACGGAAATGTCCACGTGTAGCGCGAGAAATGGTCGACTACGACGTGGTGGTATGTTTTGGCGTTGCCGTATTTGGCAAACCCAGCTATGGTGTCGAGAAATAGTATGACCTTCTATTTATACTTTGGCTTCTGATGGTTGACCCAATTCCTCGTAAGTGAGTCTCATCGAGGGCTTTGTCAAATGTCAGGTTGGACAGGTTTCAACCTTTTATGCAATGTCTTTTGACATGCCCTGCCAATAATATTGAGCGGAGATGAGTCTCGTCATCTGTGAAATGCCTGGGTGGTTGAATTGTGTGTGTGCTGAGTGGAAGAGTTCGTTCGTGAGTGTTTTTGGGATTATACTTTGGTTACACCTTTGCGGGAAATGGTATGAAGTTCGTTGTGATCAATGGTCAGTTTAGAATCTCCAGACGGGAAGGCTGATGGCTCTCAATGAGGGGGGCGTCTAAGAAGCCACAGAACGGGTTACGAGATAGGAGATCCTCTTCTTATTGTTGTGCTCCCTTTATGTAATGAACCTCATATTCGTAGCTCGACAGCCGTAAGCTCTATCGGGATAATCTGCCTGACGAGTTTTTGAATGTCTTCAGCCATTGCAATGCGTGATGGTCAGAAAATAGGGTGAATTTTCTGCCCATCAAATAGACACGGAATTTGTCCACACTCTCAACGATTACTAGGCATTCTAATTCAGAGATGGAGTAGTTCCGTTCGTGTGAATGCAGGGCGCGGCTGAAGTATTGGATTCGATAGGTCTTCGCATCAGGGTGAACCTGTTTGAGAATGCCTGCTATGCCGAGTGTTGAGGCGTCACAGTACACTTGGCATGGCAGACCTTCCTGATAAAGGTGTAAGATGGGGTTGTGGTGAGGCTTTCCTTCAGGCTAGTGAACGCTTTCTGACCTTTGTCATCCCATACTCACGTGACATCCTTTTTGAGAATGTTGTTAAATGGCGTCCTCAAGCGGGCGTAGTTCGGAATGAACTTGTTATAAGCGTTCACCGCGCCTAAGAAGGATCGCAATGTTTTGCGGCTGTGTGGTGGTTGGATGGCGTGGATGATGTCTATGTTGCGTGTGAGTGGTATGGTGGTACCGTCAGTGATGGTGCATGTGTCTGGGAGGTGTTTCTGTTGTGTTTTGGTGTGTGTGTCGCGATTGTTGTCATGTACACGCGTGTGATGGTGGTGTAGGGATGTGTGTTCACGGGTGTGCATAACGTGAGGGTCGTCCAGTTGGACTGACAATATTTGGACATTTGTGTGGTGAGTTTGGGCCATTGTAGCCTTGTGTATTGATCCTGTGTAATAAGGGCGATTGGCCCTGGTGAAAAAATTGTGTGCGTGCGCGTGACATGATCTAGATAGGCATGGTGGCAAATGGTTTTTGACAGATGGATGCGGGTATTGGGTGCCATGTGCGGAAGGCGTGTGTGCCATGTGAGCCCTTTGTGAAACCGCTTGACATTCCCAATAGGCGCATTCATTTGGTACATACGTAAAATGGTAGGTGGTAGGGTTCAATGGGGCGGCGAGTTGGAACATAAAGTTGCGGAGGGTATTTATACCGAGAATTCTAAATGGTAGAGGTGCTTCCACCACAAGGAAATTCTCGTTTCTGGTTAGTTTGCCTATTGTCAGGGGAAGGGTTATTCGACCTCAGTTCGGTACATGGCCGTTTATGGCCTGAAGGTCTATGGACTGCCTTTGTAGTTGCAGTTGAGGGAGGTTAAGTTTTAACTTTTTATAGATATTATGGGGCACCATGTTCAAACATGCGCCCGTGGTTACAGCCTACTTCACGCTGACGAGCGCCAACAGCGCGAAACGCGTTCGTGGATGGCTTTTCTTGATATATCAAGAAATTGGGTTGGCCAAATATCACGGAGCAAGTTAAATAAACGTTTAGTTTATTTTTGCTCCACTAGATGGCGCTCTGCCATCTTAAAAGCACATGTGCTCGTGGTCAGAAAATGCCTTCTTTATTTTTAATATCAACACCTGACCCACTTATCTTTTATTTTTTTTCTATTGTTTTTTTATTATTCTTTTTATCAAATAGAATATCAACAACAGCAACATTAGCCTTTATTGGGCACACGTGCCATACAGGATTCTCCCGGTAAGACAAAATAAATAAATAACAAATTAGCATCATAGTTATATACAAATGTTGGGTATTGACCTCGACCAATTATCGAGTTGGATCCGGTATCTGTGCTAAATATTTTGATTGAGCTGATTTCCAGTATTTATAAAAAGCGAATGCAAAGGGTCTGGATTTTACGACTTTTGCCATTAAAACATAAGGCGAATTGCTATTATAGCCGGTCTCTTGACGAAGAATTTCTCTTTCTTCTTCCATTGCCGTACAGTAGAACATGTAGTGTGGAAAATCGAGACTAAATTCACCGTTGCATAAGGTGCATTTCATGGTCTTAGTTTTCAATAGTGAAACATGATTAATTCTCTGTACTACAAAAAGGCTTCTTACTTGTGCAATGATTCTCTTTAAGGTTAGGGGGATATTGTCATTCAGATAGCATTCCATTGTAGGTGATGAATGAAGGTATTTATAGTGAGAGTAGAGTACTGATTTTCTTATTCTTACATAATCCAGCTGCAAGGACTGATCGGTTGCCGTTCTAATAATTAGGGGGATGTATCTTTGTAGAATATTGAAGTCTGTACTTCCAACAAGCCATGAGAAGCCGGTATTATTAAGTAGCTCTGTTATACTTTTTACCAGTCCGATATTCTGTTTTGAAGAAATTGAAATGTCCCACAAATGTGCCAAACAAATTGAAGTTAGCGGGCTGCCGTCCATTTTCAGAATTCTAGTCCAGAATTTTAAAGTTAGTTTTTTCACTGTGATATCAAGAGAGTTTCTTCCTGTTTCGGCCTTCAAAATATAGCTCGGCGTATAGCTTGGAAGGTACAGAAAACGTTTGAGAAAGGTATCCTGGATTCTATCTAAGATTAAGGCTTGATCATGTGCCCAGATTGGAGTCGCATAGAGTAGGACTGTCAAGATCATAGAATCCAACAATCTCATACTTGCATGGAAGGATTTGAGCTTGGACTTCAGAATAATCTCCCCCACAGCACCCATCGCGGCCATGGTCTTGCCTCTATAATTTAAGGCCACTTGAGTGAAAGAAATCGAAGGGGTGAGCGGGTAGCCCAGGTACGTATATTTTGATGTAACACTTAAAGGACTTTGACCCCAATACCATCTTTCTGAACGCGCCACTTTCCTCCCTTACGGAAAACCATTATTCTTGACTTGTTTTCGTTCAGAGTTAGTAAGTTAGTTTCTAGATAGGTTTTCAGTATATTGATAAATAGAATATCTCTGCATCCATTAAATTTGAAATAGAAAAATGCAAATGGTTCCCAAAGTGAAGAAAACAAAGGCATTTAAAAAAAACAAAAATGTTATTTCTTAAAAAAAAAAAAAAAGAGGCCATTTTTCAAAACTTTTCAAAGTGAACAGGCAAACAGTGAACACAGGCAAAATGTTAAGAACATATTAAAATAAGAAAATAAAACTTTTATTTTATAAAGATAAAATATAAAGCTATTAAAAATTGTTACAAAGAGGAATCAACCTCAACTTTTGCCGCGATCGCGATCGTACGTTTTTAGGGCTTAAAAAAAAAAAAAGTCCAGATAAACGGGCCCGTGATGAAACAAAAACTATTTTTATGCCATGAACAATGGTGATTTTAAAGTCAGCAATGTTTTGCATGACAGGTAAAAAAAAACAAAGTCTAGACTTAGAAAAATATGTGGAAACATGAAATGGAAGAAAAACTAAACTTTATTTGAATGGTTCAATGCTTGAAGAGTGCTTTAAAGCAACAAAGTATTAGAGCCATTTTTTCAAATAAACATTGTATTATTTAATGTGATAATGATGTTTTAAAATCATTTTATATCTTTGAATATATATTTAATAAAACTTTGCCTAGGATTTGTCTTGATTTTTAAATTAGACATAGGGGTACATGTATGTTAATGATAAGAAGAACCTATCATCTAATGATTTCTATTATTATTCAGTATTAATGTAAGGAAATTGGTCAATTAAGGGAAGTAAAACAAAGTGACCACTATTAAGAGGCAGCCTCCTCTTGTGTGCATGGCCGTCCTTTCCTTGTCCTTATATCTATAAAAATGAAATGCGAAATCGATGTTTGTTATCGCTTCACGCCTCCAAATGCAACCCATTTTGTTGAGTTCCTCGACTATAGCTTACTGACAATATTAAATGGCAGATCGATAGCAGATCAAAATGGCAATTTTACTTACATCTCAGACCGTGGCTCTTCGGTCTTGGATTACTTTGTGGTGACCCCCTTGCTTTTGGATCTAATTGAGAACTTCCAAGTCGAATGCTCTCCATACTCGGACCATCTCTCTATCACCTTGTGTGCCCTTATAGTGCCCGGTTCCGATCGCAGAATTACTTCATTACAGTCGATGGTGAATTACTCGAAACATACAAATCCAACACCTTTAACAAGTTATAGATGGACACATGAGAACTCACAGTTTTTCTCGCAGGCACTAAATGAAATACACCTGAATTGGAATCACTCAATAGATAGCGCACAGTGAGGCTTTTAACTGATAAAAATCATTGATACTTTGGGCAAAGCGGGGATGCAGAGAAGATCTAAAACATCGAACCCAAATTCAAAGCCCTGGTTTGATCGAGAATGTTATCAAACAAAAAAGAATACTAAATCCCATCTTAAAATCTTCATGAAATCAAAAAAAGAAACAGACCGTGTTAACTATATTTCAAAAAAGAAATTCTATGCTGCATCAATTAAAGATAAAAAGAAAAAATACTACCAATCATTGCATGTAAATTTATCAAGCAATACTCATGACTCTAAAAACTTTTGGAAAACAATAAGCATTTATAAAAAAAGAAGTTTCATTCAAGGAAACATATCGCTTCAAGAATGGCACCAATTTTACGACAAACTACTCTCATCTGAAACATCAACAGAATATATCCTTCCTATGTTAAACACGCTTTCAGCGGATACAGGCTTATTGGCGGAAATTACAATGAAGGAGATAATAAAAGAAATCTCGCGTTTAAAGAACTGTAAGGCAGCTGGAATCGACGAGGTACCGAACGAAGCGATTAAGCTCCTTCCCCACAGTTACTTACTGTTACTAAAGGATCTATACAACAGAATACTAAGATCAGCTGTATTCCCATCCTCCTTCTCGAGGTCTATTATTCATCCGATTTTTAAAAATGGCGATTCTGATAATCCATCCAACTACCGCGGAATCTCACTGCTGAGCAATTTCGCGAAACTATTTATAGCAATACTTAGGTCCCGCCTAGTCAAATAGATTGAACCTAATGATATTATCCCAGAGAATCAATCGGGCTTTAGATCTGCTCACTCATGTCAAGATCATATTTTCATATTGACATCTGTAATCCAACTTGCCCTAAGGAAGAAAAGAGGCAAATGTTACTCCTTCTTCGTAGACTTAAAAAAGGCTTTTGACACGGTTCCTCACGCATTGCTATGGACAAAACTAGTCAAAATAGGACTGAATTACCGATTTGTCAACTTAATTAAACGTTATTATGAAGACATGACCGCTGCGGTTCGTTGGAACAATTCTATCACTGAATTCATTGAAATTCGTTCGGGGGTGCTCCAAGGTGACCCACTATCCCCATGCCTATCCCTACTCTTTATCAATGTTTGATTAAAATATTTGATGACTCGGGATTGTCAGGAATATACTTACCCAATTTCGGAAACATACACCTCCTGCCGACGATATTGTTTTGATCGGTGATTCTAAAATAAACCTTCAATTGAAAATCAATATACTGAAAACTTATCTAGAAACTAACTTACTAACTCTGAACGAAAACAAGTCAAGAATAATGGTTTTCCGTAATGGAGGAAAGGTGGCGCGTTCAGAAAGATGGTATTGGGGTCAAAGTCCTTTAAGTGATACTTCAAAATATACGTACCTGGGCTACCCGCTAAACTCTTCGATTTATTTCACTCAAGTTGCCTTAAATTATAGAGGCAGGACCATGGCCGCGATGGGTGCTGTAGGGGAGATTATTTTGAAGTCCAAGCTCAAATCCTTCCATGCAAGTATGAGATTGTTGGATTCTATGATCTTGACAGTCCTACTCTATGCGGCTCCAATCTGGGCACATGATCAAGCCTTAATCCTAGATAGAATCCAGGATACCTTTCTCAGACGTTTTCTGTGCCTTCCAAGCTATACTCCGGGCTATATTTTGAGGGCTGAAACAGGAAGAAACTCTCTTGATATCACAGTGAAAAAACTAACTTTAAAATTCTGGACTAGAATTCTGAAAATGGACGACAGCAGGCTACCTTCAATATGTTTGGCACATTTGTGGGACATTTCAATTTCTTCAAAACAGAATATCGGACTGGTAAAAAGTATAACAGAGCTACTTAATAACACCGGCTTCTCATGGCTTGTTGGATGTACAGACTTCAATATTCTACAAAGATACATCCCCCTAATTATTAGAACGGCAACCGATCAGTCCTTGCAGCTAGATTATGTAAGAATAAGAAAATCAGTACTCTACTCTCACTATAAATACTTTCATTCATCACCTACAATGGAATGCTATCTGAATGACAATATCCCCCTAACCTTAAAGAGAATCATTGTACAAGTAAGAAGCCTTTTTGTAGTACAGAGAATTAATCATGTTTCACTATTGAAAACTAAGACCATAAAATGCACCTTATGCAACGGTGAATTTAGTCTCGATTTTCCACACTACATGTTCTACTGTACGGCAATGGAAGAAGAAAGAGAAATTCTTCGTCAAGAGACCGGCTATAATAGCAATTCGCCTTATGTTTTATTGGCAAAAGTCGTAAAATCCAGACCCTTTGCATTCGCCTTTTATAAATACTGGAAATCAGCTCAATCAAAATATTTAGCACAGACACCGGATCCAACTCGATAATTGGTCGAGGCCAATACCCAATACTTGTATATAACTACGATGCTAATCTGTTATTTATTTATTTTGTCCTACAGAGAGAAGCCTGTATGGCACGTGGGCCCAATAAAGGCTATTGTTGTTTGTGTTATCGCTTCACGCAAAATCTACTGACTCAATCATTATGGAATTTCGCATGTAGGTAGCTGAAGATTTCGTTTAACATATAGGCTATTCAAAAAACTACAAAGATTAATGTACTTTTTTTTAAATGTTTAACTGAAATGGATTAGTTCCCGCCTTTTGCCGCTTGGCGCCGCACTGGTCGCGACGAATTTGATTGGTTAATTTTTTTACACTTATTTTGTTAGTTTACACGCTGCATTTTTCAAAAGGTAAGATTATATATATTTATTTAAACTCTTTGGAAATATTATTGTTTAGAAATATTTTTCTTATTTAATTGATACTACGTTTTTTTTTAGATAAGGTATACTGTTTGATTATCATAAGGAATATTCATATCCTTATCCTTATACTAGAAGAATGGCCCGGGCAACGCCCGGGTTTTACCCGAGTGTGAATATATTTTAAAAACGTTTTAATTCAAATACTATTCGTTACAATTATAAATTGGCGCCATGGATGTCACTCTTGTGAAACGTCCCGTTCCAAACTGTATGTTTTAAAAATGTTTTAATTATATATAATATAACGGTATAAAGAAATAATGAGCCTATAGCCTAGTGGTCATGGCATCTGCCCGGTAAGCGGAAGGTCGTGGGTTCGATTCCCATCCCTTGACACTTTTTTATTTTATCCATTCTGACCAAAATCCGTGAACTTCACACAGACAGAATAAGGCAATTATATAAGTAGATATATATATAAATGGAATCCAAAATCGATGTATGCTATCGCGTTGCGCAAAATCTACAGAATAAATCTTTATGAAATTTCGCATGTAGGTAGCTGAAGATTTCGTTTAACATATAGGCTATTCAAAAAACTAAAAAGGTTAATGTGCTTTTTTAAAAAATAAAAAAACAAAAAGCGTTAGTTCCAGTCTTTTACCGCTTGGGCGCAGTACTGGTCGCGACGATAAATTAATTTGATTGGTTAATAAATAACACGTGGTTTGTTTACACGATGAATGTTAGTTTGTTCACACGATGAATGTTTTTAAAAGGTAAGATTAACCAATCGCCCTGAATCTTTAGGAAGTTATTTACTATACTACTGGGAAGATTTCTGGTTTGAATTTGATTTGAAATAAATATTCTTTGCAATTTTATTTGCAAATTTTCTACTTTCACTCGCAAGCAGCGCCTCTAGCGGTGTCTGGTGAAATTATATATATAAATTGTAACAATGCTTAAAATGTTTTCCAAGTATAATAAATTTAATTTGAGAATTTAGTAATATAATATTCCAATGACGTAAAAAATACTTGGCATTTCAATATTAATATATATATTTAAAGAGAAAATTGTAACGTTTTTGTGTTAAATGTTAAAATTTAATGTTAAAATATATTTTTACAATGTTAATTTAGTTTGCTGTTGTTTTATAAAAATGATGATGCAACTTTAATTGTTGTTGTGAAAATATATTTATTTACGGAGCTGCTAACCAGAATAAATGATTTTTGAGCCCCTAATTGTTGTTGTGAGAGAAAATATCTTTATTTTACGGGGCTGCTAACCAAAATGAATGATTTTTGAGCCCCGATGGACGCATAAAGCGGAATATATACAAAGCATAGTTGGAGGGGGCCTGGGGATGGGTGGCCAGGGATCATCGCCAGGTGAGGCCAGGAGAGCCGGGATGTAGAGGAGGACCGGGGGGGGGGGGGGGGAGCAGGGTGGTGATCCAGGGAGTTCAGGGGGTGGCAGAGACGGGTTCAATGGTGTTGAGCCCAGGGGTGACCGTGGAGAGCAGACAGACCGCAATGATTAAAGTATACGATTTTTAAGCCCAAAAGGTGTAGCAGGCAGACAAGCCGCAATGCACAATGTCAAAGTATCAAGGTGCTGCACGCAACTAAGGCTGTTCAAAAAGGTTAGATTCCCCAGGCCAGGGAAAATAAAAGAAAGACAGCTGTTGTTTAAATAAGAATATTAGATAAAGCGAGAATGATTCAGCAACTGTTGGGAAAAGATAGATTATTTTTTATTTTATTTATTTATTATTATTATTATTATTATTATTATTATTTTATTATTATTATTTATATATATATATATTTTTTTTTTTTGTAAAAATGAATATATTAAAGTTTTAGGTAAGATTACTGGTGAGGGTACCAGTGCTAAGACGACCAACCAGAAAAGTACACCATGGATTGCATAGCGCGTTCAAATGGGTCGCTGCGTAAGTCGATTTCTCGAGCAGCCCGCGCCGTCGAATCGCCAAACCATTTGCCCTCTGTCATTGGGTTACAGAGACAGCGTCAGGGGCGATCACATACGCAGGGCAGGTCGCGAAACCGATCTTAAGCAGCGGCACAGGCCAGAGTTACGTCTACGGGCAGCCGCCAATGACCGGTGTTAACCATGAGGTGAGGAGTCCGAGTCACTCAGGTGATCGGAATCCTCCGCGCGGACGCGTGGCTTAAGTCTATCAGAGGCCTTTAGGAACTCCAGGCAGGCTCGCCAAGTGCTCCTGTTGAAAATAAAGTCTTTGAGTGACCGCGGAGTGTACCCTAATTCTTCTGCACAGGTGGAAAGAAGGGGGAATCTAAGGGCATCAAGGCTGCTGCACTCAAGCACGATGTGAGACAGAGTTTCTTCCCTGTCAGCGTCGCAGTAAGGGCAGGAAGGATCGTCAATGACGCCTATCCTGTGGGCGAAACTGTCCGTCCACGTGTGTCCCGATAGCAGGCCTACCACAATGTGCTCGCTAGGGACGATGTACGCATACCTTTTGTCTAAAAGACTCATTGGAGTAAGGCCAAAGCGGGTGTGGATAGAAGGAGCTAGAGAGAGGAATCTGCTTTCCCATGCTTCACGCGCCCGGCCGTAGATTGCCGATTTTACAAACGACAAAGGAGCGAGTTTGTAACAGCTTGGGTTAGCAGACTCAGCACCCCGCTTTGCGAGTGTGTCCGCGATGTCATTACCCACGTTCCCACTGTGGCCCTTGATCCATTGTATGGTGCATCTGTTCCCATTGCGATTCAATCGCGAAATCAGTAGCAGAGCTCTGTCGATAAGGTAATTACCAGTCTTAGAGTTCAGAACTGACTTCACGACTGAGAGGTTGTCCAGGAAGAATCCTAAGGTTAGATGATTTGGTAAAGTGGTTGCGTTTTCAAGAGCCTTAACCAATCCAAGGGCTTCCGCCTGAAAGACAGAACAATGAGGGGACAGAACATGAGATTCACGTATTTCAGGTGCACAATCGAGACAAGAGAACCTGTACACGCCGGCGCCAACTCCATCTCTGGTTTTGGAACCATCTGTATAGTATGCCACGTGGAAGAAAAGAGCAGGGATATTACTGGGAGCGGAGTAATAGGGGGGGTAGGGGAGAGGATGTGGAAAGGGAGGAGGCTCGAGTGGAATTTCAGCGTCAACCAATCCATACTTTTTAAGGTATAGCTCAGTTTTAGCCAAGATTTCCAGATCGAGAGGAAGGACTCTAGAGAGGGAGATTAGAGCAGCGTTGCTGGTTGATCTGAAAGCTCTACAAGCTCTCACTAGGAAAGGCCTTTGAGCACTCAGTAGAACATTCAAGGAGCGTTGAGAAAGATTAGGAAACCATACCGCCGAGGCATAGGCAATGGCCGGAACAACCACTTGCAGATACAGAGTTCTCAAGGCGCGGTAACCAAAACCAAAGTTGAGATTAGCGGCTGCGGTCAAACGCGGCAACATGCCGCGGACCTTGGCGCAGACTTCAACTACGTGCTGGTAGAAAGATAGACGTTGATCAAATCTCACTCCCAGCACCTTAATTGAGTCGCACCATTGGATTGGCCGTCCGTGGATAACCAGATCCCGGCGCGGTTCAGGCAGTCTCCCGTGTGGTCTGAGGAGAAAAATTAATTGTTGTTGTTTATTATCGTTTGTTTATATAAAAAAATTACATTGTATGTGATGATGATAACAAAAATGAAATTTTGAATTAATATATATAATTCATTGAGAAAAAAGAAAAAATAATTATCAAATTCACAAAAGTGACAATATCTTATTTAAAATAGAATAAATGTTTTCAAAAATTTATGTCTTTCAAAAATATATGTCATAATTTGTATATAATTAAATGCAACCCCGACCCACTATGTATGTACCATGTATGATTTTCAAAGACTTAATAAAGAACAAGGTAACTGGAGGAAAGAAAGTAACAAAAGATATAGGAAGTAAGACCTAAGGCTGGCACGACTATTCTGGGCACCCCTGTGTCAATACTGCAGGGGCAGAGACCGGGCGTCTCTAGTGACCGCAGAAGTTATTTTAGCCAAGATTCACTCAATACTTCCTGACAAACAGGACGTGTCGAGTGACCAGAAGTTATAAAAGTTTGAGAGATATCCAGTACTTCCGGCAAAAACAGGACGTGTCTAATATCCTTCGAAACTATAAGCGTCAAGACACCAAACACTTCCTGACGAAATCAGATATACCAGGCAGGGCACATCTTTCACCAAAGGAAGCCGCCGGCCTATCAGAAGATAGCACCTTAAGTAGGTCAACCAATAGGGAAAGATCATGTGAGATCTCTCAACCAATCAGAGAGAAACTGACTCGTGGTGTTAAATCGAAAGACAAGAATGGTTAGTAGTTTTTTAGCTCTCATAGGAACAACACCTGCAGTAGCGACTTGGCTCTCACGGAGTTCGGATCAGTTGCTCCTTCACTTCCAACGAGGTGACATCGGCCCAGGACCTCTCCCCGCTCAGCTCATAGCTAAGTACAATCACCACCATGTGATCAGTTAATTAACAATCAAAATCGCTCCGCCTTCTCAAGCTTTCTTTCCTCCAATCCAGTTGCCTTTTATTTTCAAAACAATCATGTGTCCTGATTATTCCTAACTGTGTGCTTCACTTACCACTCAACGACTGCGCTTCAATCAAATATCACCATTCGCATTTCACAACAAGAAATTCCGCAACGATATTGCCACAGAACGGTTAAGTCGACAGATTCTACAACAGTGTAATACAACAAATATTACAGTGATATAATAACTTTACATTATATTACACTAAGTCGACAGGATTCTACAACAGTGTAATACAACAAATATTGCAGTGTAATAACAACAATTGCAGCAACATATTACATATATTTGAGCGCATATAACAATATTTGTATTTATATACGTTTATGAATCATTATATAGGTGGATGGATGTTTTCTAGAATCGTTTTAACAAATGTTCGTTAGGCAAACTTTTACTCGGATAAAAACCGGGCGAAGCCGTGTACATTCGCTAAATACAGTTATTTACAAATCTTCGTTTGTTGCAATATACTATTCCTTCAACTTCAAATTACAGAGTGGATCAATTAATACTGATTTTTTCAACTTATCTAGTATTTTTCAAGGGACGAGAGTTTAGACAAGTATAGATTCAGTAGGGATTGGATGTTTGCTAGAATCGTTTTAACAAATGTTTGTTAAGCAAACTTTTACTTGGGGCGAAGCCGGGAACATATATATATATGTTTGTCGGCTATGCACGCCCTCAATATGTAACTAATCTCGCTGAAATTTGAACAGGACAGAGAGTTATATCTGGAAGATTTTTTTTTTGTCGTACTTTAACCAAGAAAAATTATATTTAACCAAGTACTGAGCAACAATATTTTTTAGTCATAAATGATGATGACAATATTGCTGTATCATGCTTGATTGCAATAAAAAAAATATTTTGGGGAATATTCACTAAAGCAGACCACGAACGAAGCCAGTAATGATTAATAGTAGGCAGGAACAAAATTCTACCAGCGAAACACTCACTCGAGCAGAAGACACACGAAGCCAGGCCATCTCTATATATAAAATATCGTTTCTCGGCCTTTTGGCTAAGATCGTGTAGTTCATCTCTAGATATTTTTATTTATGTATATCTTTTTAAAAATCTATTCAGTAGAGAGTGGATATGTTTGCTCGAAAAAAAATTTCATATCTTCTATATATATAAAAATGAATGTTTGTATGTTTGTCTGTTGGTCTGTATGCACGGTATACAAATTCGCAGTAGTTCACTAATTCAAACCAAAATTTCCATACATAGGTAAAAATAACGGGGATGACGATAGGCTATTTTAAAAAATATATAAATCAATTATTAAAACTATATATTCAAATCATTCAACTTAGCTCACGAGCAGCGCCCTATATCAAGTACTAAAAGGTTATAAATACGTTTAAAATCTAAATCTTCTCAATATTTTATTAATAATAGTTTGCTTAATAACACATATAATATAAATATTTATATAATAACTGCTCTAATTTGAAATATTTGGTAGGTTTAATTTATTTATATATTTTCATTTTTAGATATAACTGATCTAATTCGCCGTTTAAAATAACTGCTCTAATTCGAAATATTTGGTATGTTTTATTTGTGTTCACTCTATTTCAATTTATTTGAAGTATTATAATTTCCATGTTTCAAAAACCTATTTCAAAAGGTCGTTTGAAATATCTAAGGCCTGAAATAGCTTTACATGCGAATATTTATGTTGCCAAGCGTAGCTTAACGGTTAGGTGTGCGGCTTCGTGTTTCCACAACCTTGGTTCGAAACTTAGCCTGGGTGATTTTTTTTTTATATATATTATTGAAGCAAAGTTTTTTTTTTACAGTACCAAAATTTCCATACATAGGTAAAAAAAATACGAGGAAAACGATAGGCTATTTTATATTATATATAAATTAAATATTAAAACTATATATTCAAATTATTCTACTTGGCTCACGAGCAGCGCCCTCTATCAAGGTTATAAATACGTTTAAAATTGAAATCTTCTCAAAATTTTATTAATAATAGTGTGTTCGCTTAATAATTAAAATACTTGATCTAAATCGAAATATTTATAGACGCTCGCTCGATTTGAAGATTTATATCTTAACTAATCTGACAGAAATTTTAACAGTATATAGAGTAGAATCTGGAAAAACTTATAGTGAAATTTTCAGGTCTCTATTCCGAATATTCGTCGAGTTTGCCCTTTTGCTCGCGAGCAACGCCTCTAGCGGGGAAGATGGGAGGTAATATCAGCTGACCTAATGTACATGTAAAGTTTGGAGCGGGACGTTTCACAAGAGTGACATCCATGGCGCCAATTTATAATTGTAACGAATAGTATTTGAATTAAAACGTTTTTAAAATATATACGCACTCGGGTAAAACCCGGGCGTTGCCCGGGCCATTCGTCTAGTTATATATATTAATTTAAAATTTCATTTTTGTTATCATCATCACATACAATGTATTTTTTTTATATAAACAAACGATAATAAACAACAACAATTAGGGGCTCAAAAATCAATTATTCTGGTTAGCAGCTCCGTAAATAAAGATATTTTCACAACAACAATTAAAGTTGCATCATCATTTTTATAAAACAACAGCAAATTAAATTAACATTGTAAAAATATATTTTAACATTACATTTTAACATTTAACACAAAAACGTTACAATTTTTCTTTAAATATATATATTGATATTGAAATGCCAAGTATTTTTACGTCATTGGAATATTATATCACTAAATTCTCAAATTAAATGTATTATACTTGGAAAACATTTTAAGCATTGTTACAATTTATATATGATGACACAGCAATTTATTTGAGACAAGAATAATGATACAATTCCAAGGCAAGATACTATTCCTTTAACTTCCAATTACCGAGGGAACCAATTAATATTGATTTTATTAAACTTATCGAGAATTTTTCAAGGGATCGGGAAAAAATGTTCACTTTATCGAGAGATTCAAATTTACGAGTTTCAAATTATTAAAATATATCTATTATTTTTTACATATGTTATATTCAAATGACATTTATGTGGGGATAATTTTATTGTTAATTTTCATTTTGATATATTGTATACATTTGATCATCAATAAATTAATTGTTTTAACAAATGTTCGTTAGGTAAACTTTCACTAGGGTAAAACCCGGGCGAAGCCGGGTACATCCGCTAGTAATTATATACAGTCTAAAATTTTTGAAAAGTAAAAAAATATATATATATAGCCAAACCATGGCTATAGTGAACCAAAAGCTTTGCCCCATTGGGGTTCACTATAAGGGGGTTTTACTGTAATTGGTTTTCACAGATGATATCTTGCATAGGTGCTAAAGGTGAATACTTTGAGAAACTCTGAAAATTCGAAAGTTGCAGTTTTAATAAAAAATGATTGATTACAAAAACTTTTGGAGTGACCCTTGTACATTGGACTGGAAGTAAATTAAAATGTGTTTGTCCTGGCAAAGACAGCTGCCTCACCCAGCAACAGTCTGGACTTAGACCATTCCAAATCAAGCCAGAAGAACCTGAAGGAGGACTTCTTCAACTCCACTCACCAATGATATCCACCTGAGAGACAAGGTGAGATCATCAATGCCAACTTGACCAGTAGAGATGCCACTTTCTTCTCATGTCTCAAAACAGGACAAAATAGGCAAATCAAATTTAAAGGCCGAGTGAGGATATCTCGTGCATGGGGGTCACTTTTCACAAGATTTTTATCATATTACTCAACTAATCTTGGATGAGATTAATGTATTTAGTCTCCATGATATGGTGTAATCACACACACATGGGATATTAATAATTTTAAAAATAAGCAATTGGCATTTCATCTAAAAGAGACAACTTAGATCACAAACCAGCATTTGGTTCTAGGGTCTCTTATAAAGCATCAGTCCCTGATTCCCATCTAAATATTTGTCTCAACACAGTCTCACATTCCATGATGGTCAACCTTCATGTCATGTGCAACTAGATGATGGAAGAATAATTCATGAAGAAGCATGTTGAGTATAGAGAATGAGTCAAACTACCAGTAGCATTCGTTTATTCGGAATATGAGAGCAGAATATATTAATTACAATAATAAAAACTAGGATTTTTTTTCCAATGGTGTATAAAACTGTATTTATTTTTAAATATAAATATATATATAACTATATAACTGTATTTATTTTATATCTATAAAAATGAAATTGAAAATCGATGTTTGTTATCGCATAGCGCAAAATCTACTGAATCAATCATTATGAAATTTCGCATGTAGGTAGCTGAAGATTTCGTTTAACATATAGGCTATTCAAAAAATTAAAAAAGTTAATGTGCTTTTTTTTTTAAATAAAAAAAACCAACAAGCGATAGTTCCAGCCTTTTACCGCTTGAGCGCAGCACTGGTCGCGACGATAAATGAATTTGATTGGTTAATAATTAACACGTGGTTTGTTTACACGTTGAATGTTAGTTTGTTCACACGATGAATGTTTTTAAAAGGTAAGATTATCCAATCGCCGTGAAACTTTAGGAAGTTATTTAATATACTACTGAGAAGATTTCTGGTTTGAATTCGTTTTGAAATAAATATTCTTTGCAATTTTATTTGCAAATTTTCTACTTTCACTCGCAAGCAGCGCCTCTCGTGGTATCTGGTGAAATTACATTTATAAATTGTAAAAATGCTAAAATGTGTTCCAAGTATAATGAATTTAATTAGAAATACGGTTATATAATATTCCAAAGACGCGTTGTAAAAGAACTTGGCATTTCAATATTAATATATATTTAAAGAAAATATTGTAACGTTTTTGTGTTAAATGTTAAAATGTTGTAATGTTAAAATATATTTTTACATTGTTAATTTAATTTGCTGTTGTTTTATAATAACGAAGATGCAAATTTAATTGTGGTTTTTATCGTTTGTTTATATAAAAAATTACATTGTATGTGATGATGATAACAAAAATGAATTTTTAATTTAATATACATAATTCATTGAGAAAAAAAGAAATAATTAATTATAAAATCCTCAAACGCGTGACAATATTTTATTTAAAAATTAGAAAATGTTTTAAAAAAAAGTATGTTTCGAAAATATATTCAAACGCATATAACAATATTTATATACGTTTGTGGCGACCGCACTTTGCTTCAGCGAAGTGGGACAAAGCTTCAAGACACATACGGGCAGAGGCTTGGCGAGCACGTGTTGGGAGAACACATCACTACGCATGCGCGGGCGTCATCCAGAACTTTCTAGCGGCTGGCTTCTTCCGACACACTTGATCTGGCCACACTGACGCGGTAAACAAGAAGGCTTAAGCTGGCGGCCGTTATTTCAACCGTTGCTTCTTTTCTCTTTATAATGTCTTGCTTTAAATAAATTAATTTTAATTTTATCAGCAGCCTTTCCACAAGCCACACAACACAGCACATCAACAACCATCCTACAAATTGGTGAGCCGGACGACTCGAATGAAGAATTAACGGCCAACGTCAAGGGCAAATCACGGAAGCTCAAACATTCACCATGGAACTCACCCCATCTCAAATATCAAAATTGCTTTTTCGAGCTCCACCCTACTTGCCCAACGACATTCCATTGTGGCTCAACCAACTGGAAGCTGCCTTTATTTTTGCAAACTTCGCCATCGACGACGATTTCAAGTATAACACAATAATCGTTAATTTGGATGAACTGGCTCTCATCTGCGCCTTCGACATTGTAGAGAACCCACCAGTTTCAGGAAAATATGCGGCGCTCAAAGAACGACTTCTCCTGCGATTTAGCCGGTCACGCCAGGTAAGAACAGCTCAAGTCTCAGAAACTAAGCCCATTGCTGATCAGAGACCCTCGATTTTCCTGGTTGAATTGTCCAAACCACCTCCATCTCAGCACTGTGATCCCTGTACTCCCACCTCCAATAGCCTCCAACACCTGGAGCAGACGGCTTTTCCCCGTGACATGAATGTCACAACAACTGCCCCGGTGACTACAGTCCATAACGTTGAAGACACCAACTCAAGCGCCAACTTTCCTTCTCTCTCCAGCTCTCTGAGTGACTCTTCATCCCTGGACTCCTCATCGTTCTGCTCCAACCCTCCTTCAAACACCATCTCGTGCCCCCCTGAAAATGTTTTCTCCACCCCAGTGCACAGTGACAATCCCTTGCCCCAGCAGCCGCCGTCTCACGAAGAGGACTTGCCTCCATCCTGCGAGCAGAAACATCCACTCTTCCTAGAAGAAACCAATAACGCTGCTGCAACGACTCCTCTCCACTTGCAGCCCGCCCAAACTTCGGTACCACAACCTCTCCAACAGTCATCAGCTCCCTTTTAATCAAGAGTCACTACTTCCCCAATCAAATAGCTCCACCGGTACTCACGGCGACTACACCCATCGCTGAGCAACCCATCGTGTCCCTTCAAGCTAACAAGATGGTCGCCACCCATTACACCTGGACAACATTTGAAAAGGTCAGGTGCCTCCCTCAAGCCCCCAAGACCAGATCCCAACCCAACAAGGCACCCTACCAAGAGTTCCCTCTACGACTACATAGGATCTTTAAGGATCCTACTGGAGGGGGAAGTAGTGTGGCGACCGCACTTTGCTTCAGCGAAGTGGGACAAAGCTTCAAGACACATACGGGCAGAGGCTTGGCGAGCACGTGTTGGGAGAACACATCACTACGCATGCGCGGGCGTCATCTAGAACTTTCTAGCGGCTGGCTTCTTCCGACACACTTGATCTGGCCACACTGACGCGGTAAACAAGAAGGCTTAAGCTGGCGGCCGTTATTTCAACCGTTGCTTCTTTTCTCTTTATAATGTCTTGCTTTAAATAAATTAATTTTAATTTTATCAGCAGCCTTTCCACAAGCCACACAACACAGCACATCAACAACCATCCTACACGTTTATAAATCTATATATAGGTGGAGTGGATGTTTTCTAGAATCGTTTTAGCAAATGTTCGTTAGGCAAACTTTTACTCGGGTAAAAACCGGGGGAAACCGGGTACATTCGTTAAATACAGTTATTTACAAATATTCGTTTGTGGCAAGATACTATTCCTTCAACTTCAAATTACTGAGTGGACCAATTAATAATGATTTTATTCAACTTATCGAGTATTTTTAAAGGGACCCGGAAAAAAATTAAAATTATGGAGAGTATAGACAAGTGTAGATTCAATAAAGGGATTGGATGTTTGCTAGAATCGTTTTAACAAATGTTCGTTAGGCAAATCTTTACTAGGATAAAACCGGCGAAGCCGGGAACACACATATATATATATATATATATGTCATAATTTGTACATAACTGGATGTAATCCCACCACAATATGTATGCAATGTATAACCTAAAGATTTTAATAAAGACAAGGCTTAGAAATCTGGGAGAGAAAGGCCATCAAAGAGGAAGCAATCATTAGCAGGTTTTATTATCCAGGAACTCATAAAACTGGGTTCAAGAACCTAGTATTTCCTGGATCATGTCAGTATAGGTCGAGAACAAAGGGATAGCAAAGATCCAATCAAAAATAGGAGGTTTAACTAGTAGCCAATGGAAGGCTTCCACGAGACAACCAACAGCCAATCAAAGCCCTGAATAGTTTTCGTGTTAAATCGCACACTGGGTTTAGTTAGTTGGGACCTGGACAGCATCGAGTTAGCACCTGGACCGACCAAGGAACCGGTTAGGAGCCAGCCACCACCCTCAACGATCAGATAAGTCCCATCCTCAATAATGTGAACAGCCATAGTTAATAGCCAACTCCGCCAAAAATAGCTTCAACCCCTTTCTCCCTAGATCGCTAGCCTTTTCCAATCCAAATCCTGTGTTTTTCGTTATTTTCCCCTGTGAGAACACCTTGTCACTTCAGCGAACGACTGCGCCTACCACAATTCAATCACCCCATCTCCAAAAAGGTATTGTCCCAACGTTACAGTGAGTCGATAGGATTCTACAGTGTAATACATCAAATATTACAGTGAATAACTTTCGATATTACATAGAGTCGACAGGATAAAATGGAAAGTGACCAGAATACAGAAGTCAAAAATAGCGGCGACCTGTCGAGGGAGGACGAGACGGCAGGAAATGGGGGGGAAAACTGCCCCCTAGCGGGCGTCTTGCTCCAGTTAGCGGCGGTGCTGGCCCAGGCGAGGTCGTCCGACCGACCAGAGGCGGAACTCCCACCCTTCGATGGATCCTACAGCGCTCGCCAATTCTTCCAGTCCTACGACCGGAAGATGGATGACGCCCACGTGGACGCCCCCGAAAAGCTACTCCGGTTGCCGAACTACCTGAAGCGCCAACCCCTGGAACTCTTCAGGAAACTCCAGTTGACCGCCCAGAGCTACTTCCAGGTGAGGCAAATCCTCACGGATCTCTATCCGGAATCCAGAGAAGCATCCTTCGCGAAATACTTCGGTATGAAGCTTGCTGGACAAGCAGACCTGGAGACGTATTACCGGGAGAAAACCGCCATGGGTTTACAACTGAGGCTCCCACAGGAGGTGATCCTCGAGACGCTGACGGAGGTGTTGCCGTTCTCCGACCAGCGCCTGATCCGCGTGGTACCTCCTGAGAGCCTGGGAGAGTGGTTCCGACTGGCACAGCTGATCCACGGGCCCAACATACCAACTGCACGACACCGCGAGGAACAACCGCCCACCATGTCGGGTCCATACCCCAGCACACCCCGAAAAACAGGTGCATGGACTGCACCTACTCCGCCGTCAAACTGTAAGTTCTGCGGCGCTCGGCATTGGCACAGCGAATGCCGGCCTAGGCCAGCCCCAACACAACACGCAAACGCAAGGGCAGTGCAAATAGCCCAAAATCTACACACGAGTGCACGGGCAGTGCAAACGGCCCCAACACAGCAGCACGCCCGGCGTCCCACGCCCACACCCCACGCCGAAGACGCACAAGCCGCGGAGGCCTTTCAGAACTGAGGTAGGACCTCAACCCTTTGTCGTCAAGCAATTGACGCTGAAACTGTTTCTAACCCCTGAACTGCCATCCCCATTCCTAATTGATACAGGCGCAAGTTTGAATATAGTGCCCCATAATCTCTATAAAATGTTAAAAACTAACCTTCCTAATTTAAAATTAAAAGAACAATCTATAGACTTACAGGCTATAAATGGTCTTGTAACAACAATAGGTAAAATAGTACTCCCCCTGACAATAGGTAAAATTACTAGAAAAGAGAATTTCCATGTGGTGGAAGCACCTTTACCATTTGGAATTCTCAGCATAAATACCCTCCGTAATTTTAAATTAACAATAGACTTCAACCAAGGCACTATATTCCAACTTGGCGCTCCATTGTCTACCCCTACCTACCATTTCCACCATGTACCCAATGAATGCACGTATTGGGAGTGTCAAGCGATGTCACAAAAGACCCACCATACGCCCAAACCTTCCGCACATGGCACCCAATGCGCGCATCCATTGGTCAAAACCCAATCACCCACATGCCAATCTAGTCACGCGCACGCACTACACAACTTTTTCACTAAGGCCAATTGCCTTTTTTATATGCCCTCAAATAACAAGGCCACAACGGATTCAACTTGCAACAACAATGCAAAAACGTGTCCATCCAACAGGACAGCTCACACACCGAGCACATAAGTGACCACACGTCGTCACACAACAGTCACACGCACAACCCGCGCAACAAACGCGACACTCACACTAAAACACAACAAAATTCTTCCCCATACACATGCCACAACACGACACACAACCCTCACTATCCACCTCACTTCACCACACTTTTACAAAGATACAACCACCTTTTTACCCAAAACAAATTCAGCGTACCATGCTTAAAAATCCCACAAGTAAAAATACCCACGAACTCCGACAAAATAATCACCATACGTCCATATCGTGTTCCGATATGTGACCAACAGGAAATCTGCAACCAGGTCCAACAGATGCTGGAAAATGGCATTATAGAACAGTCTTTTTCACCTTTCTCTAGCCCTGTCACTCTCGTCACCAAGCGCGACAAGACCAAAAGGTTTTGTATTGACTATAGAAAGGTGAACGAGCTAATCAGCTCTGATGTCCATCCCCTCCCTAGGATCGAGGATATACTCGACCGTCTCGCACGGGCCAAGTATTTCTCCACGGCCGACATATCCTCCGCGTATTGGCAGGTCCCAATACACCCCGATTCTCGACCACTGTTGGCCTTTGCCACGCTCGAAGGGTTATATCAGCCCACTCGACTGCCTTTCGGGTTGAAAGCCAGCCCTCAGATCTACGAAAGAGCCATGAGTCAGGTCCTACAGAGACACGGACTTGACTGTGTGGCACATTATTTTGATGACTTCATCATTTTTTCCAACACACTGGAAGAACATCAAAACCACCTGCGACAATTTTTCGCCTTTTGCGAGGTAGAGAAGTTACAACTTAACTTGTAAAATGCGAATTTTTTAAACAATCCATCAATTTCCTAGGCTACACCATCACAGCTGGTACTACCACACCACTCACACGCAACACAGACATCATCCACGCCATCCAACAGCCGCACAACCGCAAAACACTACAATCCTTTCTAGGCGCTGTGAACGTCTATAACAAATTCATCCCGGAGTACGCCCGCTTGCGGACACCACTTAACAACCTTCTCAAAAAGGATGTCATGTTGGTCTGGCATGAAAATTGCCAAAAGGCGTTCGTTAGCCTGAAAGAGAGCCTCACACAACACCCCATCTTACACCTTTACAAAGAGGGCCTGCCATGCCAGGTGTATTGTGATGCCTCCACCCTCGGTATAGCAGGCATCCTCAAACAGGTTCACCCTGATGGGAAAATATATCCAGTCCAGTATTTCAGCCGCACTCTGCGTTCACACGAACGAAACTATTCCATCTCTGAACTTGAGTGCTTAGCAATCGTTGAGATTGTGGAGAAGTTTCGCATCTATCTGATGGGTAGAAAATTTACTATATTTTCTGACCATCACGCATTGCAGTGGCTGAAAACAATCAAATATCCGTCAGGCAGATTGTTTCGGTGGAGTTTACGGCTGTCGAGTTACGAGTATGAGGTCCGCTACATAAAAGGAAAACAGCAATATGAGGCGGATCTCTTATCCCGTAACCCGTTCTGTGGTTTCTTAGACGCCTCCCTTATTAAGAACCATCAGCCTTCTCCATCGGGAGATTCTAGCCTGACCATTGATCACAATGGACTGCATACCGTTTCCCGAAAAGGTGTAACTAAAACTAAAACCAACTACTACAAACAGTACACACACAATACAACCACCCAGGTATATCACAAATGACAAGACTCATCTCCGCTCAGTATTACTGGCAGGGCATGTCAAGAGACATTACACAAAAGGTTAAAACCTGCCCTACCTGCCAGTTAACAAAACGTCCATTGGGACCCACTTACGGGGAAAAAAAATTCTAAATTTTAAAAAATTTAGGCCTAACAGCTACAAAAAAACATGCGGTTCACAAATTGTTTCAGAGCCATATTCGTCAGCGACACATTATCAGCAGATATTTTTATGAAAATTTCTTGGCTGCTGATAGATGGAAATTTATTGTTACATATGACGAAGCATGGGTATATTTAACCGATTGCGACAGAAAAAGAGCTATATACTATCAAAAAAGGGTGGGAAAATCTAGGCCAATTTGGTTGAAGGAATGTGTCGAAAGTTACCCCAAAGGATTTATGGTGGCATGCGGTATATCATATGAAGGAAAATTAAAAATGAGAAAGGTTGAAAGAAATGCCAAAATAGACTCGGAGTACTATCAAAACAACAATTTAGAACCTAAATTTTGAATGATATTCCCTCTATTTATGGAAAACAGAGCAACAAAGTCTGGTTTCACCATGATAACGCCACAAGTCATACCTCATCTTCATCCCAAGCTTATTTGGAAGATCTAAGGCAAAGAACCGGAATCAACACTATTCCAAAGAACAGAACCCCTGTAAAATCTCCTGATTCAGCCCCGATGGATTTTTGCATTTTTGGATGCCTTAAAAGAGCACTTGGAAAGAGACACCCTAGGACAATTGAAGGTCTCTGCAAAGAGGTAAAGGAAGAATGGGTTCTTTTGAGTATGACCATGATCAGAAAGTGTCTGCTATCGTGGAAAATCAGGTGCCGTTGTGTAAATAAACAAAAAGGCTTTCAAAGTGAACATTTAAAAAATTTCAAATATGGTGTTAATTTTTTATATTTTATAATAGAACTTGTTTCCTATAAGTGTGAACACCCTCTGTATTTCAAAGCACACTTCAAAACTAGAAAGTTTATGGAATGATATGCAAAATGAACTTAGTAAACAAGAAAATTTGAAATTGCCTGAATCCATGCTGATGTGCAGAATCATAAACACCTTGCCTGATGAATAATTTGATTTTAAAAGCGTTTGGGAATCAGTGTCTAAAGAAGAACGTTCTGTAGACAATCTCACACAAAGGCTTCGGTTACTCGAAATAAGAATTCAACAGCGAGATGAATGCAGCGCATCAAGTTCGACAGCACTAATGGCAAATGCATATGAAAATAAGCAAAATATGAAAGGAAAGGCTACCAAAAGTAATGAAAAATATCAGAAAACAAGAGAAACAAGAGAATGTTACTTTTGTCATAGAAAAGGACACTTGGCCAAAGATTGTAGGTATGCAAAACAGAAGAAACTAAAGGATAAATAAAAGGATGAAACTAAATTAAAACTTAATTCAAAATTAAGTGAAAGTTTAATCAATGAAAGATTCAACGAACAAGATGAAGACATTTGGATTGGTGACTCAGGAGCTACTAACCACATTACAAGAAATGCAAGTTTTTATACTTCTTATAAGGATTTTCCTACCCAACAGACTGTTAAAGTTGGAAGTAATGAAAAATTGATAGCTTATGGAAGTGGAACTATAACAATTGAAACTTGTGTAAAAGGTAAATGGCAAACTCACTACCTAACTGATGTATGGTATGTTCCCAATTTCAGTCGTAATGTGATGTCATTACAGTGCACATTGGGTAAAGGGTTTGAAATGAAAATGGATAAAAAAGGTTTTAAACTTTTCAAGACAACAACTGGGGAAGTTATTGTAGAAGGGAAAAGACTACCAGGAGGCTTGTATGGTATGTTAATAACAAGTATCAAACCTGAAAATGCTGCAGAAGTCAATTTAGCCAAAACCCAAAATGTCAATATGCTACAACTATGGCATGAAAGATTTGGACATCAAAATAAAAGACATGTTCAAAAATGGCTTAAAGAACTAGGAATAGATGCAGTCATGGACAATGAACCTTGCGAGGCATGCATTTATGGCAAACAACATAGACTGAGTTTTGGATCAAGAGAACAAAATGTTTCTACCCAACCTGGAAGCTTAATTCATGTAGATGTATGTGGCCCTATGCAGGAGGTTTCGAAAGGAGGGATGAGATACTTTGTGTGTTTCAAAGATGATTTTACAAAATACCGATCAATGCCTTTCCTAAAAGAAAAGTCACAAGTCATTGAAAAGCTAGAACAATTTCTCTTGGAAACAAAGACTACTGGACATATAGTGAAAGAAATTCTCACATATGGAGGAAAGGAGTTTGTAAATATAGAAACCTCAAAAATTACAAACAAGTATGTTATTAATCATAAGATCACAATGCAAAATACTCCACAACAGAATGGTTCAGCGGAAAGAGAAAACAGGACTTTAATAGAAGCAGCTCGTTCAATGATATATGTCAAAAATATGAGCCTAAAACTTTGGACAGAGGCAGTTAACACTGCTACATATGTTTTGAATAGAACTGGACTAACACAATTTTTGAGAGAAAGACACCTTATGAACTATGGTTTGATAAAAAACCGGCAGTTGATCATCTTCGAATATTCGGAACTGAATGTTTTGTTCATGTGCCTGATGAAAAGAGAAGAAAGTTAGATGCCAAAAGCGAAAAAGGTATTTTAGTTGGTTATTGCAGTAACAAGGATGGGTATCGAATCTGGATGCCGAACTCAAACAAAGTTGTCACAAGTAGGGATGTAATATTCAAGGAAACTACACCAACAATTAGCCTTGATATTGAAAAGAGAAATAAGGAACTTTCAAGTTCTCAGATTGATGAACAAAATG
The DNA here is from genome assembly GCA_030710605.1 of Cordylochernes scorpioides. Taxonomy (NCBI): domain Eukaryota; kingdom Metazoa; phylum Arthropoda; class Arachnida; order Pseudoscorpiones; family Chernetidae; genus Cordylochernes; species Cordylochernes scorpioides. The sequence continues at coordinate 60,897,241 of CP092871.1, read as the reverse complement.
ATACTCAAGATATTGAGAAAATTGAAAGCAACGTTCAAACATCAGACGTATAAAATCTAAGAGATCGATCAAATATATTAAAACCTCAAAGGTATATTGATGCTGAAATAAATATTGCAGAAGGTCTTGAACCCAAGACATACAAAGAAGGAATGGATTCTCCAAATGCATAGTTTTGGAAAGAAGCAATGGATGAAGAAATGAATTATTTTAACGGAAAATGATGTATATGAATGCACAACATTACCACCTGGCCAAAAACCAATTGATTGTAAATGGGTATTAAAGACCAAATTGAATTCTTAAGGAGAGATTACAAGATATAAGGCAAGACTGGTGGCAAAAGGGTTTGTACAAAAGAAGGGTATAGATTATGAAGAAACATTTAGTCCTGTGGCAAGACATGACACCATAAGAACTCTTTTAGCAATTGCTGCTAATAACTTAAAATTGGTATAGTTTGACATAAAGACAGCCTTTCTATATGGAGACTTACAATATCAAATTTATATCAAACAACCTGAAGGATTCAACAATGGAACAGATCTTGTATTGAAATTGAAGAAAAGTCTCTATGGACTTAAACAGTCACCAAGATGCTGGAATCAGAAAATAGTCAACTTCATGAAAGAAAGATGTCTGAAGGAAAGTACAGCTGACCCCTGTTTATTCTTCAGAAAAACAAATGATCAACTACTCATTATTACCATATATGTTGATGATGGAATCATTGCTGGTACAAATGAACAGGAAATCAAAGAATTTCTCGATGAACTAATGTTTTCATTTAAGATCACAAGTGAACCATTAAATTACTTTTTGGGTATTGAGATAGAGCGGCAACAAGATGGGTCAATCTTTATAAATCAAAAGGCATATATAAAAAAAATTCTTGAGAAATTCAATATGTCTCAAGCGAATAAAGGGGGAACACCAACTGATAATTCTACTGCTCCTGGGGAAGCAGAGATTCTAGAAAATGTTCCCTTTCGTGAAGCGATTGGTAGTCTGATTAACAAGACCCGATATCACTTTTGCACTGAATAAAGTTTCTCAAAAACTTGCAGCACCGAAAAAATATGACTGGGAAGCAGTTAAACGAATCTTCAAATATTTTGTAGGAACAACTGAATATGAAATTATGTACCAAAAGTGCCATAAAGTAGGAGTTCTGGAATCTTTCAGTGATGCAGATTTTGCTGGAGACCCAGAAACTAGAAGATCGACCAGTGGAGTTGTGTGTAAACTGGCTGGTGGTGCTATTTCTTGGCTTAGCCAAAAACAAAGATCAGTATCTTTGTCAAAAACTGAGGCCGAACTCGTGGCAGCAAGCAATACAGCAAAGGAAGTTATTTGATTAAATAGTCTTTTCAGTGAAATTTCTCCACTAAAAGAACAACCAATTATAAAAAGTTGATAATGCAACCTTCTCGAATACAACAATTTTGAAATATTTATCAAAGGGATGTCCTCAAGGCGGACCATTATCACCTTTATTGTGGAATATAGTCCTGAATGATTTGTTGATCAACTTCGCATCCCCAAATTCTGAAATAATCTGTTATGCGGATGATGTTTCGATTGTTTGCTGGCACAAGACCATAGAAGGGTTAAAAAATGAAACAGAAAGAACTTTAAATTATGTAATACAATGGTGTACAAGAAATAAGCTAAAGCTAAGCCCGGAGAAAACCGGCTTAATACATATGCACGGCAAACAAAATATTCCAATGGGAACTCCAAATTTCATAATAAAACCAGTGGAAGAGGTAAAAATCTTAGGTATAAAATTTTCTAATCACAGAATTAAGTCAAAAATTAACTTCACACCCCACATTAATGATATTCTTTGTAAAATCAACCGTATGAAAAATCTTTTGTTTTCGCTCTGTGGGAAGATGTGGGGATTGGATGCTAAAAAAAGATTAATTTTATATAAAACTCTTTTCAGGCCAATACTAACCTATGGATCTGAAATATGGTATAAATTTATTAATAAAAGAAGTAAGCAAAGATTAAACTCTCAGCAATATCAGATTCTTCTTTGGGTAATGAGAGCCTATAAAACGACCTCATCAAATTGTATTCATAGTTTGGCAAAAATACCTATTCTCACAGATCAAATAGAATCGTTGATAATAAAATACGATTTGGCCAATTTATCAAAAGAAGAAATTAATGTATTCAGACCGCATGCCCCGACTATAATTCATAACTACATAGAATCAAGAATGGCTGAAACAATAGCTAACACTAATGAAACATTCAGAAAATTTTTCCCATTTGGAATTCCTTTTTATTTTCGTCCGAATTTTTATAACTCACAGTTCGTCACGGGTCATGGTAATTTTGGAGAATTTCTGTCGAAAATCGGGGCAACGGATGATCCTAGCTGTTTCTGTGGAAAAGAAAACCAAGACTCAATGCATTTATTGATGGAATGTCCGATATTCCACGGCTACAGAAGTAATCATTTTTATCCCATCGAAGAGGTTTGCGAATTTGTATATAACAAAGACACTTATGTAAAATTCAATAATTTTTGTAAGTTCATTTTGGATTTTCTCTTCTGTTTAAGAAAACCATAGTTTCAGTTTTAATTGTGTTTTTAACCGGTTATTGTGTTGTATATACTGAATTGTATATAGGTTGCTAAAATAATTTATTTTGGATTTTCTCTTCTGTTTGAGAAAACCATCGTTTCAGTTTTAATTGTGTTTTTAGTCGGTTATTGAGTTGTATATAGGTTGATAAAATAATCCATTTTGGATTTTCTCTTCTGTTTTAGAGTGCCATCGTTTAAGTTTTAATTATGTTTTTAGTCCGGTTATTAAATTGTATAAAATGAATTGTATATAATCTACTAAAATGTATTTAGGCGCAAGTATCCCGAGCTGGGATATCGCGTCCGATATGTCAAATAAAATAAATAAATAAAGTACAATTAAATTGATCAAAAATCCTGAATTTCATAAGAGAACCAAACATATAGAAGTAAGACACTATTTTGTGAGAGAAAAGTATCAAGAAGGTATTTTCAATGTAGAACATATTTCTGGAAAAGATCAAGTTGCTGACATTATGGCCAAAGGGCTCCCTTCTGGGAACATAGGAGACTAAAGTGGTTGTTTGAGAGAAACCAAAAATAGATGTTCCTGATTCTCTATTAGGGTGCAGTTGAAATTGTGGTGAATCTAAGGTTTGTTCATTCTCATTGTTCCTAAATATGTGAGGCCATGTTTTTCAACTTATTAACAAATTCTACTGAAGTGAATCAATTGTCTGCTGGAATATTTCTTCCAAAGTGTGATCTACTAATCTCTAAAACTTATATATATTTTGGGTTGGAAGGGATAGTTCTCTCTGTCGACTTAATTGATAATTATACTTATCCAAAGGAAGAAGTGTTATTTTATAAAAGAAAGCTAAAAATAGTGGAAGATAGAGACTCAAGTATGAGCCACGAGCTAACACTGACACGAAAAATTCTCACTCTTCTGGACGGGCTGTGCAGAATACGCCCCAACAGGCAAATTTAACCTCCCTCCCAAAACTGAAATTTATAAATGATGGATGGAAAATGTTGTATCACTGTAAAATTAGAATACTCGAAAGCTGGTAGCTCTAGGTAAAAGAAAAATATATATTTTTTCCTATATTAAGTTTATGCATGGGTAGAATCTACCCAACCTGTCCAGTTAAGGGTTAAAAATAGAGGGAAATTATAAGATATTTTACTTGATATTGGGCGTTTTTTTTTTTGTCCATTGGTAGAATTGAAAATGATACGTTTTGTGGATCTACGTATATCATCTTCTAACAAGGTTTTCGTTCTAAAAATATTTTTAAAACTTAATTCTATTGACGTTATGTGGCGCTGAGTTTGTTGTTGACACACATTAATATGTTATAATACCTTGATAAAGGTTGGCATTCAGCCAACTGAAATATTGGTGAAATAAATGATATTTTGATCCAATATATGTCATTTTATTCAAAAATGTTGTGTTTTAACTTTAAAAGCTCACAAAAATATAATAAACTTGAATTTGTTTATTCAAGTCTAAAAAAAGCGTTGCTTATAGAACAAATAATAATGAAGAAGAAGAAGAAGAAAGAAACATTTTAGGAAAAGCAAAAACAAAACAAAAGAACTGGTCAAAAAGAAACATTTAAAATCGCAGATTAATATCTTCAACACTTCCCCTTAATCAGATTTCAAATGTCTCTCATACCCAGTAGATATCTTAACATTTGGAAACGCGGCTTAGGCAGCCCTTTGGTCATAATGTCAGCAACTTGATCTTTTCCAGAAATATGTTCTACATTGAAAATACCTTCTTGATACTTTTCTCTCACAAAATAGTGTCTTACTTCTATATGTTTAGTTCTCTTATGAAATTCAGGATTTTTGATCAATTTAATTGTACTTGCATTATCAACTTTTTATAATTGGCTGTTCTTTTAGTGGAGAAATTTCACTGAAAAGACTATTTAACCAAATAACTTCCTTTGCTGTATTGCTTGCTGCCACGAGTTCGGCCTCAGTTGTTGACAAAGATACTGATCTTTGTTTTTGGCTAAGCCAAGAAATAGCACCACCAGCCAGTTTACACACAACTCCACTGGTCGATCTTCTAGTTTCTGGGTCTCCAGCAAAATCTGCATTACTGAAAGATTCCAGAACTCCTACTTTATGGCACTTTTGGTACATAATTCCATATTCAGTTGTTCCTACAAAATATTTGAAGATTCGTTTAACTGCTTCCCAGTCATATTTTTTCGGTGCTGCAAGTTTTTGAGAAACTTTATTCAGTGCAAAAGTGATATCGGGTCTTGTTAATCAGACTACCAATCGCTTCACGAAAGGGAACATTTTCTAGAATCTCTGCTTCCCCAGGAGCAGTAGAATTATCAGTTGGTGTTCCCCCTTTATTCGCTTGAGACATATTGAATTTCTCAAGAATTCTTTTTATATATGCCTTTTGATTTATAAAGATTGACCCTTCCTGTTGCCGCTCTATCTCAATACCCAAAAAGTAATTTAATGGTTCACTTGTGATCTTAAATGAAAACATTAGTTCATCGAGAAATTCTTTGATTTCCTGTTCATTTGTACCAGCAATGATTCCATCATCAACATATATGGTAATAATGAGTAGTTGATCATTTGTTTTTCTGAAGAATAAACAGGGGTCAGCTGTACTTTCCTTCAGACATCTTTCTTTCATGAAGTTGACTATTTTCTGATTCCAGCATCTTGGTGACTGTTTAAGTCCATAGAGACTTTTCTTCAATTTCAATACAAGATCTGTTCCATTGTTGAATCCTTCAGGTTGTTTGATATAAATTTGATATTGTAAGTCTCCATATAGAAAGGCTGTCTTTATGTCAAACTATACCAATTTTAAGTTATTAGCAGCAATTGCTAAAAGAGTTCTTATGGTGTCATGTCTTGCCACAGGACTAAATGTTTCTTCATAATCTATACCCTTCTTTTGTACAAACCTTTTTGCCACCAGTCTTGCCTTATATCTTGTAATTTCTCCTTTAGAATTCAATTTGGTCTTTAATACCCATTTACAATCAATTGGTTTTTGGCCAGGTGGTAATGTTGTGCATTCGTATACATCATTTTCCGTTAAAATAATTCATTTCTTCATTCATTGCTTTTTCCAAAACTATGCATTTGGAGAATCCATTCCTTCTTTGTATGTCTTGGGTTCAAGACCTTCTGCAATATTTATTTCAGCATCAATATACCTTTGAGGTTTTAATATATTTGATCGATCTCTTAGATTGTATACATCTGATGTTTGAACGTTGCTTTCAATTTTCTCAATATCTTGAGTATCATTTTGTTCATAAATCTGAGAACTTGAAAGTTCCTTATTTCTCTTTTCAATATCAAGGCTAATTGTTGGTGTAGTTTCCTTGAATATTACATCCCTACTTGTGACAACTTTGTTTGAGTTCGGCATCCAGATTCGATACCCATCCTTGTTACTGCAATAACCAACTAAAATACCTTTTTCGCTTTTGGCATCTAACTTTCTTCTCTTTTCATCAGGCACATGAACAAAACATTCAGTTCCGAATATTCGAAGATGATCAACTGCCGGTTTTTTATCAAACCATAGTTCATAAGGTGTCTTTCTCTCAAAAATTGTGTTAGTCCAGTTCTATTCAAAACATATGTAGCAGTGTTAACTGCCTCTGTCCAAAGTTTTAGGCTCATATTTTTGACATATATCATTGAACGAGCTGCTTCTATTAAAGTCCTGTTTTCTCTTTCCGCTGAACCATTCTGTTGTGGAGTATTTTGCATTGTGATCTTATGATTAATAACATACTTGTTTGTAATTTTTGAGGTTTCTATATTTACAAACTCCTTTCCTCCATATGTGAGAATTTCTTTCACTATATGTCCAGTAGTCTTTGTTTCCAAGAGAAATTGTTCTAGCTTTTCAATGACTTGTGACTTTTCTTTTAGGAAATGCATTGATCGGTAATTTGTAAAATCATCTTTGAAACACACAAAGTATCTCATCACTCCTTTCGAAACTTCCTGCATAGGGCCACATACATCTACATGAATTAAGCTTCCAGGTTGGGTAGAAGCATATTGTTCTCTTGATCCAAAACTCAGTCTATGTTGTTTGCCATAAATGCATGCCTCGCAAGGTTCATTGTCCATGACTGCATCTATTCCTAGTTCTTTAAGCCATTTTTGAACATGTCTTTTATTTTGATGTCCAAATCTTTCATGCCATAGTTGTAGCATATTGACATTTTGGGTTTTGGCTAAATTGACTTCTGCAGCATTTTCAGGTTTGATACTTGTTATTAACATACCATACAAGCCTCCTGGTAGTCTTTTCCCTTCTACAATAACTTCCCCAGTTGTTGTCTTGAAAAGTTTAAAACCTTTTTTATCCATTTTCATTTCAAACCCTTCATCCAATGTGCACTGTAATGACATCACATTACGACTGAAATTGGGAACATACCATACATCAGTTAGGTAGTGAGTTTGCCATTTACCTTTTACACAAGTTTCAATTGTTATAGTTCCACTTCCATAAGCTATCAATTTTTCATTACTTCCAACTTTAACAGTCTGTTGGGTAGGAAAATCCTTATAAGAAGTATAAAAACTTGCATTTCTTGTAATGTGGTTAGTAGCTCCTGAAGCACCAATCACCTGCCAATCTAGTCACGCGCCCGCACAACACAACTTTTTCACTAAGACCAATTGCCTCTACTATATGCCCGCAATTCACAAGGCCACAACGGCTTTCAAATCGCAACGACAATGCACAAAATGTGTCCCCCCAACAGGACAACTTTCACACTAAACACACACGTGACCACACGTCGTCACGCAACAATCACACACGTGTACATCGCAACAAACACGACACTCACAACAAAAATACACGGACAGTATCCATCCAACAGGACAGCTCACACACAAAGCACACACGTGACCGCACGTCGTCACACAACAGTCACACGCGCAAACAGCGCAACAAGCGCGACACTCGCACCAAAAGACGACAACACCAAACAAACACATGCACAACCACTAGTAAAACAATCACACCGTCTACACGAAACATAGAGACAATCCACGCCACCCAACAACCACACAATCGCAAAACATTGCGATCTTTCTTAAGCGCTGTGAACGCTTACAAAAAGTTCATTCCGGACCACGCCCGCTTGCGGACTCCACTTGTCAACCTTCTAAAAAGGGATGTCATGTGGGTCTGGGATGACGAATGCCAGAAAGCGTTCACTAGCCTGAAAGAAAGCCTTACAACACACCCCACGTTACACCTTTACCAGGAAGGTCTGCCATGCCAGGTGTATTGTAACGCCTCAACACTCGGCATCGCAGGCGTCCTCAAACAGGTCTACCCTGATGGTAAGATCTATACAGTCCAGAATTTCAGCCGCGCTCTGCGTGCATACAAACGAAATTATTCCATATCTGAACTACAATGCCTAGCAGCTGTGGAGTGTATGGATAATTTCCGCGTCTGTTTAATGGACAGAAAATTTACAATATTTTCTGACCA